>JARK01001585.1:95412-109615 GCA_000688135.1 Ancylostoma ceylanicum
CCCCCCCCCCCCCCCACCTTCTCACTTTATGCGTCTGCCACTGGTACATGTAATGTGCGACTCCTTCCATTTTAATGTTTTCCCAATGTCACTTAATAAAATCTTATACTTGACGCATTCTGTGGTGTCTGCTCATCGACTTAACCAGCGATCAGCCGACTGACCCCGTGCTGCGATCGTAATTACAGAAAAAGCCACGGACGCACTCATTAAGTTAACAAACTAGCATACCTGGTTTCCATGCAACTTTGCATCAATGTGTCCAATCATGTAGTTGATATGGTGCACAATCTTCTCTTCCATCTGAGTCCGTCCGAGTCCGAAGTTCCTTAAATTTGTGGTTTGCTCAGTAAAGAACTTGCACTCCTTGCCTTGAAATAAACATCTTCCAATGAATTTCCAGTATGCTTACCTAAAAATTTTATGAGCGAATTCGCGAATTTGCTCCCATCGTTCCCCTTCGCAAAGGATAATTCCATCGCCGTGGACTGAATTCTTCGTGAACATTGACCAAATATATCCAGAAGGACGACCAGCAAAAGCAGGTCCTGATAAAAGTTAAAATGTTAACGCTAGAATTCTTCCTGCTTTAGAGCACCTACCTTGACGAATAAGAGCTTCTTTGAGAACTTCATGGCTTGCCATCACGATCATCGGATGTGGTAACCATACTGTGTAAATGGGACCGTAAAGAGCATGCCACAGACTGAACGTCTTCGCAGGGTTGCGCATATCGATCTAGAAAATATTGGATTTGCCAGTAGTCTGGTAAAAACTGTAGAGATGTCACCAGATCATGGATGCGGATGCGCGGGCGGGGAGGTTAGCGGGCAAACCTTCGCTGGGCTATCGCATAAATGCTCCTCGCCCCTGTTCCTGATTGGTTAATATCTAATCGAGTTTCTAGTCTTTATAGTAGCTGCAAAAATTTCTTAAGAAATTGGTGTCAGGTCCGTCCATATAGTTATCACTGTCTGCGTATCATAGCCAACTACCACTTCTAGGTATCAATGACGTGTCTGGCTTGCTAAAGATAACGATACCGAGAGTGGATGAGCGGTATGGATGCACACGATCCCAGAATTACCAGACCATACGTAAGTAATGGTGGTGGAGCCATAGTTGATGGTGTTGATCGTCTAGTTCAAAACTAGTAGCGAGGTGATTCGCATGAGACTATGCGGTTATCCACCACTGCGTGAAGGCATTCTTTTCAATTAAAAAGTTGTCAGGAATTTTTCATGAACGTTAAATTTCAGAAGTTTTGCTGAGGGGCAGCAATTTTTTCGGAAGTTACTGAAGTTGAATAGTGCTGCCCACTGCCTGTCACACCACTACACCCATTTTCGGTGTGATGTTCGTGTCTACAGCAACGAATTGGAACGGATTCCTAGCAATGTCAGTTTGTACTGTGTTTTAAGAGGCTAAACAGACCTATTTTTCTGGAAACGAAGAAGAAGATTGCGTTTTGATTGTAATGTGCTGGACATTGATATTATTCGGTGCGTTTTCATCTTCTGGATTGAACTTGGAACACTCGTCTTTTTTTCGGAATACTTATTCTTTTTCGTAGATGCACTATTTTCAGAATACATTACACTACATATTGTGCTGATGGGAGGCAACTACTGAAGAAGACTCAGGGCTCCCCAGGAATGGTGCGGTACATCAGCTGCAATAAACCGAACACAGATTATTGAGAATGCTCATAGCCACGGAGTAGCCTTCCCTTGCTAGAAGATCCCTCTACTGTATCTTCCTTATCCAGCTGAGCTTACTGTACCCCAGTTGTCTCTCGCTTTCCTTCGATACTTTCCAATGGGATAAAGTGTTTTTGTCGTAGTTTCGTTTTTGTTCTGCAAGAGTTTCTAGGATGGTATAGTAGCGTGTGCACCCGAAAGCCACATTAGAACCAATAGTATGGAGTGAGTCTTGCCGATGGTGACGAACGTTGTGTAACCAGTGTGATCGGTGTTCATTAACAGATTCGTTGTCGACATTTATAGACTCATTGCTTGTCTATTGAGAACCGCACTCGTTCTTTTTCTCTGTTCGGAGGGCTTTCCTCCCTGCTCTTTACGTGATTTACACTCGGATGTTCTTGAAAAAAATTATTGCGTCCATGAACTGCTTATTCCAAAAGTTTTTTCTCTTTACATACCAATTTCGCGACGTATATTCAATGTGTGCTTTATTCTTATCCATAGAAGAAATGAATTATTACGTCCACCCCTAAAAACGTAAGGACAACCTATGTTCAGTCCAAATGAAATCATATGAGAAAGGGAATGAAAGAAGAAATGAAAGAAAATGAAATTAACGAAATGGGGGTTTATCACATTTTTGCTCTTGAATCTGCGGGCGACACGAGACCCACTACCGGTCGGATCGCGGCTCATGAACGGCTCACCCGCGGTCTTGAGTGGCAAGTCGGCCGTTCTTATTATCTGAGTATGGAGAAGTTACGCTCTAAGTGAGAGGGTCGAGTAGATCCTCCCGCAGTTTCACAGCAGCAACGCTGTGAGACCGCACGCGCAATCCGTCTAGCTTTTCGGCAAGCACTGTACCTACCTGCAGTCCGTATCAACACATTAGCTAAAAATTGTTCATATGCTACTTCTCTTACATTCAGGCGTTTGGAGCGCCATCCCACGGCATGACGCCTGCGAGACGGACGGAGAAGTGGGCGGGGTTGTTTGCGCGCCTATTCCACCGTTTGTCGCGCCTTCACCTACATTTGTCCTGCCGTAATCCTGCTGCTGGGGTGAGAAGAGCAGGGCAGATCATCCTGCTTAGTAGTGGTGCCTAACAAGCATAACTAAAATGTATTACTTCAAAGAAGTTATAGGTTCAATTGCATCGGAACAATTTTCAACCTATTCTTACAGGATAAAAAAACAACAGGGCCGTATAGCAACAGATGGCTATAAAAAAGTACAAAAATGAGTTTCCCCTAAAGGGTATGCGCTTGCGGAGCCAGTACTCGGTGAGCCGAACGGTCGTGGCTAGACGGATCTACCCGCCCGCGCTGCGCCGGCACGCGACCGCATTCCCCGCATCTCGTCTGGCCAGTCGTGACACTCGGCCACGGTTTCAACCGTGCCTTATTTGTTCAGGCAAGCCCCAAGACACTCCTCTGGTCTCCGCCACAGCAAAAACAAGACTAAGTCTCCAAAGCAGTCCGCCGGCTCAGATACCTCGGTTGCCACGTGGCAACGAAAAAAAAAACACGGTGCAGGCATACGTACGATAGGGGTGAGACAGGGGTCAAGAAAGTGAAGGTTGTCTGAGTTGAAAAGTGAAGGTTGTTCCGCAACCATAGCTTCGACAGTGCTGAGGCAGGGTTCACCAAAGTGAACGATGACATAAACTGGACAGCGAAAGCTGTTTCAAATATGTATTCAACCGAAACTGTTTTAATATTGCTCAGAAAATGAAGAAAAGATCGTTTGTTCGAAGATGGAACGCCAAAGATGAGAATTGCGCCGGCTTCCTGCTTTCGTGCTGGGACCAGCGCTCAGCCTAACGTAGGAAATGCCCCAGCTCGATTTCTGCTAAATATTTCGGTTGTTTCACAGAACTGTATGTTGCGCAGTTGTCAGCGATTTTCCCCACGAAATTCCCTACAAGATGACACCAAAAGCGGCAAATTTCATCAAGAATCCAGGGAGAAATCAATTTTTAAAAGCTAGACGGGGGATTTGCGTCCTTTCAAATTTCTCAACAACCTTGAGAAATCGTGAGTTGCGCAGTTGTCTATTGAACTGGCGACATCATTGCGCATGCAAACCCCATTGAAGCAGGTGCCCTCATCTGAAAATGGCCCAGAAAACGGGTCACGTATGAAAACCCTTTTTTACTTTATCTCTTTTCCAGATCAAAAATTCAGGGGTTGCGCAGTTGTCAGCTGCCGAGCCCGTAAGATTTCGAGTAGAATGGTATATAATACTTGATACTTTCTTTCACTCTGGGCTGAAAAAGCCTGCCTGAGCCAAATGCCCCGTGTAGCTCAAGGGGGTTAGCGAGAGAGCGCGCAATATTGGAGGGCGCCAGACGCGAGGGTGAGCCAGACGGGGTATTTGGCTCACCCTGGTTTTTCCGTCGGGAGTGAACGAAAGTGCCAGGTATTATATATCATTCTGCTCAGAATTTCATTCTCAATTCAGCTGACAACTGCGCAACATCCAGTCCCTTCAAATAAGCAAGATATTCCTCTTTTCACGTTTTCATGAATTTCTCAGCCATTTTCAGTTGCACCTCTGTGATCTTGCTGTCATCTAGTCTTCAATGACATTGGCAAGAAGTCTGACAACTGCGCAAAGCTTAATTACCCAAATGAATAACGATATTGTCGGTCAAACCTTGATTTTGCCGCAAATTCCCACCAATTTCATGGAAACTTTTTCTCCAAAGGAATTAACCGGATATGTTTGAACATCGGCTTTTCTTAGAGTGTATTGTGTGAAGAATTTAAGCCACAACTGCGCATTTCATGTAAACCTGCTTTGCCCGAATTACAATGCATAGCTTCACTCCCTTTTTTTGGTCCGGGACTGGGTTCCGGATCCATCTTATCCTCTTCGCCATAGGTGAAGGTTCCACATCCGGACACCATCAAAAGTGATGGTGGCCTGAGACACGTCTCAGGCTATCGGACGTATGGGTGCAGGAATACATGCGTAAGTCCTGCACCAGGCACGCTCACAGCAACTTTTGCTGCTCCATCCGCACCTTCAGCAAGCATTCCTGTTCCAGTCGCGACTATCTGCTAGAAGCCTGCATCGGCAAAAAGTGGGTGGGTTCATCGGCGCTATAAAGGCCCGAATGTCTGAGCTATTGGATTCTATAGTATTTATGGTACCTAACTAATAATAGAGCAGTTGGACAGTACGACCCACCAGTGGTGGATCGGATCTGTTTCAAGCCATTTTTCTGCCAACACAACTCCCTTAAAACTTCCCTACATGTGTTGCTTCATGCTGAACACAAGCATGGCCTGATCATTATGTATCACATCGGAGTGCTTTAGGGCTACTGTATTCATGCTGTGGATACAGTCAGCGCACGAAATCATCCCTAAAATACCCTGGACATTTGAAGAACACTAATGGGCGGTAACGTAGCACCGTGGAATTTTTTCGAGAGGGGAAGAACAGTCCATTTCGACGAAGTATCGTTTCCTTATCAGCTAATTGATTCAAACGCCACTTTCGAAGGTGTCTCGCGGAAGCCAGAATCAAAAGATATGGGAGTGAAAGTGGATAGCTGGTGGGTGCAACATTTCCGCTTCGCTTATGACACCGTTTTTGTGGCATCACATGTTCACAGGGTGGAACGAAACCTAAACCATTTCCATGACAGTGTGCATAGATTGCGTTGGAATCTGGAGAAACATAGCGTTTTCAAGGAAACAGATCGTTTCTGATTCACACTTCATGTATCTGGACGTTCCAACTATGGATGCCACGATAAGTAAGTCGGAATGACACGCCTTGGGTTAGAGCAAGAGAAAAGATGAGGATTTCAAAAGAAGACGAATGCACGAAGAAAACGAACACACCCGGGTTCAGAGTTAGCTTACCAGCTTCAGAGGTTATCTTTGTTCTAATGTGCGCCACAGACCTGACTCTACGTAAGCTGAATTTATATGAGTAGTGGAAGCAGATCATCCATGCTTCGTAAAACTAAGTGGACTAGAGCCCTCTACTCGCTAGAACGTTGCAGAGTTCTAGAAGATCCCACGCCACAACAATACACACATACATACACACATACGTTAGGACTGGTTACGCTGGCCTTTCTTCGTAAACTTTATTATTACTTGTTCGGGGAGTTGCACATGAGGGAGAAACCAAGAACATTCCGCTTCAAACTATACTCGAATTTCTCGAGAGATTCTGATACAAAATCATAAGTTCTCGTTTCCACCATTTTGTTCTGTTTTTGTATTTGTATGGCCGTCCCTCACTGCTAATGAGTTCCGGAGAAAGCATTTTTACACACCTATTATCCGTACAGTGAAAGGAACGATACGAATTTTAGGTATTTTTAATTTCCCTTATTTTCCTTATAGAAACCAGCAGTGCGACTATCAGACCCTTGGTCATGACCATATTGAACAGACTACACTTTTTATGGCTGCTAAGCTAAGGCAGTTACACTACATGAGGTTTCGTGCTGGAATGGCCTTGGTCTGCGACGACTAGCTAGCCACGTTTGCACAACCTTTCACCCGACGAATTCTTCCAATAATTCTCACACGATGACATTTTCACGAAACCGCCTGCAGCCGCGCGCTACCGTCGAAAATCATCTGATGGATGAAGTATCCACATACTTTAAGAGTTAGACCACGTTTCTATCAAATCTTTTCACTTCCGCTATGTTGCTGGTACACAACCCTGTCGGCAGATGGCTCCTCAAAAAAAGTTTTGTAGAAATTTTAGTTAGGAAGAGCTCTCATACAGCTGAGCACGCCATAGATGCTTATGTTTTACAACAGAACTTGAAATTTTGTAAATCGTGACCGCCGTGAGACAGGTTAGTTTTACCCTATTGTTGACTAATTGAAATTTTTCTAATGGCATTTCTGAACAACTCCCAACGTGCAAATTGTATTTCTTAGAAGTGGGTGGGGCTTCCCGTTCTCAAATTCCAGCTTGGTCTGCATTCAAAGAGTCAAGTTCGGAAGGTGGAGTTATGCATAAGGCTGCTCGGTGTGAGGGTAGTTTGGCATGGCGCCAGCTAACAACTATTGGGTTGGGCAATAAGTTCGTGCGCTTTTTTCACCTTAATTTTTTTACTAGGAACCAAACTTTGTTTGACTGTGTCTCAGTAACCGTTCTGTAGCCCTTGATTCACTCTTTGTAAATATTCAGGCTGATTTCCTCAATTCTCACCGCACCTCATTTTCTGTCGCCTGGAATGTGAAGCACAATGTCGACTAGGACGACAACCTCCGATCACTTCTACTGTTTGACTTCCATCATGGGCATACAACTTAGAAGTCAACAGATATCAAAGGTAAGTAAAGAGAAGCCATTGCTGTTGAAAAGAGGGCGCAAAAATAGGGCGCCCGCCTCAAAGAGGTTAATTCTATCCCAGAGGATCTCCCTCTTGCAAAACTGGAGTTTGAAGAACAGTGAGACATTTATGCGCCAGGTTTTGCTCCAGATGTAGAGAAGAACTGCTAAGAATGTTAAATTCAAGCGAAAACTAAGCTCAACTGGTTCAGTTCGCAAAAAAACTTCGAGGAGCCCAGTACGAGGCGACCCCTCACATTGAGAGGGCGCGCCGCCTCCTGGCAAATTGCACTAAAACAGTATCCTACGTTCTGAAATAAAAGGCAAACTCACTCATGCAACCACTACAAGCTTGAGTTAGTGCTAACTACTCATTTTGGTCATTTTCCTAGGCAAATTCCAGAGTTCCACTGAGAAGTTTCAGTTTAGAGTCACAAATTGGGTCGCTCCAAACAATGTGGCTTTTTATAGAAAGGAAACCGAGGAATTGCTCCGCCTATTACTAGCGGAGGAAAGAGGCTACATAAATCACTTGTTGTGATTTATGTTGTTCGTGAAAAGCAGTAATTCCAGTGTACCTGAAAAACCGCACAAACTTATTGCCCAACCCGATACTTTGCCCTTCTCAGACATTCGTGGGGGTGGAATGCAGGTGGAAATGGGTCCACCCCCAGTTGTACCTTGGGGTGGACCCAAAATCGTGGGGCATCTACCCCCGACAATTGAAAGACGTTCCCCCACGTGTCCTCGCAGCTGTCCCCCGAGCGCGTTATTGGGTTCTGGCGGATTGGGGACGACCGGGGTTATGCACAGCACGCTCTGCTCTTCTTGGACGTCCAGATACGCTCCCCCAACTCAAAAAGTGGGCGGAGCGATTGGGGTCCTACCTGCCCATCACCCCCACGAATGTCTGAGTTGTTCCTGTGCTTAATGTAAAGATCCTAATCAGCGCAATAGCGTAAATATACAGTTTGTAGGGAAAGTTCTCGCGGTTTTTGAAACATCACTTTTTATTGACATTTTAAAAAAGGAAAACGCATTAAGAAATGAATAAATAACCATCGTGTACTACCAATCTTTGCCTACTTTCTGGAAGCGTTTCGATGCCCTTGGCAAAGAACCATACTGGGATTGACTCGAAAAAGTTGCTCAACCAGCGATCCAGGTCATCTTCATCATCGCACGATTTCCCTTGCAAGGCGTTACAGAGAGTCAGGAGAAGTTGCTAATCTCTTGGCACAAGATCAGGCCTGTACAGTGCTGAAGTCAGCACTTCCCATCCAAGGTCGAGTAACTTCTGGCGAGCCACTCTTATAAAGAGTGGATGAGCAGGGTCGTACAGGAATTGGATCCCGCCGTAATTCGGAACCTTCTCTGCGTTTTTTGCAGCCATCCTATGCAGCCGCTGACAGTACAGGTCTACCGTGAGCGCACTGTAGCGTGGCAGTGTCTAGCAGTGTATGATGACTCTGCAGTCACACCAAGTACTGATCATAACCTCCAGAGGGTGAAGATCCGCCTTTGGCTGCGGCTCATTCTGCTCATCCTGGTCAACCCAAGGTGGGCGGCGCTTGATATTGACATACAGACACTACTTCTCATCTGCTGTGAAGATGGACTTCATCCAGTTCTTTATGCGCCTGTACGAGGGCAATTCAGTAGCCACCTCGGCACGTCGCGGGAGATCGTGTTCTGTCAAATCACCATCACACAGAGTGATAACTTTTATACCTTTCCCAACTGGCGCAGATGATCGGCGATGGTCGTAAAGTTAACATCCAAGACTTGTGTCCTTCCACACATAGTTTGCCTTGGATCTGAATCTACCAGCTGCCGTAATTGACTGCTGTCGACTCCGGATGCGTGTCCTGACCATGAGGAAACAGTGAGGTCAAAGTCGCCCACACGAAAGCGCCTGGACCAATCCTGCGCAGGACGTTCGGTCGCTGCACCGTCCCCAAATACAGCGTTAAAACGGCGACTGGACACGGTTGCTAATTCACCAGATATGAAGCAGTATAGTAAAACGCTGCAAATGTAGTGTTTCGAAAAATTGGTTTTCCTGGCAGGGCTTGTGCAGGCGTTTACAGTGAATGATACTAATAAACTTGCACATACCTGACCTCCTTATACATGCAGAAGATAAGTCGCTGCAAAGCAGCGTGGGGTTAAAAAAGCACACTTTTATAAAACCGTGAGAACTTTCCCTACAACCTAATAGTATTCAAGGATTGTGTAGCTGTGAGTAACCCTAAAAATTTCTTTCCTGTTGTTATTTGTGTTTGAGCTATTAGGGTTCAGACAGTGTAAAGCGATAACACTGATGTAGTGTTAGGATACACAGTGCTTGGAGGTACATAATAGTAGAGCCTGGAAGAATGAGCACTTTGATGCATCAAATTACTTCAAGGGTTCAGAAAAATGGCAATGAAATTTGTAAATTTACCGTGCCTTTTCTGGTGCAAAGTTTCACTTGCTCAGTTGATCACCGAAAGCCGGCCAAGTGCTGCAGAACACAACATCCCGTGATCCACCATCTTGGCCACGTTTGGCCGGTGAGAAATGATGCAAACGCATCAAGCAAAGGTGCGAACGGGGAATCGGCACGCGCCTAAGGCTGCCGCTATACTCCTCGAGGAGTATAGCGGTTTTGGTCGCCGCTGTCGTCGACAACGGCGACCGACGGTCGCGGCCGTCGCCGCTGTCGTCGACAACAGCGACCGACCGTCGCCACTGTCGTCGACACGCCGTCGTCGATCCCGATCGACGACAGTGGCGACGATTATGGCGACAAAGTAAGTTTTGCATTCCCAAACAGTTTTTAAACCTTTTCAACCTTTATTTTGTGTTTGTGAATGTATTTACTTATTTATCAACTGTCTAATTTGTTGTAGTATTGGTCCATGATTTCTGCTCTTCTCTGTTATGCTTGCTTTTCTTCGCATTTTCGTTGAATTTATGATTTTCTTTCTAGGTAGGACCTACAACAGACAGCGAAACGACTGGCTAGAGTGAAAGGAATTTGAAAAGTGAATATATGAGGCAGCTTTTCCATAAGAAACTTCTGAACTTGCGGATTTCTCGTTCTATTATTTTTTAGGACTCTATTCGAGTTTAGATTAACAATTTCGGTTCTTTTTGATTTTTTTCAAACGCTAACTTTTGTTTGATAGACCCTCTGTGCCCTATTTAAGAGCCTCGAGCAGGGTTTTTTCAATGTTGGTTTTCCTGTGTGCCTGGGTTAAGAGGCGAAACACCGGCGGTGAGCATTCCCAGCAGAAACCTGAGAGGAAATATCACTTGGGCACAAAATGGCGTGTTTCTCCTTTTAACCATAGACAACATACAGCAAAACAATCATAAAATAAGCTCCTATCGGTAGTGCATCAAAAAAAATTAGTCACGTGTAAAGCACGAAAAAAAACCCCGGAAGACTAAGCAAAACTCAGAGTGTTCTGAAATCAGGTAATAAAACCACAACTCCGCAGGCTCAGAACATCAAGGAATAACTGCAATCCTTCAAGTTTTTCTAAAAAGATTTTCTTCACTCCAGCCCGTCCGTCCGTCACCGATTGTGGGCCTTACCTAAAATAAAAAATACGAAATCAACGAAAATTCGAAGAAAACGCGAACAAAAAAGAAGTATAGAAACCGGTGCCCAATAACACAACAAAACTACGAATCATACAGTTACGAAACGAACAAACACATTCACAAGCACAAAACAAGAGTACAGAAGCATTGAAAACAATTTGAGAATGCAAAATTTACGTTTGTCGCGGCGGTCGTCGCCGCTGTCGTCGATCGGGATCGACGACGGCGTGTCGACGACAGCGGCGACGGTCGGTCGCCGTTGTCGACGACAGCGGCGACGGCGGCGACCGTCGGTCGCTGTTGTCGACGACAGCGGCGACAGCGGCGACCCACGCCCACGCCAGCGACGCCCCGCCCACGATCAATACGCACAACGGCCAGTGTCGCCGCGGCGCCGCGACCGAAACCGCTATACTCCTCGAGGAGTATAGCGGCAGCCTAAGTCGCTCGATGATTGGCGAGAAGGCGTATCAAACCGCTCATAAGGTTACGATATGATTCGTACAAAAATTCAAGGAACTTGGACTTTTCTCATGACATGGCTCTTTGGCATCAACTATCAGTGATGTTGTACAATTTGTCACAAAGGGAACTGGTTGCGATTTTCAAAAGATGCGAACAAAACCTTGGGAAGTTTGGAGATTACGATGGAATGCAAACAAAAGAATGAATTTGGTCAATGCTGCCAACGAGTATACGGTAGCGAGGAAAAAAGTTGTAACCTCCGGTTTCCAGCACATAACATCTTAGAGAAAAGCGGTTGGCTATTCAGATTGTTATGAGAGATGTACGCAGTTACTCATACCGAAATTGTCTTACATATTTCACTGAATGGTAGCACTTCAGTAGGAGAACTAATTTTTTATACGTCTTCTTTTCATTTTCTGGTTATAGCCAAGTGTTTACAGTCATTCAAGCAGTTTTCCTTCCTCAACAAGTACAGTGGGCGCCGTTGGCCTCGAAAAGCACACTGCGCGACCGCGCCGCTCGAACAGGAATCCCCTCTAAGACAGAAAAAAAACTATGGGGTTTCCTCAATAGTTTCGATAGTTCCTTATTGTTAAATCAAATGTAATGAACAACTATCAAGAAAGCCCAGATTCACGACTGCAGCGACGATTCCATCGTGAGTGGTGCGGTCGCGCCGAGTGCTTTTCGAGGCCGCTGAAGGGCTGACACCATCAATGCCCACTGTACACTTTCTTTCGCGATATGTTGTACATAGATTCTTGTTGAAAGTATAAAAAATCCATTTTTGAAATTTGCCTCTTTCTTACTTCCAGCGTGGCCTGAAACCGAGTAGTGCAGCCCGAAAATAGTATGATATACTGACAAGGCCGCTCAAATTGGCTCAGGGAGCTCCCAGATAACTTCAAGAGAAAAATCGAGTTTTGCGAAGCCTAAAGGTACCGCCTCCTAACCGTATTTCAGATTTTCGCATAGGAAGAATCTCAAGAGGTACCTGACCAGAATGGTTACGTGCTTCCGTACAAAATTGCCGAAAACACCCGTTTTTGAGAGTAAATGCTTGGGGAGCCAGTGGGTGGAGCAAAAGCGGGATTTCAGGGTTTAGGCATCGTCTACGGACAATTACCATCCGCGCGTAGCGTCAGGTCGTTTTCCTTTTTTTGAGCTTGGGAAAAAAGCCAACAATAGTCCATTATGTGCCCTAACTCATTTTAGCACTTTATTGCTCCTCTCAGGTCAAAGCTGAACCGCCTTAACTTGGAAATGTCTGGGAACAGCGGTTTTCTGCACACTTTCTCTCCGGAGCCTAACGATCGTGGGTGGTGAGTGTCCGATGACCTTTTGGCATTAGGCACTCCTTTGTTCCTTAGGTAGCCAGCAGAGTTCCAGACACGCGGGCGGCGCGGGCGGGTGGGAGGTTCATTTTCCTTTGATCAGCCGCCTAGGCGGCTGAGAGCCGCTACTTTGAGCGGCGCTCAGACGCTGCTTCTGGCGGGGAAGCGCCGCTCGAGAGGCTCCCAGACGCTATGGGCGGCTCTCGGACGCTCATGGCGGCTCTCAGCCGCTAGAAGCAGCGGCTCCCAGACGCTCAAGTGGCTCTCAAACGCGCGTCTGAGCGCCGCTCAAAGTAGCGGCTCTCAGCCGCCTAGGCGGCTGATCAAAGGAAAATGAACCTCCCACCCGCCCGCGCCGCCCGCGCGTCTGGAACTCTGCGGGCTGCCTTAGAAATGAAGCGCTATTTTTGCATAGTTGTGTAGCCGGGGGTGCGTGTGGCGCAGTGGTAAGAGGCTCGCTGCGCACGCACACGGTCGATGGTTCGATTTCGCCCCTGGCTAACCAAGCCGTCCATCCCCCAGGGGTCGGTAAATTGGTACCAGAGGAGTCTGGAAACACTGACTTGGTTCATCGGATGCCCCCTGCAAGTCACTGAATAGGGCACATACGCATTCAACGCCTCTACGATGTTCAGATGAAGTCGAATGCGTGGCGCATCCCTCGTGACGGGATTGATCAACGCCGACCACTTTATCCTTTATCCTTTATGCCGCCGGGGTGGAACTTCCACGAGGGGTACGGATTTCCTCAGAAGGTTTGTTCTCGGAAATGAATTAACCAGAAAGCGCGTTAGCCCCGCCTCCCTCTCCGCCCCCTAGTAAGGATTGGGGCTAGAAGACTTGCTTATTCTGCAGTTTTACCCGGAATCACATATACCATTCTGATCAGCAGTCACTGGAGATTCTTTGACTGCAAATCATACGCTCAACGACAACCGCCCGCTCGTCTCTTAGAATACTCAAAAATTTGGAAAGAAAATTGGCGACCGAATACATATATTAACCCACAAAATTTTTTAAATAAAAAGTTTCTTGAAATTTTTAGTTTTAGTGAATTTTAGTGGTGTTTCATACTCAGATAACTGAAAGGATGCTTCGCTATTCGCCATCCCGATGGAACGCATCCCAAAAAATCACACATCCTCAACATTGCATGGATAACACAAACAGTGGGCATCACAACAGTTTCCGTCTGGATTCAAAATATTGAATCAGATAGCAGTTGTGTTAATTTTTCACGGTTTTCTGCGATCTCATTATTGTTCCACTCATGGGTTTGGAAAAAAAATCTCCCTAGAATTCGATGTTTGAAACGCTACAGAACTATCTGTCTTGCTTACCGACAGTGTGTTGCCAATAAGTGGTAGAGGAATAGGCCCTGGTGGAAGGTGTCGCCTTCGCCAGTAGAACTGATGGAATAGGACGAAGGTGACCAGAAGGAATCCCAATACGTAGGTCAGGGAGAAGAATCTGAAAGCATCTTATGAAGGATCCATCGTTCATCTCTTGGATCCAATGAAAACTACGTACCTTATGAGAAGCGCAGAAAAAAGTGCGAATAAGCCGCAGAGCCAGGCAAAATCCTTGAGTTCAGTGTCCTTTTCGGGAATCGTCATTCTGGAACATTTCCACAGGTAAGCATTAAATAGGAAAGATGTTTATATCATTGTTTGTCTCATTATTTATCGTCCATATGCTTGACAAACACATGTCTATCGAGTGGACAAGCAGGGCAATTCGTTGAAAAAAAGCAGTGGCGGATGCAGAAAGTGGGCGGGAGGGGGG
>JARK01001585.1:109685-136919 GCA_000688135.1 Ancylostoma ceylanicum
GCGGACGCAGAAAGTGGGCGGGAGGGGGGCGTGGGAAAAAAATTGGGGTCTCCGCCGTTTTGGGGACCCGGACGGAAAACAAAATTAATAAAAATATTAATTTTAATAATAAATAATAAACAATTAATATTTTAAAAATAATAATGAAAATAAACAAATAAAAATAAACTAGTACGAGATTTTTATTTGTATTGAAAAGTAATTCCAAAAATTTGGCGACCCATTCTCGGGGTGGGGCGCCCCCCCCCCCTGCGTCCGCCACTGAAAAAAGGTATTCCAATGGAGGATAAAGGCTAAATACAACTCTACCTAGAGGAAGAGCATTATCCACATGTACAAGTGCAAAAACTAGGAAGAATGACTAGAGGTATAAATGTAAGACAGAAAGGAAAACTCTAGGAAAACTGCTTGCCTGCCACGTATTACCGAGACACGCGGATCAAATGAAGCGTTCCACATTTATTTCGCGTCAATAATGTCTGGTCGTTGTGGAAAATTAGATTTTCACGTGTCTGCTTCATTTCCGCTTTTATTTGCTATGTTGCAGGAATTTTGTGTTCGTTAGTGTTTTGATCGGTCTGTCAGCTGATAAAACACTCTTTCAAGCATGAAACATCAAATTGTTTCCTGTTTGGCGCTAACTATTTTTCAAGTAGAACGCATTCAGATTTCAATGGATGGATGTAGTGTTTTGATAGTTATCAGTCATCAAGGCATCCCCGGAATGAAATTCACCGAAAGTGAAACTAGTTCAGGGATCAAAAGCAAAAATATGCGCCTTCACCCTGGTTGCAGCTTGAAAATAGCGTTTCGGCAGGTCGTTTTTTGTTAGTTAGGCGCAATTTTCTCGAAATTTCCTTAGAACGTGAATTTTGCAAAGAAATTTCGCGTAAAGAACAACTCAGCCGCGCTTTTGGAAGGATCGCAGCAGGATGAGATTCCAATCATTCGGTTCAAAAATGACAGGCGCAGGGATAAAAGTGAGGAGGAGGACGGCAGCAGAAAGTCGGAGAGACCGCTGTAGAGGATATTTTACTGCGCTCCTTCTAGCTCTCTGGTGCGGTCCTTAAGCGTGCAGAAGGACCACAACAAAAAATCGGAAGCACCGCAGAGGAATGCAGAAGAGGAACCGGGGGTCCTCATACCTGTCTTCCACACGGAACACAGTTTCTGGCTGCCAACAAAAAGCTGGCCTTTCTAGTGTACTTCTAGTGTATTCGGTGTCCAGTGGCCACTACCGGGTTCGGGATCGTTGAGTGTGGTTACTCCACGTGGGCAAGGATTCACCAACGCTTAAGCAAGCAAAACCAGGCTAGCAAATCAACACTCGCTCCCAGCGTCTCCCAGCATCACGTAGTCTCTATAATAACCAATCACGAAAGCCATCTTTGGTTTGACTGCCCATCGTTCCATGAATCCCAGCAGTGGTGATCCTAGGAGAATGAATCAGCTATGGAGTATATTGCCCAGCGAGTGCATCCTCGTGGCCACAAAGAAGGACGGCAGTAACTGTGCCGAAGGACAGCAGGTCACCAGTAGCTCTTCTGGCTTTCACCTGCGGTCCTTCCGTAGGCTCGTCTGTTTCACAATTTTCTCAGCCTCAAAAAAGGGGTGTTCCACTGCTCCATTAGCACAAAGATTTCTATCCAATTCACGTTTCGCGCAAGAGGAATACATGCCTTTTGTACGAGCATGGGTCAGCCAAAACTAAAGGGGTTCAGAAGGATAGGATTCATGCCACTAACTCTTCTAGAATGCATGGGTTTGCGTTCCAAGAAATTTATCACAATCTTTGTTGTGGTAGCTTAACTTTCCCTAAAAGTGGTAACTTAACTTTCCGCGAATCCTGCGCATTCTAGGAAATGTATCTTTTTACTTTTGGTGTGTGTTCAGATCAAATCAGGCGCCATTTTATCGCTAGTATTTACCAGTTGGTGTTTATTACTAATGATAAGCACCAGAGGAATAGAATTTCTCTCAAAAGTTCTCCAGAGAATAAAATGCATTTCAGAAAAGTTCACGTTTGCACAACTTTCCGGGAAGGACATATTGGCACATAAGATGGACACGCTCTTAGAAAATGGCCGAGCAAGTCGTGCAGCACACAATGCGACATGTGCACTCGAATATTGCTATAAGTCAGTTCGTGGGTGAGACCCGGCTGATTTGCGTGGGAGACGCGATTGGGGCCTACCGTAACCTAGTTAGTCTTAGCGTGCATTCTCACACTCTCTCACACTGTCATCAGACACGGCCTGCCGACTGCCACAAATGTTTTTGAACTTATGATGACACGGCATGATCGATGGCAGCGTGGAGAAAAGAAGAACCTGCGGATGATGCCCATTAATTTTTAGTAGTGGAAAGGAGACAAGGTGAGTCGGACGAAATTCCAGTCATGGATGTCCGTTTTTTTGCTTTCGGATGGGAATAGACGCGACCAACGCTTAGAGGAAAGCTGCCTGGACTATTTAGTGCAGCAAAAAGACTAAGGGTTAGGAGTCGAAATGATTGTGGGTGTGGTCGAGAGAATCGGGATCAGTGACGGGTATATCGCGATGTCCTCTGATACAGTGATCCCGGTTTCTGATTGAAGCCACTAAGTAAAACACATCAAATGGGTTTTCAAATAGAAAATTACAACAAAGTTCGAAGTGGGGTGAGACCCACACTAACAACTATGGAAAGTTATGGACCTGAAAAATGACCGACGATCTTGACGATCTCTGGGGTACTACTGCCAAGAGTGCCGATTTTTTGAGCTCTTCCCCCTGAACTCAGAATATTTGGCTAGGGTAACCATAAGGATTCCCATACCCATATTCACTGGGGTGGTAGTAATTTGGTCGAAAGTGGGAATTAATAGACAACTTTGAGTAGCATTTAAGTCCCACTTAACATTTCTGATTGTGAGGAAATCAGCAAGTAATCGTCACATATCACATGAAATGTCGAGTTCAAAACACTCGCTCCNATGTTTCTGGAGACGCGACCATAATCTCGTCCGCATAGAATGGGCTAGCTTACCAGGGCCTGGACGGACCAATAACGTAACCTAGGGTAAATGTATTGACGCAAGTGTTATTGGCGGGCAAACTTGCGGTGTGCTAACACGCTTACCCTGGGCAATGTCAATGATTCATGCTGCCACTGGGCTTGGATGCATCATTGGGACCATCCTGGATACTCTGGGTAGATATGTTGACGCCAGTGTTGAAGGTGGGTAAATGTGTGTGGTGTTGACACGTCAGCCCTGAATAATCTCAGTGGTGGATGTATCACTGAGATTACTCAGGGTAAACATGATGATGCCCGTGCTAACTATGGGTAAATTTGGGGTGTGTTAACAAGCAACCCTGGGTGATCTTAGCGGCAGGTTTTCTAGGTTAGTATAGAGGTATTCTCTAAGAATGGCGTACCTCAATGAGTGACTGCGTGTAGCAAGGTATTTGATGCCACTGCAAGTAAGCGGAAAGCTTGGAATTTTTCTGGGAACAATCGCCGAAAATAATCCATCCTAAATATGACATACAACCAAAATTCAATCCCCGGATTCATGGTCGTACGAAGGTAGATTCTATGTAGAAGCGACGAACGGAAGAACTAACGTTTTCTGTAGTTTTTCGAAGTTACTACTGTAACTACTGTTTTTTTTTTTCAGGTGCGGAACTCCGAACGTCGTGGCAACACAGGATGGTCCACATGAAGTGTGACGGGCTACAGAAGATACAATCTCTCGAACCATGCGGTGATTCCTTGGACAAAAGAAGACGCATAGGACACTGACCGGACCTTCAAACAAAATTGGATGCCAGCCCACGGCCGAATGACTGTCGGACACTTACCACCCGCGCGCGTCAGGCCCCGGTAAGACAGTCCATAGAAGGCCACTGTTTCCGACGTTCGCTCAGGAAGGACACATAAGCTCCGACCTACGATGACTACTTAGGTGCTAGAGTGAGTTAGAGCACCTTTTGAATTACTTTTGGCTGCAGTGGTTAGCGTCCGTAGACGCGGCCGAACGAAGACAGTGGACGGGAGTGAGACCAATCTTCGGGGCTTCTGGACAAAGTAGGTTTGGCCATGAAACTCGCCCAATTTCGGTCCTTGGAATTTTGCCAACTGGTCCATCTTGGATTAAGAAGTATGCTCTCTTAAAAGCATGTCACTGGAAAGAGCATTGGACGAAAATAGTCACAGGAAATTACTGCGCTGTCTATTGAATAAAAGTAAATATTCCTCATTTGAATCGACTGGTGCAAGGTTGTGGGTAGTTGTTTGCGTCACATACCACGTGGACTACCCTTAGTTGTAATAGGGAACAATAAAAGCCTAGAACAATCTAACCATGTAGTTATCATCCCTGATATGTTTGCTCTGAAATAACTTGAATAACGCTTCATTGGTATTCTTAACAACGCTATCGATGTGATATCAAGGTTCAAGGGTTTCAGTGATGAATTCATGGGAATATTTTATTGCGTGTTATTCAGACCACCATATATTCATAGGCGGTTCAGACACATTATATGTTCTGGCTGAGCAGATACTGTTGAGACTGAAGAATACAGTAATCAAATTGATCTATACCAAGGAAAGAGAGCACTGCACTTTCCGAGCACTATTGCTCAGACATCCTTGCACTTTTCTGAGACTTAGATAGCAGCTGCTCAGATGGTTAGTTAAGATAGTCATGAAAATCAGCGTTAACAGAACAAATTGGTCACGACGTGGTTTCGAAGAAGACGCGGCGAAGGAACCGATGGTGATCGAACCACGCTGTTTTATAGAACCACGACTGTTGTAAACAGGGCAAAAAGCCAGGATTGAACGCTACTAAATGTAGAGGTATGGCGATGTCGGTAATTTGAACGTTCTTTGCGATGCTTAAGACCCGCCTCATGACACACTGAGATGTCAGTCCGGTGATGAACAAATGACGTAGTCCACAAACAGTTCCAGGTTGGTTTGCCTCAACACTCGAGCGGATCATCGCATTATCGCGATGTGTTCGCAAGGAACTGCGCTGAACGAGAAAAAAGTTGGGAATGAACAAAGCACCAGAACGGACGTAAATGATGAAGTCTGCAACGCAAGAACGCCCATCCGAGCGCAAAGAAACAGATGCGCAAGTCGCCTGCAAGTGCAAATCTTTGCACGTCGATTTCCACCCTGTGAAGGAACACACACAGCAGGGAGAGTCGGGACATGCCAGGCCTAAGTGCATTCAAGAAAAACCATTTTGTTCTCGACCACAGATCCCAGCCATTCTGGGTGGTCGCCAGCCAGCAGGTGATCTTTGTCGCACCGAATTTTCCGCTAAAAATGATAGTTCGAATGCGATTGTGCATTTACTGTCATAAGCGGCTGATAAGAAACATTCAGACGAGTCCTCACACTTGTCCAAAATGAATACCGGAAAATTTGGTCAGCTCTGGATAACATTTGTAACAGTCACCAACAACCTAGACGTTTAATTCGATATCGAAAATATCGACATCGAGTCAATCGAATAATTCCAACTTCTGTTCTTTTTTGAAAAATCGATATCATGAAGATATAGATCTTATGGAGTTGTCTCAAAATTCAACATTGGCACTGACTTGAAACTCGATCCATTCGAGCAGTGCCTATTCAAAGGTCGTATCGAGTCAGTCGAGTCAAACGTCTACAACAAACTATTCACTACTCTGAAGAAAACTTCCGCTGCATATAGTAGCAATTCTCACACAAACAAAAAACTAGTATTCTCACTGGAACTTCAACCCAACAATGCGCAACAACCTTTGTGGTCTTTTCAGAAATAGTGAAAGGCAATCGTTGCTGCACCGCAGACAAAGAACGCCGCGCCGCATAACCCGGCGGCACGGCAGGTAAGGTGATCGCTTTAGCTCTCGCGTGCGGCCGTGCTAACCACCGCTAGTCGAATGTACATCGGAAATGGCAATCAGAAGAAGATATGAGCATGCGACAGCAAAACCAACCACACCTGGAGACCTCGACGCCCTGCTGATCGGACGCGCCGCAAGAGTGATGCGACGCGGTGCTCATTTTTCTGCAGGCGATTTCACTTCGCTGTGCTTTCTTTAGCACGTTCGCGACAACACAGATTTCGCGCGCGCTGGGAAGGGGGACACACGCACTTTTGCCCAAGTGGGACCCGTGCTCGACCGGTCGAGCACGTGGTCCAAAGGGGTAGCAATATTTCTTTAGCATATAAAGAGCTAGCTTTTCTTTCATAACAATTATCCTTTCGTCCCTAGTTTTGCGAGGCTCCATCTATGTTTGTTATCAGCTGATAAGCCGTTTCTAAAATTTTTTTCAAAACAATTTCGTTGTTGTTTCAGGTGCTCCAGTACGGAAATCCGAAATCCCAGTAAAAAAAGTAGGAGAGAAGCTCTGCTTTGTCCATTGCATGTTAGAGTTCTAGTATATCTGTTACTATTCTACTACGAAGGATTTACCTGACTGTGAGCGTTTCACGAAAATATGACATTCGATCGAGCGTGCACGATCGGTCGTGCACGCAGTCCCACGCGGCAGACATCGTGCGCTCCACCGGATGTGCACGATGTCGCGAACGTGTTAATACATTGCATTCTGCATGTCGAAACATAAATGGTGGGAGGAGTACTGTTGCATAAAAGGAAAGGCTATATTTCTCTTCGAAAAAGGCTGGTTCACGCACGCTCTCATCTATGACCATTGCTCTACTTTTTTCTTCGTTCTCAGCTTTGCAGACCTAATTGAAATGACAAGCGGAACTCAACACACTCATCGTGAAATGATATAGCGACTAAATAAAGCTGCTAGACTTTTTCATGGCGCGGCAGATTCTGTTCTTAACTGGTATTGCAAAGTCGCTAGGCACGACTGAAAGAAAAAGAACTGATAACAGTTGCAGCCGTTGCACAGTCAGTAGGTAAACACATTCTCAGAAATGTGAGAATGTAGCTATAAGTCACTCGCCTCCGCTACTGTCGTTCATGATTTGGAACAGGCTGTCTTCCCCGTGTATGAATGCCTGTGAGCAGCGTTCGAGCGTCCTCTGTCGTGTTGATGCCGGACATCGTGGCGCAGGAAGGTATGGCGGTGAGGAGTTTCGCTACTGACAGACATTCGTTGTCGAAATTTATTTGTATGCTTAGTATCTGAAATATTACATTAGTATTATTACCTATCTGCGGCCTAACTACTAGCTACTCGCTGCAGATGCAATATGAAGACGCAACTTGTCGCCCAACAACGCTTTCTGTCCCACCCCTC
Source organism: Ancylostoma ceylanicum (assembly GCA_000688135.1). Taxonomy (NCBI): domain Eukaryota; kingdom Metazoa; phylum Nematoda; class Chromadorea; order Rhabditida; family Ancylostomatidae; genus Ancylostoma; species Ancylostoma ceylanicum. The sequence goes on from JARK01001585.1 coordinate 116,952, forward strand.
CATCTCCTTTGCCCCAGGACACTGCCGCCGATGAAGCAAAAATGAAATGGATCTATACTCTAGTTGAACCATGGCACTAGGCATCGCTCTGACTCGGACGACATTGACAGCTATAGTCATGGTCATTCTGATTCAGTGCTGTTCCCTATCGGCCGTATCACTATACCCTCAGCTATCACCAGCGCGAGCTGATGCAAGAGCGTGAGCGTAGCGGTGGTGCTCGATAGGAGTTTCATTCCATTGGTGGATGGAGCTAATCCCGGCCGAAAACAGTTACTCTCACTAATAAATGAAACCATTCTATCCTCACACCGCTATGCTTCTGCCATTGCGTGAGCTCGCGTTGGTGATGCGTGGTGATACTAGTGATATGACCGCAAAGAAACAGCATTGAGTCAGGATGACCACTACTATACCTAGCATTAGTGGGATGTCGTTTGGAATGGCTTTGTTGTGGAGTAACTTGTCAGCTCATTAAGGTTTATTTGCCTTTGAATAACACGGCAATGTTAATGACTGATAGAGCTCTGCCAACAATATCGCTCCGTCCATATTCTCCTTTTCCTCCACGTTAGGGTTGAAGAAATTGCACTGCTGGCGCGTCCATTTGCATATTCGATAGCTTATAAAATAATTTTCTTGATCTGTAGACGTCCGGCTTGCATGGGGATGTACAAAACTAACTAGTATTGTACAGGCAATTCATCTGAGAGTCGGTTTCGCACTGCTTGAATAGATCGTGTTCACCGTTATGCTTTCCACGTAGGAATACGTCAACACCGACTCTTTTCTGAATCACCTGTACAAGAAGAATGTACAATCATTCGAACTACAATATACGATAGAATTACATGTGTTGCTGATGAGAAACTACTAAACGGGCTGCTAATTTCTTGAAGGACTTCGATAGCACGAGTAGTATACTATGATTGTTGCAGTTTTTTTTTCAAATTTCAACCAACGTTTCGGCGCCGTCGCCATGTTAGTGTCTGGAATGTCAAAATCACATGTGACATATCCTCCCAAACGCCAGTCATCCCACAACTTACAATTCAACGTGAGAGTAAATACAAAAAAATCAGAGAAGTAAAACCCCCTAGACTCGCGAGTAAAATCCGTGAAATATCTCTCGGTGCTCATCGCAGACATAGTCATGGTAATAGTTCATTCGATGCGGCCGCCACTATCTTGTCGCGGGAATCCGAAATTGTAGCCCGCAAAACATTAGAAGCGTTTTGCATAATCGCTAAGAATCCTAGAATGGATAGAAAGGGAGAGTACATTGCCAACGAATTGGCTGTGTACCAAGATCTTTGCGAGTTTTGATCTGCGGGGTCAGACGCGGGCCATCCTACCTACTAGTAGCGGCACACCTATTCTACGCGGCAGTATCCTCTCATCGCGGCTAAACGGCTATCTGGGTGAGCATTCGCAAGTTTACTTCTCTGATCTTCTTTTTGTATCCACTCTCAACTTGTGAGATGGTTGGGCGTTTGGTAGGATATACTATACTCACTATGTCAAGATTCAAAGAAATCGAACGTTCACATTCTTAAAGGACTGCAGTGATACTGGCAGCAAATGACCACCCAAAATCGAATTTAACACGGAAACAACACTTCAAGAGAAGAATAATGAAGAATGGAGAAGAATAGAAGATTCATTCTGAGTTTTTGCTACTGAAACGTTTTGCTTAAGATGAGCATCCTATGTTCTGGATGGAGTGAGATCAGAGAAATCTCTAAGTTCAAGTGACATTTCTCCTTCAACAATTTCGATTGTAATATTTGGGTCATTCTTCAGCCTTTCGCTGTGGACATTGAAAAGATAAGTTTACGTCCTCTTCAACAACTTGAAGATCGTCATTATTCTGTCTTGGTCTGAATAAGTGCCTGGGACAAACAACGAAATGTTCATATCCGGTATGGAGTTATAACCCTGATTTTTAGGCGTGATATGAGATGTGCATCTGATGTTTTCGCACCGAAAACCCAGATGCTGACGATGAAATGTATAAAATGATATCCTCGACTGCATTCGCGTACACCTCGATTGTTTGCAGTACTTTCCCAATGTTGCTGACGAATTTGCGTGTTTTCTAGGAGCGTTCAGCGGCAAAGTCGCATAGAATTGAGGATTTTCGTAATCTTCCAAATTTTTTTGTGTTCCGAACCTAACCCTAACAAAGCTGAGCAGTTACAGAGACATTGCTCAGACAGCTAGAGACTGCAATGATAAAGCAGTGTAGCGACAGCAATCTTGTCCCTCAGGCCAAAATGATCAGGAACCTCTTCTTCGCCAAAACTGTTGTGCGCGCCGAAGCATCATAGTCGTATGGTTATCCGTCTCCGGTGCAGTCATACACCACGCTTCTTCGGTTCTATTCATGAAAATTAAGGCAACGCACCCTGCTAACCGAACTGAACTTTTCTTCTTGTTCTAGCTATTTCAAACAATTTCATGTAACGCTATTCCGCTTGATAATCTTCTTATGCCAGGGTACTAACAATCTTTCCATAGGCTGTAGAATAGCCATTGATTCGCATTAGTGAGTGCGCTGTAGCGGTGAGCGATACGGTTTTTTCTTTCTGAAATTGTGCTTCGACATATGTACAGTGGGCGCCAATGGCGGTGACCCGTCTGCGGCCTCGAAAATAACGCGGCGCTACCGCGCTGCTCGAGCGAGAATCCTCTCCGGGACGTCAAATTATGAGGTTTTCTTGATAGTCAGTTAGTTTTCTCATCAGTTATTATCAAATGTGATGAAAAACTATCAAGGAAACCCAGACACGCCACTGCAGCGACGATTCTAGATTAAGCGGCGCGGTCGCGCCGCGTGCTTTTCGAGGTCGCAGACGGGTCACCGCCATGGACGTCCACTGTATTGCACTTCGAGACGACACTCCGGTCATTACGAGAAGTACCACTTAGATTAGTAGATTTCTCTTGGGCTCACTGTTGGCTCGATAATTTTGTGCCACTCTAGGTTAGGAAAACATCGGCCTGAAATCGCAACGAGCGAACTCAGTTTGGCAAATCTCGAGTCCTTCTCGTTTGGCAAATCTCGAGTCCTTCAAAAATCTTCAAAAGTGAAGGCAGACAGCGCTTTTGGATTGCTGCAGTTTTTTTTTCATGATTCAGCCTCTTCAACCTCTCTCTTTAGACTTTAGTAAAACGACTATCATTACTCTCTTTTCTTTTTACCTGCGCCCCTACGGGACGCTAGAAAGTGGGGTGGGGCAGCCACTTGGTGTATGTGCAAAGTATTCACATTTTCGGAATCCTCAGAAAATTAAGAAACGCGAAAATCATTAACTGTGCCCAAATACGAAACCCACCTAATAAATGCGTATATTCTGCCATTCCGGCAGCGCAGCGAACGTCGGGCTTCCAACCTTGATGGTAGCACTGATCGAAAATCCTTCATCACATTATGTCATGTCATCTTCATCATGTCAATTTACTCTCCGGTGTAGTGTTATTTCCTCCCGTTCTTCATCAAAGCATTTCTTTACCGTATTTGGACGTTTCCCACACTGTTGGGCTGGAGTGCACCCGTACTCCTTCGAAGAACATGTAGCCTGGTCTTTTCTACGCTACTGATCTCCGGCGCACCATCTTCACCGGAGGTTTCCCACAATGCTGTGTGCTGACTCAATTTTCTCCATCGGTGAACCCACATTCTTCTTACAGCCGCGACCGGGCATTTGTGAGCCGCATAGCACTGCCGCGATCGGGCATCTGTTAGCCGCACAGCACCGCCGCGATCGGGCATCTGTGGGCCACACAATGCCGCCGTGAGCCGCATAGCACCGCAGAGTGATAATTCTGCTCCGTACATTATGCAGTCTGAAAACTCGTCAACACTGTCTCGCACTCTCGCAGGCCGCGGGACTGCCAGCGCAGCGCGCTGGTCCCACCACGAAATCCTGGAAGCGCTGTCTAAGTCTCTCACTTTCATCATTTGCGACAGTATCCATCATTGTCGTGATCAGCGGAACCAGCGAAAGGTGGATCCCAACGCGACTTCCACTACATCTATGCACTTATGATGAAACATCGGCCAACTTTCACGTTAGTTTCGCCTCATCCGCTAATATTCTTTTTGGGCTGAGCCCATGATGAAAGAATGCAGTCACGTGCCTGCCTCCCACGTCTGCGCTCTAGAAAATCTTGCTGCACTACCAGGATTTATATAAGAGGATTTTTCAGACTACATTCGGCTTTGACTGGATTCTACCCGAAGAACTTGCAGAATCTATCGCCGTTTTTGTCAATACACTGGCTTCTCATACGGTACCTGTTGGAATCCAAGATAGCTAACCAATGAAATACCAGCAGGACAATAAGGAGAACCCGCAGTCGGTAGCTATCTCCCTATCCGCATTCTGTACACTATCTACAGGCTCTTCATACGAATTATTCTCAAAAGGATCGAAAGAACTTTAAATGAAGGACAGCCATGCGAGCATGCTTCGTTTTCGAAACGATTGTGTACGGTAGAACATATACATGCGGTCAGGAGACTCGTCTAAATCTCACGAGAGTACGAAATGCCCCTCTGTCTCCCGACTTGAAGAAAGCCCTCCACTCCATTGGAACAAAAGCGATTTTAAACGCCTTGGACACCTCAATACATCAAGATATTTCATGGCCTCTACAACAAGTTCAGCAAGCATGACTAGAATTTTCGCAATTCTACAAGGATAACCGTCGAAGTCAAGAGAGTGGTTTGATAAGGCGACACCTGATCGCCAAAACTATTCAGCGCCACTCCCGAGGACTCCGTGCGACGACTAGAATGGAATAACATGGGAGTGCAAGTCCATGGTGGCCGACTATACCATCCTCACTTCACGGATCTTCATAAAGCGAGATCTGAGATTTTCATAAAGCTTACCATCAGCCACGGGAAACAGATTCTGACTAATTTTGACGACGTGTGTATAAAGATCGGGTTCCGACTGAATCTGACGAAGACGCGGTTCTCCTTGCTTCATAGGCAGTGTCTTATCTCGCTTTCGTTTTTGAACTATTAGCAGATTGTGAATCTCGTCGACATGCCGATTCCAGAGATGTACATAAAATATCTCGAAACGGCCTTTGAACCAGTTTTTTCGAAACGGGTTTAGAGGCCATTTTTGAAGGGGTTTGGGGTTTGTACGGGATATGCAGGCAATGGAAATGGATGTGCGCCCTAGACACGCCCCGAAGAAACTATGGAAGGATGCAGAACGGAAAGATATGGAAGAAGTCGGACTCACGAAAGACGACACCCAGGACCGCGCTCTCTAGCGTAGGAGAACCAACACAGCGGGCCCTGCGACTGTGTGGGACAAACGTTAAAGGCAGAGGGCCACCTCATATCGTTTTCGAGTTATTAACATATTCCGAATCTCCTCAATGCGATTATTCCGGCAATGTACTTGAAATGTCCCAAAATGGTCTCCAAACCCGTTTTCCGTGATGGGGTCTGTACCAGTTTGCTGGAACAAATTTACGTGCAAAGACGTGTGTCACTGTTGATCTCATCGATCGGACAGGACAAGACGTGTTCACCGTCGCTGCCGTGGCGGGCAGCCAGCACCAAGTACTCGCTTTTTGGAGCAGGTCCGCCCCTGGTCCAAGAAGCGGGTACTTTGGTCCTACCAAAAACAGGGTTTTCGTCACTTCTGTGACTTTTTCTGCACATTATTGGAATCAACGTGGCGAGGAGGTCAAGAATCTGCTAATATCGTTGACGTGGGAAACGAGGTGATCCCCTGCCTTTAAGGAGAAGGATGAGACATGCATTCATTCACTTCTTCCTCTAGATGAAGCCCGGGTAGCTCAGTCCTCTCTTGCGAATCTGCTGAAGTGGTGGCAGTTTGTGAAAAATTATCATAGCTTACGTCTAAGGAGGTTGAGAAGGGTAACGAAAGTCTAACCGAACAAGAAGACCAGTGGAAAAAAAACCACTTTCTTTCGATTGGTCTGCCCATCGACACACCAGAACATGAGCATCTCGATTTATCTTCGGTTGAACTTATCGAGCTTTTAGCACCTTGAAACCTAGAACTCAGGAAATTTCAGCGCTGCAACTATATTTAGTAACGAGTTCCAGGATTAAGTAAGAATTGCGTAACCCCATGTATTACCTTTGGAGTGGCATTGAACTTTTGACTTCAAAGAATATGCTACCAACTATACGGCATACCCTCTTTGTGTACTGATAGAAGAATGGTAAGAAAGCACGAATGCAGCGACCTTCAATCATTGCCTCCCCCGCGGCCGCAACATCCACGCGATGCGGGCGAGCGCTGTGGATGTTGGGTGTTTGTGATTGACGTTCCCCGTATATTGTCTGGAAATTATTAGAGGGCTAAACGTTTCCAATGCCTGCAAATTCGTTGGACTCTCTCAATACACGGAGACTTTCTAATCCAAGGAATCCAGTTGTTTCCAACCAATATTTTAGTTACTGCTGCTGAAAAACCGCTCGATTTTTATGTAGCGACCTAACACAACTTACTTCTTTCATCTTTGCTCTCATACTAGATACATGGAATGTTGGAATTTCTTATATTGTGAAAGTCTGTAAGAGTCTCCTTGGTAATCTTTGTCTTGTCTGCGCCAATTTCTTGTTTATGTTCACTTTCAGATTTGATGCTCTACTTTTACTTGTGACTTCCTTGAACGCGCACATGCAAACAATGCCGAACATATGTTTATTCGTCCAACAAATACGGACGCCACACATCAATCTTAATCAACTGATTCAGCCCTGACGCTGCTGAAGAAGTATACATATGTACAGTAACAGAAGACTACAAGGAACCCCAATGCACATAGTTGATCACCGTGGAAAAGTGTTCTTATAGATCTCGAGAAGCTTCCTGATTACGTCATCGGGCAGTTGCCTGATGATCCTCCGCATCCGCATTGCAACCTGCTTTTCGTCTCCAATCTGTTTAGCCTCCAGGAGTTCGATTACCTGAGAAGATTTGTGGAAATATGAAGAAGAGAGTACTAGTTCCGAACAGCGATTAAGTGTATGATGTTTCCACTTATAGTTAGTCTCTTGACGAAGCGGCGACAAGGTTTTCATTCAGACCTCTAGATGATTCAAAAAATTCAAATGAAGCAAAGGAAGGAACTATGACAGTATTACTCGTATAACTTCATAAACTAACAGGATCGTTCACGTATGTAATGACTTCACAGTTTCAACACGTTTTGAAACCCACACTCACGTTTTCACACATATTCTATTCTTTGAAGCAAAAATCGGAATCCTGAATTATGCCTACAAAGAATTTCCTTCTTCAAAATCAACTTCAAGGTCTGGTCTCGAATGAGCTAGCTACCGATGCTGTCACTTAAGGATGATTTTCCACCCAATTAATCACCTACCGCTTCTCGAGTCCTCTCATCTTCAACTCCCATCAGAAATTCTTCCAAACCGTTAATGTCACCTTCTTCGAGAAGCTCTGAAATTGTCCACTTATTAGATCAAAGGGTGGTTTGGATGTAACAGAATTTTTGTTTTTCGCAAATCTAAAGAATTCATACTCGTTCTCGTTTTCTTTACAGTTTAGCCGCACCAGCACCACCACGCCTAATCATATGTTCTCACTTTACGCCTACAGGATCCATATGATAGCCTTGCGTTAGCTTCACCTTTGTGAATGGAAGATGGTCATTATTTTGTATCTGCTACTTTCGGGCCGTTTCCCTAACGATTTCATAATGAATAACCGTACCTAACCTAGAACGATCTCCGATATCTCAAAAGTGCAACCAACAGTCATCTTAAAGACTGAATGGTTTTTTCCAGCCTGAGAAACGACGACTTTGCACTTTTACTCGTCTCTTTGGTTCAACGGTCGAATTCTTAAAATGTATTGCACTTTTAAAGCACAAGAACGACGATCCAAATGACGTCAAGCGTAAGGTAAGAGTGCAAACGGTCAACGACTATTGCATGCAGTTATGCGTTTGCCGGCGCCAGTGTTACAACTGCGTTGTTCGGCGACTCATCCATCATTTCAGGAACAGTATCGTCATCAACAACCAAACGTTCTCGACACTCCTTAGCCAATAATTCTCCAACTTTCAAAGTAAACACCAAAAAACGCGATCAAGTCACGAGAAGATGAAAAATGTGTTCTAACTGAGAGCGTTACAGGGGGTCTTAATGTGGTTTTACTCCGTCCTGCACCATCATTCAATTTTTTGGCAGGGATTTCTCCGTACATTGTGAGCTGACTGCAAGTATCTTTTTTAGGTATTAGAGAAAGAACATACGTGAGAGATATGAGATTGGAGTGTGTGTAATTTTCTGTTTCCTTCTAGAAGAATAATGACACGACCCAACAAATTTATCGCCGTTCTATCAACTGCAGTAACCTGCAGTCCAAAACTAGCCGGTTGCTGGGATCCTGGAGGGGAGGGTTTCTGTAACAGGCCGTGCTCACCAAGCCTGCAAAGAACTGGTATACATGTCATGATAATAGTAAGTGGTTCTCAAGAAACAACAAACGACACCGCCGAAAACGGTCCCATTTTTCTAGGCAGGGGCGTTAAAGTCGTGTTTTATCCGATAGCTATGTGTCGTTTAGTGGCAATAGACGACATAAAGACGAAGAAGAAACGAATTCGTCGAGGCTTGAATACTTCCAAGGTTGGTGAGTTGCTACCAGACACCGCATTTATCATTGAGATCATCCAGGTTAAACGTATTAACACCACCCAAATCTTCCCATCGAAAACAAGGGCATCAAACGATTACCATGGCTAATCTCAGTGGTGCGTGCAGGTAGAGTCACTCTGAGAAGACATTGGTCTCTGTTGGATATCGAATAAAAGCAGTTGCGTGACACAATTTTGAGAGCCATGGTTTCATGATTTTTGCGCCTGATAGCCTCTTGGAAAACATGCACTGTGCTTTTCAGTGCGCCTAAATAAAATTGCGAGTGTTACAAGCCAATATGGTGTTTGCTTAGACACAATGTCCTGGGAATCGGCATTCTGAAATCGACATGAATTCCCTTGTCGATATATGGTGTGTTAACTTCATTTCCCATTGTAAGACGTTGCGCGCTAACACCATTTCGAAGATTTTTCTCCAGCAATATCATGCAAATATTTCGATAAAGCTGACCATAAATTGAGCAGAATAATCCAGAAGCAGTGGGGCTCTTAAAAGCAGCACCCACGGAAATTTTTGTGTTGAAGGTTTCGCTGAATCTTGGGGTTTTCAGGGATTGTGAACTCATAGGCACTGATGAAACAACGTGAAACACGCCGAAAGACGAGAAATGAAGGCGCTGTCTCCCATGCGTCCACAGCGCAGACGACTTTCCACTGAGGGTATACGCGCGTATCGTCATGAATTCTCGTAGATGGTGTGCATTCCATACCCTACACTGTCACAATATTCCTTGTACAATATGAAATATTTGGCTAGACCACTCGTGGCATGCCAAATCGATAGCGTTAACTGGCGCGGCGGAAACCAAAACGGCCACGCTTGGCTCTGTGTCCACGGCAGTATCTATACAGATAGGCCGCCTTTCTCTGTGTTCAAGTACCATTGTGACTGTCTGGCAGCCGACCACACGAAGAACGACTCACCTCAAAAATGAGGATTTCCGTGGGTGCTGCCTTAAAACGGTGCTCCAAACACTTTAGTGGGGTTAGATAGCAGAACGATGCATAAACATGTATAAAATATCCTGATGGATGACACCTCTCATATATTTTGGAGACTCTACAAAGCACTAGCATTGACTGAGGCTTACACTTCGAAGAAACTTTTCAATGCATCGACTGCCATGAGATCGCTATTACGCTTGCCGCCACTTCGGAACGTAAAAAATCGACAAGAAAAATTCTCGCTGATGCCTGTTCCAAATATGTAGTAGTCAATGCCATTATCGAAACAAAAACTCCAACAATTTCAGTCAATAACATATTGCTATTGCTTGATGCTCAAATAGGGCTCCGAGTAAATTGTTGAAATTGATGGGGTTGGAAAACTACCCAAACGTAAGCTACACAGAAAAGATGCATTTCCAAAAGGTTCTCTCAAGAAAAGGATTTTGCTTGGTGATTTTTTGAAGTGTTCGACACCAACTTCCCGTTTTTCTCAGTGACCTTCACCCTTTCGCACTGCTACTCAACTTCACTTTTGTTATCTTAAAAGAGTCCAAGCTTAGCAAGACTAGACCAAGTCGTCGAAGCATTGACAGACAAGTATGGCTTTGGACGGATAAACTGAATATGAAGGTGCGTGAGGAGAAGCTTCTCCACCTGACAGCGTTCTCCAACCAGAAAACTGAAGAGTAGAAAAAATCCCGTTTGGCAGAGGAAGATCATAATCCATATCCGGAAAAAGAAAGGCAACCTTGTCATTTCTGTGAACTATCTAGGTCTGCTGTCTCATTGCATGAAGGTGTTTGGACGCATTATCAATCAGGAAAACCGCGACATCGTATCCTTCATCACGGATCAGTGTAGTTTTGTGGCCAAATGCGCATTAAAAATCTCTGCTGATCGCTTGTTGATCGAGAAGCAACGCGAGAAACAGATGCTCCTGCTCTTAGCCTTACTCAATCGAGAAGACGTTGGGTCGCGTTCAGCACGAAGTCACTAGCTACGTTGCCACGACGACCCCGAACACCTCATTTGGAAGAAAGGGGAGAATCCTCTATGTTAACCCGAGGAGTTGAGTGTAGGTGGCAGTGGGCACCTTTGCTGAATATCCCATCTCCGTGGGCAAACATCAAGGACCAGCTCTCTCACCTCTCCTCTTCGCTGTACTGGGAAAGACATAGTATTTAGCGACCGATATTAACAGCCACACCACCATTAGTGTTGATAGCAACAAACTCCCGAGAACAGACTATTTCAACTTTCTCGGCTCAGCACTTTCAGTCGATGGCATTCGTTTGCTGAGGTCGTTGCTCTCACCAACTCCGCGTGGTTTATGTGGCACTCGACGGCAGGACCGCTATGCGACAAGAAAATTTCGCGTCGCTCTGAGTGAAAGGCGTTTTGAACAATCATTCTATCCGTCGCATTCTTTGGTGCGGAGTGTTGGTCGGTTACCAAGCAAATAGAACCCTGTGTGAATGTGATGGAGGCAAGGATGTTACGATGGATGTGTGGCACACGTGCGCAGACCGTGTCTCTGATGAAAAGATCGGTTCGGCATCGCTTCATTCACCGACAGGCTCCGCGAAACCCGCCTTGGATGGCACGGCCACATTCTGGACGCCAACGGAGACATCACGTACAACGTAAGCATTGATCTCGCACAACCACGGAGACGGCCAAAGCCTGCCAGAACAATGGTGGCTAGACAAACTGAAGCATGCTGGTGTTTATCAAGACCAATTGACAGGAAAGGAGTTGCAGGGCCCAGGGCTACTCACCACAGTACCCACAGCCATGCACAGAGCAATTGTTGTACGACTATCTAGCATGTCAGTAACCATGTCAGTGGGCGTGTTCAGACGTGTTCGAACCATTGATCCTTTTGATAGACCTCATTTTCGCGTATTGTTTTGCCTTTGTTTGTCTCGTGCTTTTTTACAATTTTTGTTTCAGCAGACTTCATCCCGCAGTTTCCATCTTTCCAGCACTTTTGTTGGAGATTTCAACGTTTAGCGCGTAACAGTTTCATGAAAGTTGCTTCAGAACGAGCGTTGGAGGAATTGAAGAACTCAACATTGAATGTCAAGACTGACTCTCAAAAAACTCTTTTACTTTCGCTATCGATGGACCTTCTTAATCGAGGACGGTCAAGAAATGACGCCAATTCGTCTTCGCACTGTGCATTGTTAATTCACGCCTTACTTGCTTCTTTACTTGCTCCGTGATATTGTTTGATTATGCTCCATTGCAGAAGGCGGAGTTGAAAAGGATGAAAAAGAATACGCTAGGGAGCAAAGAGAACATCGAAAGTTGTTGAGTTTGCTTTCTGTTGCAGTTACATTACATTTAGACTCTTCTTTGGTGAGACAGGTTGTCGAGTACCAACACCACTTTCCCGTGTTTAGTCTGCGTTTCAGATGCCGTTGAGGAAGCTGTGCCAGTTGGCGTTACTGAAGAAGAAACTTAGGTGAGGCAGAACTGACGTTCTGTATTTCTATGAGACCCAATAGACTATTGATGAATGATGGAAGAATAAAAATGAATATGCCTTTTATGAACAAAATTTCGTTTGCAAGTGGAGACCTTTACATCATACATTTTTTTTTACAAAACAATATGTTTTATAGTAGTGCACCAAGTGAAAAGTAGGTGGTCACCAGTTCCACAAGAAGCGTTCAAAAATTTCATTCAAGTCCACAGACAGCCCTGACGGAAACCACATTACGGATTGACTGCGAAGGAAAAAGGAACTGTAACGAGAGATTGATATCACGAGAAGCGTATAAATTCTGGAGATGAAATCTGTCATCCAAAACCTACTATGTCTGCTTGGGACTACCTCTTCAACCTCGCCGTTCGACAGTTTGCCCTACAGCTGCGCGCAACAAATCTGTTGCTGGCTCTAGTAATTTTATTGGAATTGCTTTAACCAAAGCGAACTATTTTTTTCCGGAATCCAGAGCAGTTGTAGCGGTATCCCGCCGTGCTTCCTTCGCTCCAGAAACCGTTACAGCTTACCCTTCAACCGCATTCGGCACCACCTCAAGTGATTCCAGTTGTGGTAGTACAACCTGCACCACCGGTTGTCGAAGAAGCTCCAGGAACAGGTTCACAACCTGTTCGATTGTTTTGCGAAGAGATAGTAGATAGAGGTAGGTAGAGGTAGAGTAGGTAGAGGTGAGTCAGAAGGGCGTTCACTCAGTAATATATTTTATATGAAGTTCCAGGGTCGGAGCGGCGCTTTGTGTTCTACCATCACAAGAAAACGAGCTGCGACGACACGCTAACAACTCAGCTCCTTCCCTTCGAGTGGATCTCTCTACTCAACAACTCATTCTTTAGCGAGTAGTACATCGCTTGTGAAAGAACTGGAGTCACTCCATTCGAAGATATCTCCCGACGAAGAGTTTTCATTGTGCAGAAAGCGATTTGGAAAAGAAAATCAAAGCGCAAAGAAAAAGAACTCATGAAGTGAGGAGGCTAACTGTCAAACGTCCAACAACCGGAGGCTATTCACAACAACGTACAGAGGTCACATTCAAATGAGCTGTACAAGTCCTGCACCAGTTTCCCAATCTTTGTTTTTTCCCCTGAATCCTGTCCTTCCTTCTGTATCGACAAAGAAGAATTCTCCCAACTCCGCCTTACAAGATCCTTGGCGCATGTGAAATTGCGTGGAAAAGGGTCATCGTCAAATTTTTGGAAAAAGGTCATCCAAATACATAAATTGAACAACTTCCGCCCTATCTCTTGAACATAAGATGTTCTCAAGGCAGTCACGAGTGATGGGCTGCAATCGAAAAGGAAACTGGGGAAAACAGAAAGACTCATCTAGACTTACCCATAAACCATGTAGGTCTCGTTTTAACCTAGTGGCTGACCCACATGCACAGCCTTTGCTAGCGCAGGAAGTTGGTTCATCACACTGATCATTCCGTTACATCATCACACTGATCATTCCGTTTGTTATCTTGTCTCATCAAGCGATCCCCAACCTTCATCATGAATAACTTTCATGGGTTCAACCTCAAAAGAGGAGGACGAGGCAGAAATGTACTTTGTACGCTTTTTGGTGTAATTTCCGAGTTTCTGGCTAATTCAACCTACAATTAGTCGTCTAATTAATACATTTTACATTGATATAAGACTCATCCTTTCAAAATGATTGTCTGACTTTCATGTTGGACTGCGCTTTTGTTCGGAATTGAGCAAATGCGGCACTAACTTTCGAAAGTGTTCTTTCAAACTCAGCCCGGGTAGAATGAAGATTAATCATTCATAATAGATGCGCTGGACTCTCTCATTTAGCACATATTCGTATCCTATCCTCCAAACCTTGTGTACGATTTTATTCATATTCTGTGATATCGCGACTTTCTTCGGTATTTTGCTCATGGTTTGTTGTTTGCTCGCGTTCTGCTATGCTTGATTTTTAAAACCCAGAAAGTCTGAAATCCACTGTGCGAGACAGCGCGAAATACAAGTCTTTGACATTAAAAAAGCGAGTGCGAGTGAGCTAGGCACGAAGGAATTCTTTCACTGTTTTCTACTAGAATTTTGACAAGGGATCTCTCCTAAAATAACTTGAGACTTACTGTTGATTGTAATAAATTCTATGCAGGACAAAAACTCACTTTTGAGTTGTCCCATATAAGCGTTTGTAAATACCTTTAATTCCCAAATTTTGCCGTCTCTGCACAGAACGATTCAACTGAGAAGTTGCATTGAAAAAGAGAGCCACGTCTATTTATTTATTTATTTATTTATTTATTTATTTATTTAGTACACTGAGATTACCAATGTGCCAACATAAAACCATATTGTGTTAGTTTCAGCGGGACGTGTGTGAATTCAAAAAAAAAAAAACAACTGAAAATAACGTCTAATCAACAGGCTAGGTACGCTAGGTGCTTTCAACGAGTGTAAAATGAAATGCGAGCTAGAAATGAGAAGTCCAACTCAGCATGCGAGACCAAATTGTATCACTGGGAGAGAGAGAAAAAAATTCACCATCCACATCACTTGGACACGTGTCCAGGAGTTTATTGCGCTCTCTGGAGCATGCAGGCACTTCGGCACGCAGATATGCCAACTGAACACCTGCGGAACCGGCATGCTGGGTGAGTATTCAAGGTAAAGTAATGATGTCTAACCATGATCAGTAGCGCACACAAGAGCTAGGACTGGAACGTGGAGGGCTCGGTTCGCTGGTGAAACTGATGCAGAAAGCACCCACCTATTCTTAAGCGTGTTAGTAGGTAACAGTGAACCGAAGAAAGCAAAATCGAATCGAAGTCTATCTTTATCTATGCCTCATGTCTAGCTGCAGAACATATAAAAACTTGGCTGGACCATCGCTACTGAAAAAGTTATGGACGAAAGGACGAAAAACTATCCGTTGCAACGTTCTCTTCTGCAATTGTGTGCACTTGTAGTCATTAGGTTGGTGCAAAAGGAATGGCGCGTTTTGCATTGAATTTATTTTTATCCACAACTTTAACGAACGCTACTCTCGATAGAGGATACGAGTCCTTTGATATGCAGGAATTAATGCTTATCGTATGAGCAGGTTCTTTTCGCCCCGCTGCCAGCATTCAAAAACTAAGATGCGATGAACAAGGAGAGTTTCGTCCCCAAGTCAATATGTTTAGCAGTTTCTTTTATGATATAAAGGGTTCTGAAGCAGAGAAAACGCTAGAAATACTGTAATTTTTTGGAGATTACCATGGGTCTTTAAACATTTTTCAGCAAAATCATTAAAATTTGAGCCATCGGAAGCTATTTTCGGCCAAAAGTTAGCGTGCAGAAGCCGCCGTTTGAAGCATCTCAAACGTTTTTCCAGACCAGTATTCAAGTTTTTTTCTGGAGCGAACAGCAACAGTAGCAATGTTGCTAAATGTGCTCTTTCCAAAAACCAGCTTTGGAAGGATCTTAAGGATCTCAGAAATAGTAAGAAAAACGCTTCGGAAACTTCTCATTCACATTTCCCTAACAGCGAAGACGTTGCTCCAGAGCTCATATATGGAGAAAGTACGGGCATCGTGACCCAACACAAAGGAGGTGTTTTGAATTGTATTCGTGGTATTGCTTATTTATTTATTTATTTATTTATTTATTTATTTATTTATTTATTTATTTATTTATTTATTTATTTATCTATTATTTATTTACACCACACCATAAAGGTGTGCCACTACGGCAGCAGAATGTCGAAGTAATATGCATTAAAGTAGCGATAATCAACAAAAAGAATAAAAAAGAAGAAAATCGAGCTTATCAGTAACAGAGGATTAGTGCCAACACAACACTAAAATGTACATTAAGGAATTTCGACGACCTGTATTAGTTTCTTGGAACATTCATTGGAACGGCAGAGCAAAAAATTCTTCTGAAACGCATGTGGTTTAAATTTCGCCTAGCTTGCCAGTAATGTTGATACTGAGACTTTTCTGGATGGTCAGTGAGTGTATTCTTTTCATGATCCAGAGGTGAGCAATTTGATAGACAGTGCGAGATCGATGAGCATGCTATGTTAGCTCCCATTTCAACCAGAGATGGTACAAATGCTACACAAACAAGGCTGAAGACCGTTGAGATCATTCTACACCGAACGCAACTGACATAATCATTTATCAATTGTTTCACGGCTCGTAACTCCAGCCGACATCTCTCATGCACACAGAAAGAGCTTGTTTCGCTCTATTAGTGTGTGGCCATATCTGGATGTAATTCTGTGCTCAAACAAAACTACATGGTTTGAGAAAGTGTGTGCCATTTCTTTTGCACCAAACGAATACTCAATTTTACTGTCATTTTTCTTGAAAATATGGATTATCAATGACTGAATACATATTCTGAGCACGTATAAAGGGTGTAAAACTCTGATAGCGCGCTGTATTCTACCGCCCTAATGGTATCTTTACTGAGCACCTATTCTGACATATTCGGCACGGTGTGGAAGAGCAATTCATGGTGCATCGGCATATATAGTGAATCGGCGCCGACGAGGCCGCCACAGCGGTCGGGTACCCAGAGGCGGCGCGTATGCTGTTAGCTTCCAAGTCGCCCACGTCACAGCCAAATCTTTGGCTGATACAATGAAGATAACGGTAAAACGTGATACGCAGATTTGAGATGATGACGTGGAGTGCTGGCAAACGTGGCTTTAGTGGTGGCAAGCGTGGCCGCCTCTGGATCCCTGACCGCTGTGGCGGCCTCGTCGGCGCGGATTCACTGTATGTACATGCGATTCAGAAAAGAGTCGGCGTAGCATATTCCTACGTGGATAGCGGAAAGGTACTCTTGACAAATCGCCCACGTTCTATCCTGTCAGTCGCAGTGATATTTAGCTGCCTGACATGTTAGAACAATCCCTGAAGCGATGTGGGACGGGGAACACATGCGTTTAAGGGGTGCGAAACCAACTCTCGGGTGAATTGCCTCACTCATCGGCTAACTCATCGGCTAACCACATATTTCTGATTTTTAGAGAAATTTAGAATGTGACAAACCAAATACATGGATCTTCATTCGTGAGTTATGCGGCTTCATACAGGGAAAAACAACAGCACAGAGCACTTCATGTTAGACATTTAGACAATATCTTTGCTATTGGAAGAAATTCATGCAATAATCAGCAAACTAAAAGTTTCCGAAACTTGGGTAACTGAACCGAAACTTCGGGAATTGATTGGATTTTCGATTGCACTCATCTCCTAATCTAGGGTAGGAAGTTGTCCGTATGGTTGTCGTGTAACGAACTGCCGCTATCAAGGGATCACTTTCATTTGTCAGAGCAGTTTTCACTGGCACAAAAAAAAATCCAAAAACTGCACCAAGATCAGAACTTGGTGAGCTGCAGTTTTCTCTCATAGCGGATTCTTTCGAAGGAGCACTCGTTCTCTGCCCAGAACATGGCAAAGGTTCATCGATATCAACGGTGGATAGAGGTTGGACTTAGGTGTTTTATCATCGACTTGAAAATAGTTTTAATTTGACCCACAAACCCTCATTTGCAGTTTCACAACTTAAAGGCAGCACCCACGCTAATCTTCGTCTTTGAGATTTTGAGTGGTTTCCAACTTCAGGCATAGTCCCGACAATTCTGCAATGGAACCGCTGTCGGATACCGCGTCCTACTAAAGATATTACAAGTACAAGTTCCTTGCAACATTTCAACTTTGGGGCGCTGGTACGAGATGTCCTGCTTTCCAAACGTAGCATTGGAGCGACACTTGACACGGATCAGCTGTTTTTGCCTGCCGTCACACAGTTTTTCAATGAAAAAAGTCTTTTCCGCGCTCTTTTCTCCACAGTTCATCCACTATTCTGATCATAGTTGTCTGAGAACCTTCTTGTTTTCACTTTTCAAGAGTTGCTACCCTTTTTCCGGCCCATGTCATTCAGTTGTTCTCTTTTCTTGTAAATTAGCAATACTTCTTCTTGTCCTTTGCCCTAATTTTTTTTATTTTTGCTCCACAGACACATCTGTGCAACTTCCATTCTTCTGTTTCCCTATTTCTGTTTTCTTTTCTTCGAGAAAGCTGCGAATTCGCGTGAATACCCAAATCCGGCAAAAAACTACGTGACGACAGAGGCAGCCTTATCGACTTTTTTGTCAGATCGGTTTCACGCAACTCGGTCATTTTTGACCTAACTCAGCGAAATAAGGACATTCAGAAATCGTTTTTCTGGAAGTTTTGACAAAATGACCGATATAGCCGTGCTCACCGATGTCGAAAACTTAAGATTGCGCCAAAATCTCAACGATAAAAAATTCCGTGGGTGCTGCCTTTAACATGATAGTTTGAGTGTTTTCATTTTTTTCAACCGGGTCGACAAATGACGGAGATCACATCTCTCAATCATCACTTTCATGTTTTTGTTACTTCGTTATTTCCACCCTTATACATATTCTTCATGAAGTTTGAAATCGCTTTCATGAGGCTACGCACTCTAGCTCTATCCACTACTTTACTCTACAACATTAAAATTTCACATACCGGTTTCAATCCTTCCATTATTCGACATTCTAAGCACAGTTTCTTCTCCTAAAATATGTTCGTAATGCATAGTTTGTTCTTTTAATTATTCAGATAGCCTCTATTTGGTGAACAACAGTTATCAAAACCCTTTCTCTCCCCTACTTATACATGTTGCGCGCGGTTGGCGCTCAGACGCAAGTGAGACTCACTCGCTTGTGTCTTAGCGGCGGTCGCGGGCTATTTTATTCAGAATAAGAGCAATTTATACCAGATGCGACTATCAGGCGCACGCATCCATTTGCGGAAGATTTCCGATGAAGACAGGTCAACGCGGCGTGAAATTCTCAATGAAGAGATAGCGCGGCCGTCGCGAGGCCGCAAGTGCGTGCGACTGCTATGCGAATGCGATGCGACTAGCCCTTATTCTTCATCATATAGACGCACGCGCGTCAGTCGCACGCATCCAGTATAAATTGCCCTATAAGCATACTGCGTTGGTCGGTACTCATTTGAAACACTCCTTCGCAAATGGATGTGTGCGTCTGACTTGCGACTAAGTCACGTATGTAGAATAAATTGCCCTTAATATTTCCGAGACGATTTGGAATTTTATTCATCAAATGCCTTTGTTAAGAAGGAGAAATGTACCCATTATCTGCAGAAATATCCAGAAAAAATTTCACAAACTGCTATGGTTTCTTCCGAATTTTCGCAACTCATGAGAACTGATGGAAGGCCCTACATTTGCTCAATCCGATATTAGCGCGACAAAGATGGAGAAAGTTCTTGTTTGTTGCATTGTCCATATCCTCAGCTATATATGAAAATCCACCAACAAATATTCTCATCCATTTTTCCCACTCTCAATTCTCACCGCTATCTATATCGGAGAGGCAAAGTGTTAAAGGTAAAAAAATGATTGGTTTTTAATACCTCGAACATATACACATATTGTCATCTGACGATTTCAATATGAGCTTGTACGCTCTGCAAAAAAGTGAAGCATTTTCTGGTGGGTATTCAGGAGGACTGCAAATATACGAATGGCCTGAAGGGCGTATGATGATCTAGAAAGTAAAACAAACGTACCTACTCTCACAGTTGTTGCTAGAGTAGTGAATACAGCTATCAGAACGACAGTCCGCATGCGCTGGTGCACTGTTCCACGCTCGATTACCCTTAAACCACCTGTTTTTAAAAGTGTCAAAGAGTACTCGTCAAAGAAATACGAATGTCAATCCGGCGAAAGTTGGAGGACAACGTGTAGTACTGTAGTATTAACTCTTTACAAGATTCCGCGTGTCGTATATATATATATGTATATATATATATATATATATATATA
>JARK01001585.1:143063-166427 GCA_000688135.1 Ancylostoma ceylanicum
ATATATATATATATATATATATATATATATAACTAGAGGTATAATCTTCTGTGTGTATAAAAGTGAAAGTTTGTTTGTGTGTGTTGCGTGTGTTTGTGTGTTTGTGTGTGTTTGTATGTGTGTATGTTCCGAATAGAAATCACGGAGAGTGAACCGATCCAAGTCAAATTTCGCATGAAGGTCCAGGACGGGCCGGCGGAGGTTATAGGCTACTTTCCGCAGGGAACTATTGATTGATTTACCGATTATAGATTTCATCATTGATTTTTCGCTACTTTTACTCAGGGACAGGCGAGGACATGCCTACAAGGGTTTCTCAATACGCTGAGCACGAATATGACAACCGTTTTGGGTGGGATATCGATTTATTGATTTTATCGATTTTTTGATTGAGTACGTTACCAAATCTCGAGACTATGTGGATAACAGAAGGGACAGGAATAACTAAGAAGAGGACTACGGTTCACGACCAGAGGTTAAACGTGCAATGTGCCACGTATCCATAACTGTAATAGCAGAATTTGATCGCAAAATGAATGTCATGGAGATAAGAAGAATAATGAATGAGTGGACGGATCTGAGCAGTAAGAGAACATAGAGATCAAGGAGGAAATTGCCAAGCAAACTAGCTTTTCAAAGCATTAAGAGAGAGTATTTGTCTCATTTTCTCTCAGATCAATTGTGATTATCAGCACAAGAATTGAAAATAGTCAGACACACTCAGCAGAGATGGTTGATGCTGCTAGGGTATATTTATTACAAGTTGCTCCATTGAGGGATATATCAGTGTGTTGACATCATTTCTCGGAAAATTTAACAATTCTACAGAAGTACACGGCTTCGTTATGAAACCATAGTTGAGTGTAGTCTTCCATATCCTAAACGGAGCTTCAAACGAACAGAACAAAACTGAGTCAACTTTGTAAATGACGATACCATCGAGAACAAAATTTCGTGGATGGGCGTGTAGCTCGGACACACGTTCAAATTCTTGGACAAAAAAATTTCCTTTGGTACTGCTTTCAAAAAAGTGTCAGGATACGGATCCATGTTTCGCGTTTCCCGCGTGTCTTAGTCTCCTCACTACGCTCTTTGATGTTTCTATTTTATTTTTTAACTTGATGTAGAGGATTAATATCTATGAGATAATAAGAACAAACGACATTCGCTGTGTACACTACATATATTGGGAGATGTCGAAAGGGAAAATGATGATCAAGGAAATATGTTCACTGCGCAATTCTCGAATGTTTCTGATATTTAATGCATCTTTCTCGATGTTTGCAGTTAATTAGATGATATGTCATGATTCGATTTCTTGTTTTGTTTTGGTGATATAATACGTCAATGCATGAAGAGTCTAAACTAATTGTTCTGAAGGAGTCAGCAGTGATAACCTAAAAATAAGCGCCCACTGGACAAAAAAAAAACGAAGAGAGGCAGGAGGATGCGGAACAAGGGTCAATAGAAAAAAAAAATGAAGATTGTGGAGAACACGGAATGTTGTGAGAAACACTGGAAACAAGATGCGGAGGATACGAGTGCCTCATAGAGAACATCTCACATATGTAGACACTAAATTTAAAAACAGGAAGAGCAAATGAGGATCTGTGATGTCATAGTTTCGGAAGAGGCAAACAATGGGACGCTTAGCAAATCTTGTGACCGCTGGTTTCGCATCGCAGTTTGGTGTGTTCTCCTCCATGGGGACCTGTTCTGATCATTCAATGGTTGAAAACATGGTCTGAACAATTGTTGGACGAAATGCGTGCTAAGACCCATGCAAAACGCATACGACCAACATGAAAAATCCGTGCATAAAACAAGAGACGAAAGAAATATTCACGGCACAGAGAATTCAGTATCTACTTGTTCTCCCTTGTGCTGCTGAAAAAGTTCTGAAACATGAGGAAAGAGAGAGGGGAAGCAACCGCACTCAAGTTGTGCTACAAGTCTTATACGCCCTGTACATCTGATGGTGCAGGCTTTGCCTTACGCTCGGGTCCACCGCCAAGGAAGGATCTTAAGAGTAGGAGGTTGAGGGTAGAACTCCTCCCTTACTGACCGTATAACCAAAAACTGTGTTTGGATTATAAGTGTAATTACGAGGACAAAATGTTAGGAACATGCTGACGCAGAGCTTTTACATTATGAGCACAAATGTATTAAGTCAATATTAGTTGGAATGTTTATACATTATAAATATGTGCTTTGTAAGAGTACTACAGTATCTGATTAATGAGCACATTTCACGGACCAAGTTTAAAGCACGTCACGAAACACATCTCTAACCTATTAAGACAAGTGCTCCGGAGGCGAGTCTCGCACTTGCCCGCTCCGCGGGGTTTTTGGGGTGCTCTTTCCGAAAGAACATGTTATCTCCTTGGACTCCCCAAAAGATCGTTTTTTTCTTTGAAAAAACTAACCTGCATCATTCCTATAAGGAGTCTAACCGTCCGGCTGACGCCGGACCTCCAGACCCCTAGTAATGCTCGCTTCGCTCGCATTACTTCGTATTCATCCCAGAACGTTCATCCTCACAACCACACCGACCTCTCCAATCATGCCTTTCGTCTTTCATTTTTAACTTTCACTATTTTGGCGCTTCACCATTCAAAGAGGACTGACCTCATTCTTCAGTTTAGTTTTTGATCGGAATAGTTCAGTGAAGCTACTATATATCACCGATCCGTCATGTAACGACCACAGGAAATGGTATATGTGTTTTGTCCTCTATGGTTGTCCAGAGTACTTCTAACATAAAAAATAGGAGGGTGCGGTGTGCTCAGGCAGAAATGGTCCAGAATGAACTGAGCACAACGCGGAGGGGGTACGATGAAGATAAAAACACATGCATGTTGCCTGACTGCTCTCTGGACTTTGGCACCGTTCGCGCTTTCGTAGGCGCTAGTAAAGCGATTCAGGTCTCTCCCATAACATTGGCGGTCAATTTGGAAACCGACGCTCCCTCTACACACTGGTGAACGCTGTTCTTCTCTTCCCTAGTGATCAGAGCTTCTCTCCTATCTTTGATCCTCACCATACCCGTCTCCTCTCCTTTTATATGGTCTCATGAGCATCACCACTGACCAATCACGGAATTTTGTTTTACACGGGTTACATACGGGTAGACAGATACAGTAAGCGCGTTACAATAAGTCATGACACCTTTCCCAAATTTACAGCCTGATCGTCCGGCTATCGCCGGATTCTAGGCTTCTTTTCGTGGTCGTTTCGCTGGCATTGCCTCTATATAGCATCTCCCTCCCACCAGGCTGGCCATTCTCCATTTACGAAAACTCTCGTTTTCTTCGACCTTTCTGGCTCCGAGGCGCTCTTTCCATTTCTTTCCATAGCTGTGCAACAGTCGACGTCTTTCCACCTCGTATCGGATGGTTGGACCCGTCTCGAGATGTTTCCCACTTTTGGACGCCGGCGCACCGCTTTCCCAGCGTTGGGCCCGTTTCATGGCACTTCCTCTCTTTTGCACGCTTGCGCACATTTATCACACCGCTGGACCCGACTACTCACGTTTCCCTACTTTTGGACGCCGGCGCACCCTTATCACTTCGGCGTCTCCTGGCACGTGTTCTTTCAGCTGCCGACATGAGAAGGTATCCCTCTTCACTTGCCATCGACATCCTTGACAAAACAGACCACAGTACGATCGAATGAACCTTTCCAGTGTTCTTCAAAAACGATACAGCTAACTCTATAAACGTGTTTACACGTGGTCGGATCTGATACGAGTGGTGAAATCGCTCACCAATTTCATCAGGGCAAAGTGCGTTTCACGTCACAAACTCAAATACATAGTAGTTAGATAATGAGGAGTGAACAGGATTCTGGTACTCCTAAAGAGCTACGTCGAGAACCGCAGAATACGATGCCCACTGCAGAAAACTGATACGACCCTCGGTTCACCTTTGGATCCTTAGATAATACCGAGCAGCGCACTACCACCCCAACCACTTTAGGCACGATGTCGAAGTAAACTCAAATTTAATGACTCCATTTCGAAGCACACAACGGAAGAAGGTACTTCCATCAAAAATAATAAATGCAAAGCAACTTTGCTTGCTGGTCACCTACAGTGCATGATCTCATTCTCGGGTCTGAGTTGCGAACAGATGCAGAACAAGCTCGAAACTTGATTTCAGTAATTTAACGCCCCGAAATGGACAATCAGCCTTTTTACGGGGTCTAATCGATTGTGGCTTGTATCGGCAGTCTTTCTTTGGTGTGTATAGCGAACGCCTGTTTACCATGTCGAAAAGAATACAATACATAACTACAGCCAACTTACGATGATGCATCGATACCTTATCAGAGATGACCGGGAACTTTGGAATTCTCGTTGCCAAGCTTTCTTTCAGAATGCATGGTTTTCAATCTCCTTGCACCTTTGCTCTTCCAATACGCGATTGATTACTTGTGAATATTCCTGCATCTATGCAAAAACCAGCATGAGCACAAACCAAAAGCTTGATGAACTCATGAGCGCCTCAGGTATGTTCGATGTGCATGTTGCCGTAAGAGTACCTGCACGAAAGCTTTTGGTGAGGAACGGCCGCAGCGTCTATGCCGCTTTCAAGCATATAGGTAGCACCTATGTTGGCCTCCATTTCCAACTTCAGGAATTTGGTATAGTAGATGTCGCCAGGAAACAAACGCAAAATTTAAAACTCCTTACAGAAGTGCTGAAAAAGTCGTCATCTAATCTATTGCCCTATTGACTTATGACGCACTTGCAACTTGGTGCGTATGAGAACAAAAATAGCACTAGTGATCATAGCAATGATTTGGTGATGATTTTACGAGTCTACCATAATGAGAGGAGAGTATTTTGAGCATGGCGAATTTATGGGCTAGTATTGTTGAAACCTGGCGGTAAAGTCCTACTTTGACAACCTACTGCGCAACTCATTTAGGAGGAGGAAATTTACGTGGATGCTGCTTTTCATGGTCCGCGATACGCCTCGAGTAAAACGACATAATCTATGTTGCTGACAGTGAAATAAAACATAGTCATAATAGCATTAAAGACAGCATCCTTTAAAATTCCCAATAGGTATGAGTGAAGCAACAATAGCGGAAGCCACTACCAGTACCATAAATGTGAAACGAGTACAAATAAAGGTGACTTGGCTGCAATAATACTCCATTCACTACAGTGGAAGGTGAAACGGCCGGCGAAGACTGCGTTAAAGGTTCATGCATAATAGGTATCTTCTAGAGCTTTGACTTAAACCATATTCGAGTATTTTTTCTCATGTTCGAATTTTTTTTTTCAAAAATCAGGTTCCAAGAAAATCAAAAGGTCAAAAGTTCTCGAAAATTTTGTTCAAGTTGCAGAGCATTGTATATTGGGGAAACTGGCCGAGCTGTCGATCTACGTGTCCGCGAACGTTTTGCTAGCGAACGAAAAGGAAGCTCAATTGCTGCGCTTAAAGAACAGTGGCTAAAAAACGCAACTGTGGTGACTTTGACGTTATATGTGTTGTATTAACCCATAAATGGAGATTGGTTCGAAGATGGCGTCAGTAGCATTTTGGGTTTCTGCTAAAAAGACGAGCATGAATAACTGCAATGAGTGTCTGTCTATTACTAATGATCTCCTTCTCTTTCTATCGTTATTTGAGCTGTAGATTGGCGCATTATCTGCATCCACCTTAAATATAGGGTTCATGGCGACGCCCACTATCAATAGTGTTGCATTGGATCGGTACAGACAGCCGCACAATGGTGGAGTATGTTAGCCTTTCACTGACTGGGAAAAATTCCATAGAGTTGGTCAAAAGAGATGGCGCCGTACTGGTCAAGAGGAAGGAGCATTTCTTGGTATAGTTCATAAACTCAAACTTTACACCACCAGGCCTCTGAAAAAAATATTTAGGTCAAAACATCAGTCCACCAAACAAGGAACACCAGTAAACAACTTGGAATCAGAAATACGAGTAGATATATCATCAGCACTCACTTTTCGATGCGATTTCACAAATGTACAAAATGACTGACTCTTTAAATGGTCGTGACGGCGTTATTGTGGGGCAGGTAATACGCCTTATACTTCTCCCTTATAATCGTAAATCAATGAGAAGGACAGGTTAGAGCAAATGATCATCCGTGACCAGACGGAAATGCAAACTCTGGACGAGTTGTCCAGGGGAGACGAAATGCAGAACTGTTATCAACAATCTATCACTTAACGAAAGCGAAGTGAAAAAAATCAAAAAACACAATCTTGTTTTGAGAACTATGCCAGTGCCAATCAAATAAGGACGAAGATCGTGGCCAGGACGCAAAGATTACAAAACGAAGACATGATGAAATAGCGAAAGTCACGCAGGAGAAAATTTTCTTGGTTCGAAAGAGCAAATAGATAAATCATGGGGAAAAAAGTTAAAAAATGCAAAGATGGAATTTATAGATACACTTGTAAAACGGATGGGGCACCTGTGACGTACAAAAAAGCTTATCTAATGGAAACTACTGCTCTTACCGTACAACCGCAAAAAGCTGTTCAACTGAACAATATGGCGTCAACACCGTGTCCACTCTTCACGTTTTAGAAGATTCTCCGTTCTAAGCGATCAATCCAAAAGTTTTTCCGATGTTCATCGCTCGCAGTTTCACTGTGAGTGGAACCCGCTAAGCAATGGTGATTTGCTTGTAACAAGCTGCTGAGTGTGTGCCTGAAAAGAACGAGAGTACGGAAATAAGTGAGAACGCGCAGCGATCGAGGTCGCTCGGGAAAGGTGCGCAAAAGTGGGAGAGAAACGCCAGCAGACAATCATCGAAGACAACCGCCAGAAGGCGTCCGCGCTCCGCTGCTGAGTGTGGTGCGCTTCGATGATCAACTGCTATATTATTACAGCGAATCAGCAGGTTTCCACCCGATGCCCATTCACGCTCGATGCTTTCTGAGAATCGCCTAGAGATCAAAGACTGCTCTGTTGTATCGCGTAGTAGACTGTTTATCATCCGCCCTCCCGCTTAAACTATTCTTCTCCTAAAAATCTTGTTCAGAGTGGCAGTCCTCAGCTACCTATTATTCCCAATACGTAACGGGGTTCAACTCGTTTTCAAAGCCTTGTGCTATAGCTGATTGAAATTGCGAATCTCATGTGGAATTTTCTCTTCCTAGCCTAGTCACCTCGCTACCGTTTCACTTAAGATCTCCCATTCTGTAAGGATTCCGTACTCCGTCATTTATTCGGTTGATGCAGAGGAAACGCTTCTATTACGGCAATAAGGCAGTCATGACATGAGTCCATTGCTCTGCTTTGCAGTTGGTGTGTATTGCTCAGCTTTCTTGTCTTTCTCGGTTTACGAAAAACAACAACAAAGCCGCCATCAGGAAATGTCTAGTTCAAGCTTCGTTTTGATTAACATCCCCAACAACAAACGTATCAAACGTCAGCAGGTCTGTAACCGATTTTATGAGGAAGTATGTATCGAGGAAAACTGTGTTATCTATTCCTACGAAAAAACAGGAGGTGGTAGTGAAGAGGGAGTGATTTACCAAATCGAATGCCCGGTCTGTCATGCGCGATGCATTGGACAGAACTATCGACCGCTGAATGTACGAGTAAATGCAGTCTTGCAAGCATGAAGTATAAACTGGAGAATTCAGTAACACTCCTGGAAACTAACAGAAGGGAAGCCCACTGCGAGAAATGCTCCATCGTGATATATGATATCTTGCCATATGAAGCACAGACATCTGCTGGGATTTCCCTTGAAGCGGTATGGATCTCTGCACGAAATCCTGATAGTAGCAGAAGTGAGCAAATGGCGATCCCCAGTGATAATCTCATGCACTCCCTGTCTTTATGCGAGCTATAAGATCAACAGAGACTACTCAAGCTTGGTTAACAACACCAGTAGAGCTGAGTAAACCGCACTCGTTGAGTATTAGCGGTCTATTATTGTCTTAGCGGAAAACCATCCCAGCTATAATCACGGAAGCGCGTGGTAACGGCTTGAGATCTCATAGTGAAATATCCAACACAAGATATACGAACTGGGAGAGGTGTTTGGTGGATGGAGTCGCAGATTGAAAATACCTTACACCTCTTCCAAGCCTCTGAAAACGCAAAGCGTAAAGTCGAAACGTTGGCCAACTAAACGTGCTTAATAACCCGTGTAGCATAGCAATAAAGATCATTAATATGTATCTACCAACGATGCCCAGGTTTTGCGAAAAGAGATCGTTACTAAACGAGATTGCTAAGAAAGATTCTTTTCATCCTATGTAGCTTGGATAAGCCAAGCAGGTGGTCTGCTAGAAACAAATAGATCTAAACTCTCTAGTATAACTAATGGGATCGTTCTGCGATAACCCGTATTCGAAAATAAGGAATGGGCTATAGCATCGGTATTGCACTATATCCAAGAGTAGTATCTGCAGTCAGGATGAGAAGGGACTGCATGACATCAGTGTTCGTCTGCCAGACTTCATGCAAAACGCGGAGAGGATGAGGCGCGAACGCGTTCATAAAGGCAGTGTGTCAGCTAGTGCTCGTCTTTAGGACATCGACGAGATCCTCGACGCGCTGGAGTCAATGATGTACTTGAAATCTAAAAAAAACGGTCAAAAACCCCTTTTTGAAGACCGAGTCTAGTATTGGCGCGAACCAGTTTCTTCCTGCTGGAAAACTAGGAGAAGCGAGTGAAAAATGAAGTTGGTATATGGGAATGAACTTCTCAGCAGCAGTTATTATTAATGGAACAGGGTACTGTCGTGATGCAATACCATACCGAACCCTCAGGAAGCTCTCGCTGCAAAATGAAGCATCGCGTCCAACTGGCCGAAAATTTTGAAGATCTCGGCCAAGGAATCACGTGACTTCTGGGGTTTTCGATGTCTTCTTGGAACTTAAAGCACATCTTTGTGCTCAGCAGCCCGTATATGTCTAATGATGGGGGATTAACGATCACTGTCCCCGAGCTGACAATCTATAAATTTGCTTTTCCTTTTTTTCAAATAAAACGTTCCAAGACAGTCCCATTTCTTCGACGGAAACATCACACAGAACGCAGGCACAGGGAATGCTAGCTCACAGTGGCAGCTATAAAACCTTTATCTATAGTGAAAAATGATGTGGGCAAATAGGTCCAACGAGCAGAGACACATTAAAGTCTGTCACGTTACATTGCTGAAACTTCAGGGATATTACTCCCTTGAGAATTCAGAGATATTACTCCCTGAACGGCGCAGAAGAAGTGTTATCAAAAAACTCCCTTGAGAATGTTCGTGCCTTCGGTGGACTCGCACATATCCGCAGGTACTCCCTGCTATGCTCGCAGTGACGAGCCGACGCCTCAAGCAAAAAGTTTGTCGTAAGACTGAAAAAAGAACTGAACATGTTAGAAGGGAGCTTTTGGAGGCCATACATCCCTTTAGTCTAGTGATCCGCATGAAAAAGTATAAGGTGGAAACGGCTCAGAGCACGCTGTAACCGAAGAGTGTTTGATATTGTCAAGGAAACAGTCGAAACTCACGAAAACACCCTTTTCTGGAAGGTTCTTAGAGAAGCTGAAATTATGGGCCGGGACGAAATTGCGTGAAGAATGCAAGAAACGTAGGAAAGGAAGGCGCTCTTCTCCGTGTGTCAACAATGCTCCCCTCTAGTTCGTGCGCGTCCCACAACGAAATCATATGAATTGTACGCATTTCGTATCTCCATTGTGCCAAATCACGCGCCGCAATAGCTTTAGCTGCCACGTCGAGCCCGTGAAAACTCGGGCCGACGCGAACATGACCGTGCGTGTTCCCAGCTGTTTCAGTTTCTCTGCAGGTAAGCCGTTATTGTTTGTTATTATTAGTGTTTCACTTTTATGATGTGCTGAATCTTCACCAACCGCACATCAACTCCTAATCGGGGATTTCGACTAGTGCTGCCTTCGAACAAACCCGGAGCCACGAAGAATGCGAAAACGAGACACTGGGAGAAATTATCAATGAAAGTAATTGAACATGAAGATTTCTTGCAATTCTTCGTCCCAAGCAAAGCAAAACAGGAAAGATAAGGGCTAAGGAATATCTTAATAGTAACAAGGAAAGAAATGGCTGCCCGTCAAATCAACAGACAGTAACGCTCCGCTATCACCACAACTCGTTCGATCCACACTGATCCTCCTGATAATACATTTTATACATTCTACTTTTTCTACCTCGGAAGCGGTTAAGTTTTCCGTGCTTATGTCTCCGTTGGTTGGGAAGATGGGTAAGGTTCCGAAACGATCAAAATATCAGATACGAAAATTTCTGTAGGTGCTGCCTTTAAGTTGTTGCGCTGGAACAAAACTTTTTCATCGATTTTTCGAGACAGGAGATAAATGATTACCGTAATATTGCATGTCGTTCAGTCATTTGATCCATACGAAAAGTTCGTTGTTCGAACAGTTGAGTTTAATAACGTTTTCACTTCTCCGTGGTAGCCGGAGAACGTGTCTCTTGTGATGTCTTCACCCCCACTGTGATAATTCGTGCTACAGCGTGCGTACTCCATAATGGCACGAGGGGCGGGTGCTGTGCACACGATCAATGGTTTGATTTCTGCATAGAACAAGACCATTCTTCACTATCTTCAGAATAAGTGGAAAGGCTTCAGTTGGCTTTACTTCACCAGTGAAATAATGTAGAAATTGATCTACTCGTTAGTAGTAGTCCTCAGCGATTCCTCAACTGTCATGTTCAAAAAGTCTGTGCAGAACTTTATCCCCGGTTACGTATGGGTAGCTGCTTTTCTTGGCTATAAGGTTCATGACTGTTCACATGCCACCGTGCGCGAAAATTTCTAAATGCAGAACATATGGTGGAGATAAAGGAGAGGCCCTCCTAGGTTGAATTCGATAGTGGGTCACTATGTGGTCATCAATTCTGAGTAAATTGTTGTTCAATTAGCGCCTCTGGATTTTGCACTTGTTTATAATTGAGTCCACTGAAAATCACTTGGCTCTTTCAACCTGTCGGAAAATAGAGCATTTGCTCTGGTTAGATTACTGCCTATTGCCGACCGCGCCGCCAACTCAAGAGTGAGAATTTTGGGCCATTTTGTTCTGTAAGCTTTCAGTGCCCATTAGATTCTTGCTCTATGTTCCGTCTGCTTTTCCGTTGTGCTTCCTACAGTCGGTTCGGCTGCGTGACGCAGTGTGATCGGTTAACCAGCTGCCCCTGTGAAGCTGGGACCCATCCGTTGTCCTTTCTTCTTCCCACCACATTCATTTGTTTATTTATTTAATGTACACTCAAAGAGGTGCGCATAAAAAACAAGTAAGAAAACAGCAAGCTTAACAATGTTAGAAATATGCACAGGAGAGGCATGCATTGTCTAACAGAGTCTCTGTGAAAAGCAACGTTCAAACATCAGGGGTGGTAGTAAACCTCTTGAGACAACGACGAAACGATGAGTCGTAGGTCGTAGTTAACTGTCAGCTTTGGCTTGCAACCGTGAACAAGCTACGAGCTAACTGACAACCTTGATCCTTGGATGATGAGGCTTTAGCAAAATCCTCTACCGGGGTTTCGAACCCTCAACCAAGAAAGACTCGATGTCCTCAGAGTGTGCCGGCATATCTCTGCACTACTGACTCCACGACTAAATGACTCGGAATTTATGTGGCCCTTGAATGAGCCCAAACGGACACTGAATCTCGTCCCGCATAAATGAACTTTTATATGTTGAGCTCAAAAATACATTTCCGTGCCCATAAATTATGTGGGATCTCATCTGGGAACGTGTGAGGCTTAACAGTCAAAACCACCCACCAGGAGATAAGTGCCATCGGCTCAGAACTCTGTGGGAAAGTTACATTCGACTTAAACAGCCTCTTTTAAGTTAAGTGTGAGACATCCCAGACAGAATAAATTACTCGCAACATTTCGGCCATGCCCTTTAAGTTACCAGCACACAGTCAACTATCATGTGCCATGGCGGGCTCGTTCTTCGTAGGACCCAGGTCATGTATGTAACATGTCGTGGCATGTTTTAAGCTCGATACCGCAAGCAGTCGATCTCGACTTCAGTGATTTCCTTATCTAGTGTGATCTTTATCGCCCTGAAATTTCACATGCTTCTATGCTATGTGGTTATTTCTCTTCGATGCGTCTGTTTTTCTATAATATTTCTATTTTGTCGATGAAAGATAGGAACAGGGGATCAGCAGGGTTTTTTTTCGTATTCCGTTCGCGCGTATTCATTGTAGTCGAGCCTCCTTTTCGGCCACTGGCTCATCGTTTCTAATGGTTGTTTAGCAGATAAGATACCTCGTCCTCCTGGTCATCCGCGTGAGGAATGTTAGGCCGTCGCTATGTACACTTTAGAAGATTCAGCCCAGAGTCCCTTTGTAAATGCTGCTCGTTGAGACTGGTGTTTTAGGAGAGGGGTTTTTTTTTTGTTTCAGTGGTATTTCTGCGCGATAGAATTGGAGGAGCAGTGAACCACCCTGCAAATGAGCTCTCTGAAGGGAGAAATCCCTTTGAGGATTGCCCTAGTAAGTCTAGTGATTACAGTAGATTAACAGCCCT
Organism: Ancylostoma ceylanicum; assembly: GCA_000688135.1. Classification (NCBI taxonomy): domain Eukaryota; kingdom Metazoa; phylum Nematoda; class Chromadorea; order Rhabditida; family Ancylostomatidae; genus Ancylostoma; species Ancylostoma ceylanicum. Next base: position 155,599 of record JARK01001585.1, read on the forward strand.
TGAATCTCCAGCAAATCCACTGCAAGAGATGAGCATACTGAACCCAGAAAGGATGGCACGGATCGCTCTAAACAATTGGATAGGGAATCAGCTGGAGAAAGTGTTTCAAATATTGGAATTTGCACTGAAAATTGGCTGGCCCTAGAAGAAGTGCGGCTTTTACACCATCTCAAAGAAACCATGGGATTTCGTTGAAGAATTTTGTGTCCGCAGTGTTCTATAAATTTGCCTAATAACAATGCACTTTGCACATCAACCAAATGTCAACTTTTTAAAGTCCTTATTCAGCTGCACGTTTAGTGTCAAGAATGATCCCACAAATGTTAAGGTGCCCCCTAGAGCGAACAGAATGCACAAGCGCGTGGTTATCGAACTCTATAATTGTCGCGAGCAGCTAAGTATGATAGTTTCAATGAACTTAGAGGTGAAATTTGCACATGCGATAACGATAATCTCGACAAAGCAAACGTCTACATGAGTTTTTAGGACATTTTAAATTCACATCACGAATGGCTTGTAAAACGGGGGAGAAAGTGGCGTGCCGACTTGAGAAATTACCCCGAGTTTCGCAAAAACTTGGAGACAACGGGCCGTTTCCGTGAAAAGAAAATAAATGTTCAGTCGTTATTGTCGGCTGACGGATTCAGACTTAAAAGATGTCAAAAGTCATTTTCTAACTTTTGTGGATGTTCCACTGTCCAAACTATTTTGTTCCTTCAGAGGGAGCTGTCCAAATCAAATGGGAGAAAGAAAATCAATACTTTGCTGATAGAGATGATATCGTGTGGTTCGAAGCCGACAGGACAAGCTATGCAAATCGCTTCAGCAGGTGAGTTATTGACGCGTGTTTCGATACCATTCTTTCTATAGGTTTTAAAGAGATGGTTCAATCTACTGCCGCTGTGCTTTACCCACAATGGAGAAGTTTGAGAAGTGTTCGATGTCGTCACAGCCGCAGTTATGGACCAGCAGGTGAAGTAGTTCCGTAAGTTATAAGGGATGTGCTGAAAGTTGGGATGAGTGTTTATTGCACGGAATTGCAGTTCGTTTCCGAATGAAAGGTGCTTCTGGATACAGGAGCTGTTATCGATGCTTGATTTTGGGTTTGTTCAGCGTCACGGCTCATCGGATTGCGTGGCCTCGTGGTCGATACCAAGTGCGCTCACCCGTAAACTGCCTTCGAGATAGTGAGCAAGGGACAAATGGCTTTATAGGTATGAGAATTTCTTAGATACATATTGAATCTAAGCAAACACTGACAATAAAACATCAGGTGCGTCAGCTTTTGAAACGTTGATTGCTCCGTGCCAAAATGTTGCAGACTATCTCCACTGTTATCACGAGGGTGTGTTGAAAAAAAATTGTGGAATGTTAGAACAGCACTATCGTTGATTTCCTCTGAAATCCTACGTGGACTTTTCTTTAGATATCATTAGAGTACCATCTCCGTTGCGGATCAGCACCTGTGAGAAAGCAGCCTTGGAAACCATGATAAAAAAAACGCTCCAGCGCTTCGGTATTTGGTTTTAGTATCTGGATAATCAGGGACAGACGATTTATGCAGCAAAGAAATGTTGAAAGAAATTCAAGGGCGTAAGTACATCTCACATATTCATTCCTTTCAAGTCTTTACCGTGCATTACCCACTTGTTTATTGTAGGAATGATCAATCGGATGATTTGACAAGCAGATTATTGGAACTACACGCCAGGAAGCGCATGACGTGAGGAGAGATTGTGGTAGAAGCTTTGTCTTTTGCTTTGCCCCACGTCAGTCGAATGATTCGTCTTGTTGCAGAGTGAGGCAAGTCGCTTCAACCAAGAAATAGACCTCCCGCAAGTCCTCGACGCGGCAATAAACGGGAGAGAATCCCCTGCTGTTGGATGTGTACAATGTACTAATTCGGCTAATACTCCAGGTAGGTCTTCCCAGTTTTTTGAAGACTTGTGAGAGGAAAGAAGCCATTGAGCTCAGTGAAGACGTCGGATTCATCAGGGATTAGCTAATGAACTGACGCTGCGTCTTAGCGTCAGCAGCAGCGCCGCTATGTATGCATTCTCGAAACGAATCGACTGTACCTTTTCCCGACTATAGTTCGAACTATAAGCTCGACTTTTAGAAAAGTGAACTCAACTTTCGGCTTTAACCATGTTGCTAATAAATTCGATGAACCAGTCGACGGTGACGTGATTATGATTTTTTTGTTGATATTCCTTGAAATTTGAACTTCTCCACTAAAAATCAAGGTGGTTTCTTCTACTTGCATATCCGAGAGGGCTCCATAAGCTGCTGGGTTTCCAAAGAGGAAATCGTTCTGATTTCGGCTCGAGGAAGACATCGTTCGGGGGTTTGATAAATTCCACTCAGTGCACGATTTCGATTACATGAACTCGATGAAGTCGGCGCGTAAATTGGTACATCACTCAATCCTGCTTTTTCTTCGGCGTAATCCTCATAAATCACATTGCTAATGGTTCAGGTTAAGCACTGCTTGGCTGCGACTATTTCTCTCACGAAGGTAGCTCTTCTTCTTCTCCTTCCACAGGCATACTTTTGTAAACGTATGTTAAATAATTCATAAGCATTTCAATATATATGTTTACATATACTCAATAAACCCTAGTCCATGTTAGCTCTTTTTTCCCATCACCTCTTGTGAGCCCGTAGAAGTTTGTAGACGAATGTCATGAGGAACTGTATTCTGGGGTTGCCTGTAACATTGAGATCACTCAGAATAAACGTGGTAGCACCGTGCAAATTTACCCATCGTCGAAATGGGCGTCGACACGTTTCCACTGAGTATTCTTACTGATGCATTCAGGGGTGGTCTGTCGAGCAATGCAAATTGAGCTTTAGAGATCAATGCAACCTGAAAATATTCACACACACACACTATGTTGAACATCTGTATGTATATATAAAAATGAATGCCTGTATGTATTGGGTTGGGGAATAAGTTCGTGCGCTTTTTTCAATTCAATATTTCATGGTGGTTTGGACTTCAACTGATTGCAAGTCGTGAACTACTTTGTAGCTTTTGCTTTGCTCTTTACCACAGTTACAATGATGCTTTTCAATTTCCGTTACACCTTTTCTATCGCACGGAATATGACCCCCCAATTCGACAACCAGCCACCGACTATCGCTTGACTTCAATCGTGGATCAAATGTAGCTCAAGTGGGGAGGAATGCAAACTGCGTTCATAGAGAAACCTTCACTACTGAAAGGACACCATAGAAGTGGTCTGCCAACTTCGTATAGAGCAAATATCGCCTCGAATTTGTCCCTAGTTCGGGACACCCATTTGTGGGAAATAAAGACAATTATTCTCCTAGGGTCACTCCCCATGCAAGGAAGAATCAGCACTGATGCAAACTTTCAACAACAAACAAGTGCACCTAACGCATTCCGTGCGAAACCCTAAAATGCTCAAGGTGGAGTGATGGTTCACATTGAGCATGCTCGGCGTTTCTGCGCAAAATTTGGCCAAACTGACTACCAAAAATCTCGGTTGTTTCCACTACTGCCTACTCTACTGGTCTGGAGAAGTCATATACCACATAATCCATTAAGTTCCTAGTGCATTTCATGAAGTTTGCTACAAGAGTTTCGGTGGCGGGCTACAATTTGAGTAGTCTCGAACAACGCAATTTTTTATAGACATGGAGATGAGGGACAGACTTTTTTCTGGCAATATTGATAGAGAAGGAAACGAGCTACGAGAAACATTTGGAGCGGTTGAGACTGTTCATGGAAAATTGTTGTTTCTGCTCTCATGAAAAACCGCACGAACTTATTTCCCAACCCAATATGTGTGTGAATGTGTGTATGTATGTTCCGAATAGGAATCGTGGCGAGTTGACCGATCGGGACCAATCTTTGCACACTTATACATCTCGGGCCGGCGGAGGTTTTAGGCTATTTTAGGTTATCGATTGATTCCTCGATTTATCGATTTTATTTTTATTGATTTTTCGCTGTTTTTGCCCTAGGGTCAGTAAGGACATGTCCACTGGGCTTCTCCAATGCGCTGAACGTGAATGTGGGTGGGTGGGAAAAAGATCGTTAGGGTGATCACCAATATAATGAGCACTATGAAATGATTCATTGGATTTCATAGTTGTCGTGGTCAGCGTTAAACTGCCGGAAGGAATGAAACACCCAAGCGAAGCCAGGCACACCGTCTGGAACTAATTAAATTAACCCAAAACTGCCAGAGTTTTACAGAAAGCTTTCCGACGAAGATCTTCTCTGGTTCTTTTAGTTTTTTTTTTTCTTTGACATAGTTTCCCCAACATGTCTCCAAAACATGGGGACAAACAGAAAAATCTTTGGAAATGTTTGACTGTTCTACTTTATTTTTTCATTACATCAGGCTATTCCACCCAAGTTTTTTTTATGTTATGAATGATGATGATGATGATAAATTAAACTAAAGGTCAAATTCGGCTATGATGAGCAAACCGGAATTTAGCCTTTTTTGCTTTTTAGTGTAATAAATCATTGTGATGGATGGCTTAGTCTCAAAGGCCATGTTTGGCCATTATGGACCAACCGGAAATTTATCTAAGAAGATATAAACAACAAGTTCAACAACTGCTTATAGGGTTTAAGACATTCACGGGAGAAGAGACGTCATAGAATAGAAGTTGGGCGGCGAAAGGCTTACAACGAGATCACAGTACTCTTCTCACAATACGCTTACCTTATTAAATATAATATAAAGCAAAAGAAAATACAACAAAAATTGCAGAACCATCTTAGCAGAAATCTCTCGACAAGCATTTTTTTTTCAATCGCCAGCCACGCAACAACCTTTGAAGCTGCATCGGAGCGCGATTGCGAAGGTGCTGTCACGTCGCTGTGCTTCTCTCGCCCATGATAGGCGATCAGGATCAAGCCGGGGCATCTACTTCTCGCAATTCAAGCTGGTCACTCTCGCTGCATCGCTTATCACCGAAATTCTCGGCGATTTTCGTGCGCAAGCGGGTTGGCTAAGATCCGCCACACGACGCTTAGCTATTTGACACAGACATCGTGTTTCTGCATTGTTTCTAGCCGAGTTTATGTTTTGGAAAATTCTATGAAGGCTTAAGCTGTTTACCTGTACATGTATAGTTAGTTTCATATTCCACCGTCGGTTATGTTTAACTTGAGCCTCAGATTTGAGGTCCTGGACCTGATTTTTTCACTTGTCAATCGTAATAGGTTGGTTCGAAAGTCTTGCACCACGATTTTTTCTACACAAAATTTCTTGGCCATCATGTAAATTTCTTTGGCGGTGGAATGCGGTAAAATCTTCTACAACTTGTCAACCATACAAATTTGCAGACCACTTTCAATCTATGGACAGTAGAGTAATAGTTGCTTGAAAAAAGTGTAACATTTGGTGCCAGACTGTCGGACCAACCTATTTAGGATCTAGTAAGATTTCGGATGTGTATGTTATCTAAATGGATTTCGAATAACCGGGGAATTCAAACGCTCATTGAATTGAGATCAGCACAGTGTCATAACGGAAATAAGAGGGTTGTAGTACTCCCTGCATTTTTATTCTCCGAATTTTTGAGTTTATTCATAATTTTTGTCAAGGTTATGAGGGCTGCTTGCTTTCGCTTCGTTTTCAAGTGGAGCTCCTTCGTACAAAATTCAGGATAATAGTAATTTCTTGCTTGTAATAGTCCTACATCGTTCTTCAACTTCTTTCTCAATATTTCCCTCGCTACTGATAGATTTGAAACAGAGTAATATCTTTTTTTGGATCTATAGTGCACGACTTCAGAAAAACGACCACTCGCAGAACTCTACGAAAATATTGATTCCAAAACTATAGTTCTCATAGGAAACATTTCGCTTCTCTGCAAGCACTTTCCGTTCATTCCCTTCCCGCCAAAGTTTGCTGTGCTTCCTGTACCGACGTTTGAGGACAGGGAACTTTAGAGGATGGCGAAATGTTTTTCACGACAATACACCTAATATGGAGAGATATTTGCTGCTCTTCCTAATTTGAACTCATAATGAAGCTTTGATGCATAAATGAAAGCGATTGTAATCCATATCATGCAAAATAATTACACAGCACAATTTTCTTTTTCAGCAAATAAAAATTTGCTCTCCTTTTTTCTCTCTGTGGTTTTTCTGCACTTGTTCTGTCCGAACAATTTTTTCTAATTGCGATTTCTCGTACTCCTTCCTGCAATTATCGCGAATTATCGAAAAAAAAACTAGCTCCGAACTCACAAAGGAAGTATATGAGGCCAGACTCCCGAATTGGCATGGAGCCTACGTATCTGGCTTAAATCTACGGCAACTTCGCTTTCTCTTGCACCTCTACCTTAAAGGCAGCACCCACGATAATTTTCATGTCGAAAATTTTGAATGTTTTGGGGTCTAAACGATAGTTCCAGTAATTCTACGCAAGTTGTACCACCAAAGGCATCCGCATTCTCGAGATTTAACAAGTTAAACGCGGGATTCGGGGGATCCCCAGGCGAGTTGTAGCGGAGTGCGAATCAGCTGTTCTCTGCCACGGTCGGTCAGTTTTTCAGAGGTAATGTTTGTTTCTCATGCTCATTTTGAAACGTTCCCCACTGTGATAATCTGCCACCCCCTACTTAAGTCGCCTCAATAGCTATTCGGCCATATGATCCCTTGCTTAACTCAGAATTGTCAAATTTCCACATATGATATGAATTTCAATTGTTTGGCTCTTTACACTCAACCATAAGTTTTCTTTCTTTCCATGAGGTATCTTCCCGGAGTGAGCATCCTAATTCCTTTTCCTTTGTACTTGTTCTCCTCCAGAAAAGCTGCAAAATTAGTCAAGTTTCCAGTTTCACCAAGGAATTCGTCGGCAACAGAGGCAGCGTTATCGACTTTCTTGATCTACCGCATCCGCGAAACTCGGCCACCTTGCTATAAAGCAGTGAATTGGTATTATCCGAAAACCACTTCACCTTGAGTTCTGGGACAAATGAACACTTTGTATATGTTCCTCATAGCGAAAAACCTAAGATCGCGTCGAAATCTGGGTAACGAATTTTTTCGTGGGTGCTGCCTTTAAAAATGTACCGCTTTTGATTAAATTTTGTCATTTTGGAATCCATAATTATCCCCCACAGATTTTCGTTTCGTGGAGGTTTGCACGGATGTTTCTGATATCTAGTAGCCTTTCTTCCGATTGTGCCCATTGGAACGTTACCAGTGTGGCAGTCCCAGTTACATTATAAAAGATTATGAGACAGCAGTAGCCGAACAACAGAAGATCTAATGAAGAGATTAGTCACCCTCTCCAATCCGAGTTGTACTCCTTAGTGAATGACCACAGAAATCCTTATTAATTTTTCCAAACTTTGTCGCCTTTTTCCGTCCATCTGCTATTTCTCATCGGTTTGTACATCTTTTATGGAAGCTTTTTCCACATCAAACTTCTCGAGTCTGGACTGTCAAGTCGATATCCGGTTCTATTGCGAATTATTAGAGGTTTGTGTGTCGTACAAGCACTTCGAAAAATGGCTGGCTGCGGAGATGACACCATCTATGGAGTTGGTACATGGCAGTTCTTTGGATACTGAGAGGAAGGGATTCACGGAATTCAAAGCTTTAGGAGGTCACGGTTATGAAACGAAGGAATTATCACAGTCTTGGGGATAAAATGAAGTGTTTTGGAATTTTCGAAAGCATTGTCGTGACATACCGTTGCAATCTTTCACGTCCCCTACCCATTCCCCTTTTCCGAAGCCGGTGGATTTTTTTCTTTTTTTTCTACTACATATGATTAATAGTAAAAGCCAAAAAAGTCACCATGAGTGAGGATTGTCATAACGAAATAACGACAATTATTTAATCACAACAGAGGGTAAAATTCTTGTCCCCATTGATTGTTTCTGTTGTAGTTTTTTTTTTCTTTTCCGGAGCAACTTTGTATGCACTTAATTGACGAAATAAGCAGTAAACATGTTAATGCTTGAACAGGATAATACTCCTTTCAAAGCCCACGAAATCTACTTATTTGTAATGTGTTTTTTTCTCTTTTCCCTATTTCGGGACCACGTCCTCACTCTTCATATTATTTCGAGAAGTTGCGTTAAGTTTCACGCATTTTCTGCGACCAACTCTTTTGCAAGTTTGCATCCGACCTTACTCCAGGCTTGTCAGGAGGTTTCAAGTGCGTTGAAAATTATTTTATGTGTAGAAAATATAGAAAAGTCTCGCAAGTGGAACAGTTTTAGTCGAATATTCGAAACTAACAAGTCGTCTTGTAAATCCCCTCTTCGAGTCAACGGTTCAATCTATTACATTATATCTTATGAAAAAAGAATCAAAAAATAACCTAGTTCGTTCTGTAAGCACTGCTTCTCCTATTTCAGTGTCGCACTTTTTCTCTCGGCGGGTCGTTTAAACCTCGACGAGTTCTTGGCATTGTACGAGTCGTCAATCCTCGAGCGATTTTCTAGTTGCATTCGTATTATATTCCAGATCCACTCGGCGCGATCGCCTCAGCGAATTAATCCCTTCTTCCCGTCGTCATCTACCTCCCGGCCGCTATACCGGTATGATACCTCGGTCAGTAGTCGCTCTAGCCGCCATTATTCATCAAATCGCATCGGTAAGCCGATTTTCAGCTGCCTATAGACAATTATCTTTACGTGTGATGTTTTTTATGCAGAAGTACTAACTTACTGCAAAGTAATTCGGTCAAGGCCGGCAGGCTTGGCGTTCGTACTTTCGCTGCAAAATCGTCCTTGACGAAAGATTTCTTTGCACGTAAAGGGTGGGAAGACCACGAGAAAAAAGGCTAGGGTCATCAGTTGCTCTCCTGGTTGGGAAGTTTCCATCAATGTCCGCCCATTTTGAGCTTATCCAAGTCATTCATATCTAAATGAATGACGTCATGGAGGAACTGAACACCATAAACCTTATAAATGCATGTTTTAGCATGACCCTAACAATTCCTGCTCATCTTGGCTTAAGACACATTTAGGGGCAACAATCCATAAAAATCTTTGCGAGGAAAGGATTTTTCAATCGTTTTCCTTGGATTGATTGGTTGCGTTCTTTCCCGTCGCAAACGATTTCACTATGGCACACCACCAGATGGTATGAAATTTATAAGTGGTAGATTAATAGACTGAGAGTCTTTTGTATAATATTAGTAGTAGATCAATAATATCAGATTAACAGACGACCGATCAGAATATTGTTGACGCCATTGTGTGGAGGGGAGGGTGCTGTGCGCTTCTCCTATATTGTAGCGCTTTCGATCCCAACCATAACAATTCTTAGCCTTTTGGACCGACCTTTGTAGCAAATCCCAGCTACATTGAATATGATAGCTCCAAGGCCTGGAGCCGCATGCATCATTGAGATTACCCAGGGTAAACGTGTTGATACCCTTAAATTTACGTCAACACGGATATCAAAGCGTTTACCCTGGATAATCTCAATGATGCAACCAGTCCATAGATGCATCATTGAGATCGCCTATGGTAAGTGTGTTCACGCACATCTTAACGATGGGTAAATATATGTGGTGTTAGCACGTTTGCCTTGGGTAATTTCAACGATGCATAGGGATCCTGAAATTGCTTAGAGGCTCCTAATCAGCTGGTGATAACTCCACTACTAGTCATCCTTATCGTACTGGTTTTCTGACCTCAGCGTAACCATAACAGAGCTGACCCTTTTTCTTCCAAGCCTTGAGTGAGTGGAGGCACAGAACTGAAATCACAGGGGAACACATCTAACCACTTGTGGCTAAAGTACGTAGAAGTGGTTGATAAAAATTGAACCTGTAGTAGAGCGACGTACGATAGTACTAGAATTTGAAGAAAAAATTTAAATATGTGGAAATATGTGTCCAGAGACCCAGTCGATTCAGCAGGGAGTGGTCCTCGTTCAAGGCGACCAGCCACGTCGGCCGTCGAGGGTATTCAGGAGTCAGAGAAGGCACGACGACTTGAAAGGTGATCTTCTTTGAAATTTTTCCCTTTGCGTTGACTCATTACTAACGACTCTGTAACAAACTAACAATAAGAGATGGGCCAGCTTACCTTGGCTACACCGGAAGTTTTATACAAAAACTGGTGCGACAAATAAATAGAGGTCAGGAAAGGGGTTTGGCACTTTGCAGAAAAATTTATTCTCTATTGTAATCACTATCGTTTGAAGATTAATTTGATGTTAAAATCTCGAAACCGATCCAGGCCTCGGTTGCATCATTGAGATTACCTATGGTAAACGTATTGACGCCCGTGCTAACAATGGCTATATCTGTGTCGTGTAGAAGGTATTCTCAATGGGTAATCTCAATTATGCGTGTGGCTCCCTATGTGAGACAATGCCTTTGAATTGCCATCAGACAAAGTCAGCAAGAAGATTATTTGCCTGAAATAGTTGTAACCTCCCACCTCCTTCAGAATTTGGTGGTTTATACTTTTTCCTTCTAGCCTTCGATCATGACAGCACCAAGCATGTGATTTATGCTCCTCTGGATGGTGAACGAGTAATCACAAAAGGGATCTACTATGTAAATGGGAAGTCCAAGAAGGATGACCAGGGTAGGAACTTCTGAATACTTCTTTTATTTTTGCCACATTTTCACAATACCGTTGATTCCAGCCTACGAATCGATGCTGCTTGGTGGTACCGAAAACATTGACGGCATCGATCCGTTCTTCGTGACTCGTCCACCACAGAGAACCACTGTGGCTATGAAGTACAGTAGTGTTGCAGATTCACTACCGCCGCTGTCAGGTCAGGTGAACGAAGTGGAAGAAAAGGTGGGTGCACGTCACAGACGCATGCGAAGGGGGATGGGGGTGGGGGG
>JARK01001585.1:166699-179330 GCA_000688135.1 Ancylostoma ceylanicum
ACGAACACTCACTACCTGCACGCGTCGCGTCAGGCTGTTTCGTCCTTTTGAACCTGGAGAGAAATAGCCAAATGTAGCTCAAAAGATGTCCTAACTCATCAATAGTATCTTATAGACATCCTAGATCAAAGCTAGAATTGTTCTCCCTGGGGAAGGATGAGAATATCTGCTTTTATATGCTGCGTCACTGGAGCAAGACGCGCCTGGGTACTATGTATGCAACAACTCTTACTGTTTTTGTTTTCATATTGTACTACATAGTATATTTGGTTCACTTCTCTCAGTTGTTTGGCGCGACTTCGAGCGTATTAAGTAAATAAATAAATAAATAAAATAATCGTCAAAAAATACGAAAGTGATAAATGAACATGAGCCGCAGAAACCTTGAAAACTATATTGTGAAAAACGGACAAAGATCCTGATTTCAAGAAAAAAACTATTGTTTTTCAATACATCTCAAGTAATGCTCAAGCAACTTACACAAATAATAAAAATATAATTTTTTCTTGCAATTAATTTCCGTGATAGTGGTTGAGTTTTTGTGAAAAAAAGTAATGTACCATAACGTTGCTATTTTACTCTCCAGGAATCTTCAAAAACCACGACAAGATATCCGCTTCGCCTGGTCACCATACCACCACGAACCACCACCCCTCTACCACCATTCAAACATGTCAACGTGAGTCGCAATTGATTACAGAGCCAAATTCATCCAGATACATATGAAATTGAACCATTTCAGCGCAGAGTCGTCTCACGAAATGACGACAACAACTCGACAAAGTTAGTAGGTTAAATTCGGGAGTCATCATATTACCAGTACCTTCATGTATTGCCCACTATTGGAAATATCAGCCATCACTAGCATCTCAGCCATCCCTAGCATGAGATCTGTCCTCAAAATCATCACTCCATCTGTACTTCTGTTCATAATCATCTATTTTCCTCTGATCCCACAATTCTACTTCCTATTTCGTGTTATATCTTTGCTAGCGTTTAACCCTTTCCTCACCAGATACCGATATTTGGCTTGCGCACCTTGAATGCATCAATAAACAATTATTAACAATAAACAATATTACATCGGTGAAACCAATCAAAATGTAACGACGGTAAGAGGTCTTACCAAAACTTAGTACATCAGGCAATCTAGCACATATCTTTGATATCTCCTTAACCATTTTCCAACACTAGCTGTCTGACACTTCATCTTTAAATAGATTTTTAACTAACCTAGGTTAGTCGATGGCTGCTTTCAAAATTCAAGTCTGGTTATTCTCAGGATGATAAAATCTGGCTGATGATTTATATGCATGCAGGAATTCACCATCTGAGAATGCTTACCCCACGCAAGGAGTGAAATTCCCAGCTGAGCCGTGGCAGATTCCTCCCGGTCCTTCCATGATAGGTGATTCTGTGGCATTTCCTCGATTGTTCTGCTTGTTATATCCGCTCGAAGCAACAAGCTATTCTTTACGGAAATGAGCTCCCAGTGTTTCAGGTGCTATGGATTCGAACCAGAATCTTCTTGCTGCACCTCCGAATCCATTCCTGCCGATCATGCCTGTTAAAGGTACTAAAGCCCTTTGGTACTTCTCTTGGACATGAATATGCATCTGCTTTTGAGAACTGAACATCAGCTATCCGTTCCTGCCCATCCCCAAGAGCAGCCCTCCACCGCAACTCGTCCCTCCACCATTGGTTAGCTATCTGTTCAAGTTCACGTCTTACACAATAATTTCACTTCGATACTGTATTTTCAGATTTCTCCGCTTGCACCTCCTTTTGGAAGCAGTGGTCTTATTCACAGGGTGAGTTCTTCCAATGAATAACATAACCAGCGGGGTAGAGGGACGAAAGCCTCTCGTTAATCTTTTTGGGCATTACAATGTCTATAGTTGAATCCCCCTCCAATAACATAATGAAATATTACCGGTTTCCTTCAGTCTTCGCTCCGCCAAGGTTCCTACGTCCGCAACAGAGAAGTCCCTGCGGTGCCGCTCCCATATAAACCAGGTTGAGGACTTGTTTCGCTTTTTATTAATTAAATTACGTACAGACATTCTCTCGGTAGAACCACAGCTCTGCTTTTTCGCTGTTTCGCTCAGGGACTGGCGAGGACATGCATATTGAGGTTCCTCAATGCGCTAAACACGATTATGACAACCATTTCGAGCTAAATTATCGATTTCTTAATTTCATCGATTTTTCCCACCTTTGTTCAGGGACTGGCGAGGACATGCATATTGAGGTTCCTCAATGCGCTAAACACGAATATGACAACCGTTTTAAGCTAAATTATCGATTTCTTAATTTCATTGATTTTTTTTTCAGTTCAGGGACTGGCAAGGGCATGTCTATTGGGGTTCCTGGACACGAATATGTGAAATATTTTGCGCCAAATAATTGATTCATTGCTTATATCAATTTTTTCCGCATTCACTTGGGCACGGACAAGAACACGTCAGCTGAGGTTCTCCAATACGCTAAACACGAATATCACAACATTTTGTACGGAATTATCGATTAATTGGCTTTATCGACTTTTTCAATATCGTATAAGTGGAAAGGAGTTACCAAGATTCTTTAATATGGTGATGAACGAAATGATGAGTACTTCGAATGAATGTATCAGTGCCACTAACTATTTGCATCAGTGTGAAAAGCCGGTGGTAGTAAGAGCGGAGCTGGGTATACCATGTAGTATGCTATATTTGAAGTTATAATGCTGATCCATGATTACCTATGTCATTTTTCCACCTTTTTTTTACACTTCTTCCGTACATACTTTGTTTCCTACGACGATCTATCCCTCCAACCGCTCTGCACAGGATAAGACATGTAGTGAAATGAAGCATGGATCGTTCCGATCGAGCTGTTGACCTGATGGGAAAACGTTTAATCCCCACATAGTTGCTTTTCAAACACGAGTTCCCTCGAGGATTAGTTCCGAGTTGACCTTGATACCATTGTGTGAACAACCTGACGGCTGTTCGCGATTTAATAGCTTTCTAGCGTCATAAACCGCGTAGTAATGACGTTATTTGAGTGCTAATCAAATTTTGACGGCTCATAGTGTCCTTCTGCAGTAATGACTAGGTGGAAGGAGTGGTACTACCTTGGGAATGTTTGTATCATCAATTTTCAAAAGATTTCTGCTGATTCTCACTTTCAGCTACCGTTTCAGGGAGCGCTTACGTGACAGTGGATGCCGATCACGGGAAAAAGACGGTTTGTATTGAGATCTGTGGTTTTTTAGAAGTTTGTAGGGCTGCGAGAGTTACAGGATTACCTCAAGCTTACTATTGCAGGTCACCGAAACCGACTTCTCAATTGATGGAGAAGAGAGAACCGTGCAAAATGACGACAAGGTCGCTAAGCCATATGCAGCATACAGAAGCATTCGTCCTAGGTAAAGTCTGGTAAACAGCTCTTACAATGAACTCCAAACGGTCGTGCACAAAAGACATGACCGCGGCGCGGGCACTCTGGTTGTCTGCCGCAGCTCCCGAGACAAAGGGAAATTACGACATATCGGTTTTCCTCCCTGTCTCTGCCCAGCAGGCCCGCTGCCCCGGTGCAGCAGACAACCAGAGTGCCCGCGCCGCGGTCCTGCCCTTTGTCTACGACCGTTTGGTGTTCACTGTATGTAGGCAAAGATGCTGGGGAAAAGCAGGCCCCTGTTGTTGGATGAGCATTTGGCCCAATAATTTTTTTGTGCAGTCGATTTTACAAAAAATCGATTTTTCAAATTTTTGGAGCCTCGAACAATCGGTGCTTCAGATGATTGTAAACTCCACCGATTCGAAAATCATTTGGCTCAATTGAATCGAGCACAGATCACAAAACCTTCTCCAGCAAGTCTCTCACCTCACCTAAATTCCATCTGGGCTGGAAGTAGAAAACGGCCGGTTTTGTGGGCGGGGCCAATTACTCACATTTTGCAGCAGTCCTGGACCTGGATGCGTCATTGAGATTACCCAGGGTATGCATATTGATGTCTGGAGGCCGCATGTATCACTGAAATTACCCCGAGTGAACGTGCCACCACCACACAAATTTAGCCTTCTTGATCACGGACGTCAACTCGTTCACCCTGGATGATCTCAGCGAAGCATACAGACCCGGCTTAACGATGGGTAAGTTTGTAAGCTATTAACACATTTACACTGGGTAATCTCAACGATACATGCAGCCCCTGATGAGTCTTTCCTCGATTTCAAGCGAATGGTCCCTGAACATTGTGCTTAGTTTGCATGCATCGTTCTCAACCTTGAAAATCGCAGTCTTTCCCTATCTATCTCAGAGACGCCATTCCATTTTATGGTTCGACAATAGCTCGCAAACCTCGGAAACCGGCTGAAACCAGCATAACACTTGGATTATGTGATGTTTTCTGGAATACGACGTACTTTTTCATAGTAACACATTACCCATTCTGAAAAAGCGTATGTGAAATCATCTATAAAAGCAGGCCTATCTCGCTGCTCGAGGATTGCATATGTTTTGGATAAAACATCGGCACTGCGTTGATGTAAGTAGTGCATAGAGAGTAGATGAAAAGCTTTTTATCGGTTAGCCATCATTTTTGAGACTTTTTTATGGGGTGTGTTTCCCGATGAGGCGAAATGGGGCACTACGTCACTCTGTGATTGGCTAGTTCAAAGGAGGAGCCAATCACAGAAATATGTTGCCCCTCCCCAACTCGCCTCATTATGACATACACCCATGGAAAGATCACGGGGAGTAGATCACAGCGGTATAAATCATTTCCTTCGCATCAGCTGGAGGCACGTTTTTAAGTCCTTTATTTTTGGAGATTCGGGGCGTGGCTTTCACACAACGCAGGACTTCTGCCACATTCGCCCATGCACCTGGCAATGTCACTTCTCCGAAGTTGCTCCGTAATTCCGATTGAGGACAACATACTAGTAGCCCAAATGTTATCGATCAGAGACATGTTGAATACGTTGCGACAGGTCGACCGACCCAGAGGTATTTGTGGCAGAAGTCCTGTGTCGTGAGTAAGCTCCGCCCTAACTCTCCTGAAATAAAGGGCTAAAAGACGGATTTTCTTATCAATTTTACAAAGAACAATGTACTTGTTTGCAATCGTCATCTTCCAGCGCATCCAACTACGCGCAAATATTTATTTATTTATTTTTATTAATTAATACATCATAGTTGACGTGCTAGGTACCAACAACAATTCATAGGACAAAATATCGAAAATGAAAGTGAGAAAAAAAGCCAGACACTGACTTATGGGCAGTTTATACTAGATGAGTGAGTCCGACGCGCGTGCGTCTGTGTGATTTCCATAGGATAGGACCAGCCGCATCGCGGACGCAGCTCAAACGCACGCGTTTATGGCCTAGCGGCTGCTTTTCTTTGCTTTAATGCCACGTTGACCGGTCATCATGGTGAATCTTTCGCGAATGGATGCGTACGTCCGACAAGTATAAATTGCCCTTTGGCCACCACACTTCGCAAGTTTTCTGATGGTCTAATGGCGCTCCCAAGTCAACTAACGTATCAATAAGGGAGTAGCACCGAGGACCAGTTCCTTAGGGCAGAAGTGCCCATTCTAACGATATCCACCATCCTGTTAATCTGTATCTATACCAGATCGATTAACGGTCCATACCGGGAACAACGCGAGGAGCAGAACTCGTCCGCCGATCAACTCCGCCTATTCGCAAGGAATCATCCAAGCATCGTTAAGTCCGTGGCGAAACAAGCTTCGTTCAAAGAAAACCAGCTGATCCTGCCAAAGGTGATGTTGTTTTAATCCTGAAATTTTATTTATTTCGTTGCTATGTGGGTGCTCGCTTTAACCATAATTTGAAGAAAAAAACAAGCATATGAAAGCGGCTTGAACTGATTGAATTGACCCTAATCCTTGGAGACACAATGACGCTACGGTACAAGAAAATCATAATAGGAGCTCTCTCCTAATTGATGAAACCCTACCAAAATTAGGCAAGATCCGCCTAGGTGTAACCCCTAGGTGTTGTTCCAGCGTCGGACCTGTCACCTAATCCACACACTTACGTCAGTGTCCGTATTAATTCATTCATTCGCCAGAGAGGTTCTACTTTTCCGTTCAAGTGGTCGACGCCTAGATACACCATTGGAAGGATGGGTAATCTCATGAGTATGAAATAGGCATGGCTATGACTACCCATGGGGAGCAGCTGGTTATAGGCACCGTCGCGTATGGGTGAACATGTTGATGGGTGTCAGGTAAAGGTAAATTTGGCTACGTTAACACATTTACCATGGGTGATCTCAGTTATGGACACTGCTTTAGTACGGAATGAAAAGATGGTGATCGAGGACCCAATCAGGATCTTCGCGGCGCATATTTGAGGCGGTTCCCGGTCTACCCTTGAGGAACATGTGGTTGAACAACCAACACCGGAACGCTCCTGTGTGATTAAGAGTCCAGGGAAACGGACGGTAAATATTTATGGAACAGCTATTATTTTACCTGAAAACCTTGGGATGGTAGAGCTAACTCACTTTTCCTTTATACTTCGTTCCAAAATAAGATTGAGCTGCACTGATCCCATGTAGACAGAGATGGGTGAAAAAGTTCGAGTTGAAACCTAGTAATTTCGAGTAGAAATTGACCATTTCTCTAGAGAATTCTACTCGAAAAGTCTAGAAATCGGAATCTCTAAAAATTAGTCGACTTCTACTCGAACATTACCAACTGGGGATAACAATAAAATGATTCTCTAAAAAGATCTTTCTCGGCTAAAACTCAGCTAACAATTTTCAGTGCATGAATCCTAGAATATGTGTGTAGTTACACTAGCCCGATTTCTCTTGTACAGTTTTCTCATACATCTATCTCTGTACATCACAAAATGTTCACAAACTACCTGACAAGAGGGCGTAAAGGGTCATTTCTGGGTCGCCTAGCACATTTAGTCACCCATGAGCTCTGCGTAGCAATGAGATAGGGATTTCTCCTGCTTTCCAAGTACACTACTCTAGACGACCTACAAATGACTGAAATGAGCTGTGGGTGCACTCCGAGGACTACATACTTCCCATATGCTCTGTTCTCTGGCCTTTCTCAGATTAGCCAACTCATCTGTATACAACGTGCTCGAGAAGAGTGTCTCATCCGCTGCACTCGTCGGACATTGCACTTTTTGCTGCTGCTCCAAGCTTTGCAAAATGTTCTGTGGTTCTCGTAAACAAGTTGAATTCTCTATCCGTTTGCTTTCTTTAGAGGCAGAGTCTCACCTCAGAGATCGTGTCAGAGAGCTACTAACTGAATATGCATACATACAATACTGCTCCTAATCTTTGCAAAAAAGACGCGCCCGACGCGTTTTTGCGTCGCAAGCGTCGCGCGCGCTTTACTCGCCCCAGAATGGAGCTTTTGCGATTCTGAATACAGATTCTTACTCAGCACGTTGCGGCGAAGCTATTCATACCCCGCATCACCGTATTTGATTTTCGTAAAATTTTCTGCTATTTTGAGGAGTTGCTGAGACACTCAGAAAATAAAACTGTGGATGTCTCAACACACCAACTCCTTCAGATAGCAGAAAAATTTTCGAGAATCAAATGCGGTGATATGGGGTACGTGTAGCTTCGCCGCAAGGGGCTGAATAAGAATCTGTCTTCAGAATAGCAAATGCTCCATTCTGGAGCGAATTATGCGCGTGCGACGCTTGCGACGCAAAAACGCGTCGGGCGCATCTTTTTTGCAAAGATTAGGAGCAGTATTATATAAATCGCATTTTTGTGACTTCCTCATATGTACGTTTGGCCATATGAGGATCCCTTTCTATTTTTGCTCTGACCTTCCGACATCTTCCGAGGGTAGAACTATAACCATGTGTCCGAGCCCTTGATACCTCGTACCGGATTGGCGTTCCAGCAAGCTCTGGAACAGTAACAATAAGGTGCTTACCTGAATATAGTTGTGGTGCGAGACGATGCCAGTAGCACAGGTGTATAAGGCTGGCCCATGGTGGAGGAAGGCAGCTCAAACAAGGTGAAAAAATCGTACAACAACCAGCTGAACCAAATGAGGTATACAGCGGGATTTGAGAACACCATACAATACCAGTCATAATTATTGTCCCAAAATCCGTTTTCGACGGATTAATCCGTCGGAAACCGTCAGAATCGTTGGGAATGGACTAAAATGACAGTTCATATTACCATTCAAAAGCTTTCAAGCTTGTGAGTCTGAATATCTATATTAAAATCTTGTTTGACATCAAACTAATGAGAACAAAATGGTCACCGCTAATTACATTACCTGCGGGCAAATCGGGTTGAGATGAGCCAAAATTTCACTCAGGCTTGTAATTTTTGCAAATCAACGTTATATTTGCATACTCCACTTCACTGTGATCACTTTAATACCCCATATGGGTATGATCGGCGCTGGTGTAGCGGACCTCAATTTTTTTCATTTTTGCGAAAGTACAAAGTTTGGACCGCTATAAAAAGGGAAAGCAAGTAGCCTATGGCAAATCAAGCACAGATCATAGGGAAAAGGTTGTTTTGATACCTCCTAAACACTGAAAATGCCACTGGCTAACGTATCTCACAAGTAACGAGCCTCTAAATATCGCTTGCCGTGCAAAAAAAAATTTTTCCACTTTTCCATACTCATCAGAGCGACTTTCCCGATAGGTCATTCACTAGCTTATGAACTAAATTCTGCACCACAACTGATTCTGGCGATCACTCTAGGCTGTTTTGCAGAAAATCGTTTCAGGCCCCTTTTATTTGGATGTGAAAATGAACCAAACCTACAAAATGACCGCATTCTTTCTTCACCAATTTACGTTTGAACGGTAGTTTTCATGCAGATATTCAGACTCACAATCTTGAGAGCTGTTGAACGGTGATATGAACTGTCATTTTAGTCCATTCCGAACGATTCTGACGGTTTTCGACGGATTAATCCGTCGGAAACGGATTTTGGGACAAAAATTATGACTGGTATTGTAAAGTGTGCGAGCAATGAGGAGAAATCGGAGTGCGCTGGTTCCCAAAGTTTTGGCTCACCCTGTACATGGATTCTACTAGTTAATCAGAATAACTATAACAATGATTTTTTGAACCTTTGACGGGAGAAATGGCGTTTTGTCCGGCGGTGAGGTGAGATAGTTACTTTTATCGGATCTGTTACCTTCTTTGTTGTTCAGTGCTTCAATAGACCATTCTCCTGCAGTATGTAACCTGCCATTCTCATATAGGTTGCCCCATAAATAACGGCCGCTTTGAAGTTGAGCTCCCCAAAGTGCATATCTGTAGAAATCACGGAAACGAAAGAATGACAAGATGGTCCTGCAAAGTAAATGGCGGAATCCTTGAACTTTTTGATTGTTAAGGGATCGTCTACCTACATATGTAGCTCCTAGATTGCTGGGATTATGAAGTTTCAAATTTTCACTACTGCACGGATTGCGGCCATTATTTTTGGTACAACCTACTGGATGAACAAATAAATCTACTAACGTCCCCATCCCCTCAATTCATCGATTTCAACGTAGGGGTTTCTCATATAAGTCCCATAGATCGTGCACTGTTGCGTTATAATACAAATCCAAGTGGAATTGTAAACTTATGCAGAGCTAACCCTCTTATTGCGCAACGGCAACGGGTGCAACTCAGGGCATACGCTGCTTTCTGCAGCGACGTATCAGCCGGATTTGCATTGACATTTCGCGGCTTTTTTTAAATACTCCCGAATTCCAGTCATACAGCGCCGGTCGACAAGTTCCCTCGTCGTCGAGGGCACGAACGAGTTTGACGCCGAACGAGAAGCTGGATCTGTGCTGCCGAAAAAGGCGTGTAAACCCTGGATGTCAAGCGATGTGCAACTTCGAGGCGCTCAACGACAAAACGGTGGGTTCCCCCTTTTGAAGGGCGTCGGGTGCGGGTGACACCCCGACGCTGACAGGAACGCTGCCAACACACACGGCTGACTCGTCGTGTGGATGCAAATGCGGTGATTCAACTGGTTGCTGACTATTATAGCGTGTGCACTACGAAGGTTGTTCAAATACGTCGTGAATTGTAAGGCGATAAGTCTCACAAATGTCGTAAGCAAGCAGCTGACAGAGAAGGAGCTCAGCACCATTAGTGCTTTTATGGATATGACATCAATGACTAACGAGAGTACGAAGGAAAAAAAAGATAAACAATATATTTTTCCAATTCCTCTTCTTTTGCTCTATCCCTTCCCAGAGTTCTAAAGGCAGATTTTTCAATTATGACACGAAAGAAATCGAAAGGCATCCTAGTTGCACGGAACATTTCTCGTAGAATATTTCTGTAACTCAAATAAAGGTGCCAAGCTGTGAATATTTTGCATGCATATGGCCTTCGCGCTTGATTTTGTCCTGAGAAGCATTAAGCAGACTTCATCCCTGGGTGGGGATTAATCACTGAGCTTACCCGTGTAATCACGTTTACCCCCAAGAATTACCCTCTTTTTGGCATTTATCAAAAAGTTTACTCCCAGGGTAAGGACGGAGGTGAAGTTTTCATGTCTACTAGTGGAAGGTAAAGTTCACTATTAGAGATTACCTCGCTCAATAATAGACCCGCTAAGGTTTCCCCGGTCCATTAAATGTAATTAGAGCTAATTATGCCCTATCTTCTCGTGCAAGTTATTAAGCGATGGAATTTTGTCACTTAGGAAGGAAAACCGCATGACAGTCAGCTTCGGCAGGTCAGAAACACAATGCTTTCACTTTTTATGTGGGAGGATGACGTTGGAAATAACCTACCACCACCACAAGTTCTAGAAGCTTTGGGTAAACTTAGCTGAGCAGTTGGCTGAGGCTTACCCTTCCCTAGCAGAATAAAAGAGACCAAAATGGCTCATGTTAGACATTCTGAGAATACAGCTCTAGACACAAAATAGGCTCCAGCGCTCTGGACCCACTCGCACGCGCTGCACCATCTGCGTCGTGGTTGTCTAGGCATCCACGTATTCTATGGACATGACCGTTCTCATTTTCGACCGAGCACTGGGTGTAACACCTGGCCAGCGAGCTTCCTAGAATTTGGAGAAAAAGTTTACGTGAACTCCGTCTTTGTGTGCTGCAAGAAGCATTTTGTGCACGGTATTCTTCTGCAAGTTACACACAACTTTGAGTCTTTCGCAAGTTTCCATGCGGCAATAATCCGAGCCTGCAGGAAGCTTCCGTCAAAGATGAAAAACCGTTTTTAGCACTCCATTCCAAGGTGATAAATTTCTGATTACGCCATAGCCAACGACACAATCAAAACCGAGGACATAACATTAACACATTCGCGACAATGTGCTCAACCGGTTGAGCACGCATGGTGCGACATGTGGGACCGCGTGCTCAACCGGGTGAGCATGCCCTTCTCACTGTTACATTTTTGTGAAGCAATCTTAATTAGCAAACTCCTATACAGTGGTATACTAACAAATGTTCAAGCGATCTATACACGCGATGGGCAGAGCAGACATACTCTCGTACTTCTTTAATGCGTGGTTGATACTGACAAGTAAAGGAACAATTTACATGAAGATTAACACTTACTTACTTACTACCTCTTATGCAGGTTAACTTCTTGAATTAGCTTCAAGCTCGTGCATACGCATTTTCGAAGTACTATGCAGTGGAAAAATTGCTACCACGTGGGACCACGTGCTCAAGCGGTTGAGTACGGGTCCTACTTGTGCAAAAGCGCGTGTGTCCCACGTGACACACCATGCCAAAAGCGGTAAGGTCGCGAATGTGTTAAAGATTAGAGTAGATTTTTAGACTTTTCTAGAAGTAGATTTTTTTTTGATTCCTCCCCTCCCCCATCCCCTCCCCTCTTTTCCCGCTTCCAACATTTTTTCCTTGACTCACTGACAAGAGATTAGTGGTTTGCCGATTATCCACTGGAAAATTTTCCCGTTAAAGGCAATGCCGCAACGCCACGTTTTCCGGAATTCCTCGTTGTCGCCTATAATTTCTCTGTTTCACAGCCATTTCCGCCGCTGATTGAGGAGTATAGCATTAATGTGGTTTGAGTACGCATCGACTGTGAGCTGGGTTCCGCCGGCGCCCTTGACGATGTCGTCGACCGACAATCGATACGTATCAAAACGACTACCGGGCGACAGTGGCGATAGGAATCGCTCGCTCCTCGAGAAGTGTAACAGCAGTTTCACACAATGAAACAAATGCATTATTCGCAGAATTTTCCACATTTAGAGATTTTCAGTAATGACCTTCAAAGTCTCCGAGAAGAGCTGTGTGCATGTAGACAGCAGTGTGGTACACGTTTCGAGAGTTTTTTTTTTTCATCTGAATATAGGACATTTGATGGACGAGTTCACACCTCAACGCCAACATTCATTTCGCGAGTCATCAGTCAAAGTTTATAGATTTTTCGAAGTTGTTAACTGGTACTGCGACTCATATCTGAACAGTTTTCTTTGTGTGACAGTCATTTTCTTGTCCTGACTACTTTACACTCTTTCTGCTAGGTGAATTGCACAGAGGAACAAAAGAAAACTAGACGAGAAAGGAAAGCAGAACAAAGTATTCTTTTCACACATCCTCATGCCACAAAGTTGTTCTTCCAGCACCCCCCCCCCCCCCCCCCCCCCCCCCCC
>JARK01001585.1:179447-204475 GCA_000688135.1 Ancylostoma ceylanicum
GCGCCCAACACTGGGACCCGCGGAGATTGAAACAGGGAAAACTTGTCCACAGCTTTCAATTCGAAAAACACAGTTCCTGATTACTTTGATTTTCTGAGTGTTTCGCGCGAGTATGAGTTCTGTGTTCCTCAGCGCTGCGAGTTATGCCCAAATCACAAGGGCTAATATTCCTCCTTAAATGTCTATTTCACCAACGGATGGTTACGCTATGTATTTTTGTGTAACCATATCTTTCGACGATATTCCGTGAAAATACAGAATTGCGGGGTTTTTTTTTTGAGGAACCCAGGAATTTCCCCAATTTTGAGAGCTCATGATGGTTTTGATAACCATCTATACCTCATCCTCAGTGATTCTTCTGAGATGATAGGAGCTATTGTGTCGAGCTTGAAATTTATCCACGAAAAATAGCCTGCTCTGCCCAAATGCATCGCTGGAAGAATGGGTAATCTGACCATACTCTTATCAGATGGGTACAGACAACGTTAACACATTAACACGTCTACCATAGGTAATTTCAATGTTGCATATGGGTCCGTATTGGAAGGATGAGTATTCTTATATGCATTTGTACGATTACCCATAGGTAGCAGCTGGGTATAGACAACATCAAGTGTGGGTAGACAAGTTGACAGCTGCCCTAGAAGGTTAGTTTGAATACGTTGACACATTCAGTATGGGTAAACTGAATGATCCATTCTGATCCTGAGCACATCGTTGAAAACATGGATAATTACATATCCAGAGGCCGTATACATCATTGAGATTACCCAGGGTAAGCGTGTGGGTACCACACAAATGTGCTCATCGCTAGCACGGGAGTCAGCGCGCTTACCTCGGGTAATCTCAATGATGCATCTGGAGTCAGGAAGGGATTATCCATGGGTAGCGGTTAGGTGTATAGAACGCCTCCTAAGTGGCATCATGGTGGTGAGTGTTAGGGTAAATTGTAAGTTTGGCTACGATAACACGTTTACCATGGGTAACCTCAATGATGCATCCTGGCCCTGCTCCTCTTGCGCGGCTTCTGGGGTTCAAGACAATGACTTTGGTAGGTCTGTTAGACTGTAAGAAAATCATATAACAAAGCCGGCTGACACGAGATGCGCGCGCACGTCACGCATGCCACAGTGTGACGCACGCAAGCCAACACGCAGCTTTACGCACGCAAGCCTGATGCAGATAAGACTTGCCCATGCGGTGTCAAAGTTTTTTTTTTTTTTACAGTCCTCGTGCTTGCTTCTCATTCATGCTTACACACTGCATTGAATGGTCTTCATGAGTATTCACCTACTAATGAGCGCCTGCGCATTAAGCACGCACGCAATTGCCGTACAGACATTCTTTTACCAAACTGCTTTCAGGAGTAACGTTAAATGCATATAATATGTAGCTGTGAAATAGTCGCTCTATGGTAGTATGGTAGAGCTTTGTCTGTTCTCTCGATCGCGGACTTTTTCAGCTGGTTTCCGCATTCCTGACGAACGTCTGTCCCGGGCCGCAGCAACGTGATGCGTTCGACTGCGCGTCGTCGAAGGTGTGACTATTCGTTTTTTCGCACGTTTTTCCCATCGTAGTCTGCAGCTGTTCGCAGCAAGAGAACAGCAAGAAATTACCAGTGATTCTCACTCCTTTCAGGTTGATCACAGTGCATGCTGCGAGCGTGCCGGACTGCTGACGTTCCACGGCGGCAAGTGCCTGCCGTTCTGTCGGACGCACGCAGCGCAACCGGCGAATCCGCTCGAGTTCCTACCGTGCCTGCAGGTGTTCGAACACATCAAAGCGTGCTATCGTGAGTACCAAACGACGCATCCGAACATCCTCGGAGATTAGACCTGCCCCGGGGCGTCGTCCTGCCCTCCTCTGTACATAACGACCGCGTCTACCTGCATTCTGCGACCCCCCCCCCATTCTTCGCGAACGACATCCGCCGCTCTCGAACTCGTCCCGTCCCTCGTTCGCACGTAGTTCCTGTGTTGTTCCGCTCTTTGTTCGTCTCCATTTCATTGTGATTATTTTACGGGTTTCGTTTTTGTCACAGCGACGTCTTTCGATGTTTCTCCCTATGTGCTGCAGTACTACAATAAATCATTTACGCAAGACTAACGGAATTCGATAAACGAAAACAGGCCGTGACCGATTTTGCAAAACTGCGGCGGCGAGGATGAGCTACCGCCACCGCCACTTCAAAGGGCAACGTTCCGAGAGGAAACTGCCCATTTTTCAGCGCTCCAACTTTCTCTCAGTCGTCTGCAACTCTCACTCTTTAATGATGGCTCGAAAAAATGTGCCCATTTAGCAGCGTTTAACTACGGGGCCAAATCGACGTGGTTTTTAGAAATCTTGAAGGTTTTCGTGCTCAAGCTGGAAATTTTCACGTTCTCTGTTTCCTCCGGTTGGTGTCACACTTTTTAAACGATTTTTACATGAATATTATTTCTAAAATCGTTGAACCTTTGAAAAACAGCTACAATATGACAACGTTGTTCTCGAACAGCTTGACATAGCTTATCGGAAACTTCTCCACTTCTCTTCTCGGCTCTGGAAAAACCAAGATCCCTTGTGTTTTTGTCTTCGGGTCTTAGATATTGACCTGGACAATTTATTTATTTACTCACACATCATGACAAATCACAATGTAATCCTTGGTGAATGAGGTAAAGTGAGACACACAATAGAACTACACAGGTAGAGGGAAATTTTATGATGTTCAAACAAACAGTAAGGTTACATGTCCAACAGCATGCATACGTGAGCCAATCAACCCTATGTAACCGCGATTACCAGAATTGTGACTGTAGGGCCATTAGTACTAGATACGTGCGTTTAATGCGCGTGCGTCCATATGATGGAGGATAAGGCCAGTCGCATTGCTGACGCAGCCCAGACGCACGCGTTTAACTCTTCGCAGCCGCCGCTCGTTCATTTCATTGAGCATGTACATGCTGCGTTGACCGGTCTTCATGTAAAACACTCCGCAGATGTGTACGTGCGTTTGACGCGCGACTGACGTACGCATCTAGCATAGGTTGGCCCTGCGAAGATCAAATCAGTCGTAGTTTGTAGGACAATTTCATTACGTATCAGAGCCATGAATAGCGGAGAAATTTTTGTTCACGCTTTACAAGTATATTGCCAAGGAATGTATTAGTGCAGTGTAGAGATGTATTTCAATGGTACGAGTTATGTTCAAAGGTGAAGCTTCGATTATGCTTATCTGTATTTAATAAAAATCATTGCTTTTCGCAGGCTTACTTCGCTTGCAGTCGAAATTATGTACTAGATGGATGGAGATAGGGCAGAATTTACGAAATATCTTTCTTTTTTTGTTCCGAGGTGAATAGAGAACATAGATCTCAGCATGTCGCCCAATAGGCGGGGAATTTAATTTTTTTAAACGTCGGGGATTAGGTTGCAGTTATACTCCTTGAAGAGGGTGACGCCTCTGGTCGCAATGAGGCAGCCGCATTGACTTTTGGTAGCTGTTGGTCGTACAAGGAGCGCAGCTGGCACTGTGGTGGGTATGGAGCGTTATACCTGAAGAGGGCGGCGCGTTCAAGCTCTGTGATTGGTCAGTTAATGCAAGTAGTCAATCGCAGAGCCGGGTCGCACCGCCTTTTCCAGGTTAAGCGCTCCCACTGTTGCCGTTGTCATATCAATGGACAATCGATATGTATAAAAATCACTGTCTCTGTTCAGCATCGACTGAAAGCTCCACGTAGAACCCATGAATACCACCAGCGTCTAAGGATCTAACTCTAAAGGTTTTCGCAATTCTCAGCGTCGTGCATGTTGCGCTACAATTTTACCTGAGTGAAACTGCTGCTTAAAGGCAGAGGACCACCTCATTTTCGTGGTTGAGGTAATAGCAGATTCAGCATCTGCTCGGCACGCTGATTCCAGCGGTATACACAAGTTGTCTCAAAATGGTCATTAAACCCGTTTTCCAGGACGGGGCCTGTAGCAGTTTGCTAACCCGTATTGACGTGTGAAGCTGTTGATCTTATCGATCGAACACGCAAAGACACGTTGGCCACCGTGGCAGCCGTGGCGGGCAGCCAGCACAGCTTGGAGCGATCCACCTCCGGGCTCCAAATTTTAGCCACTTCGACCCCTTCGAGAACGGGGCTTTCGTCGCTTTTGTGCCTATTGATGTACCTTGCTGGGATTGTCATGACGAGAAGGTTCAGGATGTGTTACTATCCCCAATATACGGGACGAGGTGGTCCTCTGCCTTTAACACCAACTATTAAGCCATTTCTTCCTTTCAACGTGGCATCAACGTGTTGCAGCACAGAATACTTGGGTGGTCCACTACAGAAATGACATATAAATGAGGCCACACTACTCCTAGCAGCTGGGCTAAGATTCATGAACGCATAACCGACCAAAACCAGGCTGCAAGACCAATTTTTGCGCCCTGTGTCTCCTACCATCCCGTGGTCTATGCGATAACCAACACGCTAACCATCGTTGGTCTGTTTTGTTTGATGGATTCCAGTCCTGCTATTATTCATTACATGGAACGATCGATCGACGAGAATCATGTCAATGGAAAATGTGGATGGGCAGACAATCACAGTGCCAAGATAAAGGTGATGCGGTGCGTAACGGGTCCCGATTGCTGGAACCTCCCACAACCAGTTTTTTTTTTATAGTTTCATGTGAGGAGAGGGGTCTTTCCTGATAGGATTTGGACTCGCAGCAGCATACCTCCTCTTTAAACATTGCACACCTCCATGTTTGGGCATAACCTTGTCGCATATGCCGTCCCCTCAGTGCTTGATTGCCTGCAGTCATGTCATCTCCAACAGGAAACGCTGTAGCTTGCCGTTGGCAGTTTTTCTGCACCACTGCTGCAGAGATGGCGAGGCCTCATTTAATCAGTGCCTCTGACGGAGAACGAGGTTTCTCTTTGCCGACATGTTTTCTGCACATCTGTTGTGACAGCGCACCTGCAGCCTTCTGGAAAACTTCGATTACCTATTTAACAGTGACGGACGCAGAAAGTGGACGGGGAGGGGGCGTGGGAAAAAATTTGGCGTCTCTGCCGTTTTGGGGACCCAGACGGAAAATAAAATTAATAAAAAGATTAATTTTAATAATAAATAATAAATAATAATTATTTTAAAAAATAAGAATAAAAATAAACAAATAAAAATAAACTAATACAAGATTTTTATTTATATCGTAATGTAATTTCAAAAATTTGGCGACCCATTCTCGGGGGAGGGGGGGGCGCCCCCCCCGCCCCCGAGAATTATGAAATCATTTTTCTTATAGTAATCATTTTTTTTCCATAATCACGGCAAAAAGCGTGATTCTCATCAATAAAACACATTGAAATGAGCATTTCAAACTGAAGCGATATCTCCAAGCCTGGATTGCTTTTTTTCCTTGTTCAGGCTTCCCTTTTCCTATCCAGTGTTTGCTCATCTTTAGTTATCCAAGTTCTTTTCTTTGTTCCATTAATCACTATTACCATGGGTCCGTCCTTTATAACTGATGCACTAGAGTTTCACATTCAAAATAATTTTTTATTTTCGAATTTTCGAATCTTCGAATTCCTGGGGACCACAGAATTTTCGAATATTCGAAGTTTTGAATTCTCACAAACCATCACATTTGTGAATACTTCAAGATTTGATTAAATGTTCGAATTTAACTCTATTCGGTCAAAACTCTGTGGTACACCTTTATCAGTTATTGGTTCACCGGTCCCGTTACTTTCAGCTCATCTTGTACATATTTAAGTATGTGAATCAATAAATTACCTGTTGTCTTCTACGCGTCACCACATCATTTCATCTTCTGCCCTCCAGGGGCCAAATGCATCATTAAGCATCTTTGAGATTACCCTGGGTAAGCGTAATGAGTTCCGCGCTGACAAATTTGGGGGGGGGGTGTTGGGGCGTCTACCCTGGGTAATCTTAATTATGCATACAGGCTCAGGAATACGATTCATGAACGTATACCCAAGAAAGGCCAGGGCCTGGATGCATCATTGATATTACCCAGAGTAAAAGTATTGATGCCCGTGTTGACGATGGGTAAATTTGTGCTGTGCTAGCACGTTTATACAGGGAATTCATACATCAATGAGATCACCTGTAGTAAACGCGTTAACACCATGAAATTTACCCATCATTAGGGCAGGGGTCAACCTGTTTACCCTGGGTAATCTCAATGGTGCATCCTGGCCCAGGAAGAGAACTCATGGATGCATAGCAGAGAAAGACCAGGTCATGTAGGAAACCAATGTTTGGTCCTGCTAGGATTACATAGCCGAGGATAACTAATCACAGTAGACATCGTTGATTTGCATGGTTAACGTTCCAAGAATCCTGACCCTGAAAACCCGTACCCTTCCGTCGCATGGCGTTTTCCATGTTTTCATCATCCTTATGCATTTCCATGCAAACTCTGAGATTAACTTTCTCGACTTGCTGTTTTTATTACAAGCTGATTATGCCTTGGGCAATTGAGATTACCCAGGGTAAACGTGTCAACACCTTCCAAATTTGTCCATCGTTAACATGGGAGTCAAAATGTTTACCCTGAATAATTTAAATGATGCATACGACTCCAAGGCTAGGATTCATGAACGGGTAACCAAGCAAAACCAGGTAAGCAAACCAACTTTTGCGTCCTGCGTTTCTCAAGGTTAGATAATCTGTAGGATGACCTGTGACTCTAACCATCGTTGATTTGCGTGGTTAACGCTTCATGAATTCCAGCCCAAGAAGCATTGTGCCACCCATGCACAGCTGAAATTACTTTCTTCAAGGCAAATCCATGCAGAACCAGTCGAAGGTTGAGCACCGTTCTCAACCAGTTGCCTAAAGGGGCAAAGGTGGCGAGGTGTCAACGCGGCACAACACTTCCAGGTTGAAATCCGGATATCCCGTGGAGTCACTTATATTTCGAGTAAAAAACACCCGATAAAGTATGGCGAGCGATTGAGTGAAACGCCCTTCGACTTATTTCCAGGTTTTGCCCGCGGAACTTGTTCGTTCGGGCTCCAATCATGGTCGGGCGCTTATGGCCGCACCCCGCCCGCCCAGCACATGACGAACATCGTCTCCTATCCAAAATGACTTCTCCGTGATGATAGCTGCGTGACATTGAGGTCAAGTGCTGATTGATTATCTCGTCCGGCATACGCGATGAGCGCTGGCTGTGGACGGCGTTCGTTGAACTCTGAACGCCGCATTATTTACGACCATGGCGAATGTAGACCGATCATCGGCGTTGTCCGACATGATCCCTTTGCGTCTGGATGCTAAAATCTCCTTTTCTGGATTAGCCGCCCAGGTGGTGGTCAGCTGATCAGCCATCCCCCCCCCGTGCCCGTCCAAATCGCTTCTTGCGCGCTCATGTTTGTTTAATTCTGTGCTTCCGTGGCGTATCAATTAGAGTCGCAGCGATCGGCGATTGCGCCCTGATGACCTTATCCTCCAAATTACGTGAAATCGTGCGCTCACACACGCGACATATGGTCGCGTGTGCGATTTCCATTAGCCCCAAAGAAAGACGCGAAGATCGCCGATTATAGATTACCCAATTCCGCGTAAACGACCCGGGTTGTCATGGATTTTTGTGGAAAAACTCAGGCGAAGGCGCCACTGAAATTGGCTCCGATTCCCGACTTCTCGATACCGTTTTTGGACCACGGGGCTATCGCCGTTCTTCGACTTTCGTCGTAGATGGTTTTTGCCGGCAAAGTGGCAGTAATTTAGTCGAGATCGTCATTTTACGAGCAGCCGGCGCTCGTCGTGAAGGTTTTCTCCGGTGCTTCTGTGATTTTAACGCTTGTTCGTGCCAGTAGTACACGTCGTAAACAGGTTCTCTCGAATCGCGGAATCATCACATCAGCACTAACTGCTCGTGCAATGTTCACTGAGGTGATTTTCAACTGCTGGTTTAGTGTTCGCGGCATAGGAGAAGTTCAGCAGCACGTAAATCATCTCATTTCCTTCCGTGAATCTCCTCATTTTCTCTACTTCCTTTGAACTCTGTCCTTTGAACTGCCCGCAGAGATTGCAAATTGGCTATTTTCCAGTCCAGAGTTCTTAGATTTGCTGTCATGCTTAAAATTCACCATCATAGAGAAGAGTTCTCAGCATCCTAATGGTATTAATTTATGTGTTACGGATAGCTGAAATTAACCCACTTTATCATAAATTTGCTGAACTCGGGGAAAGCTTGTAAATAATCCCACATCTCTCAAACTCTCCCAAGTAACGGTCCACCTACAATATAAATTAAGGTTGTGCGAAAGTCTTTAGCCATCTGACATTTTTTTTCTGATTTATTTTTTATTTAATGAACAATGAAATCCACTCAACAATATCATCACCATTGTTAATCGCTACAATGTCCCAGCTAATGGGTAGGCTAGCGATCTCCCTCCCTCGCCGCGCTGCACCATTCATGCGACGCGGCAAACCAGTTGGGCTTCGTAGTGTTCTCGCGCGATCGGGGCAGCCGCTTTGTCTGTCGCTTCCACTACTAGTTTCTTTATGTATGTGTATCCAACTAGTACCGATCACTCCCGAAAACCCCAGTGCCAAGTTGGTCTACCGCGCCGCGTATGTAGATGGTGCGACGCGGCTTTGTTTTCAGGGGTGCAGTGGCGATTGATGCCACCTGTTAATAGTTGTTCAAACCTTTATTTCTATTTGGATTGATTTGATCCCATTTTATTTTATTTCTACTAACGATAAGTCATATTTATTTTTATCACAGCACTTTCTGGTTATGGCCCGATTTATGACAACTTTGTCATGAACTTACAAGGGAAGTGCACGAACTTAAGCTGCGATTTCGAAACAAGACATGTATGGTAGGAAGGCTTGTCCCGAACGGTGTTACCGATTATACTTGAATTCTGCTAAATGGTTAATACAAGCTCAAAATTCCACGTCAATGATTTCTTACCGCACTGACATACACCGCCTCCACTCACGGCGGTGCAGCTAGGTGGCCGAGTGGATGGTGATGCAAACTCGTAGGTAGAGGCTAGCGGGTTTGAATCCCGTCTTCAGGTTTGTTTTGCAAACTTCCATTTCTAAAGTTTACCGGAATTCGGAGCCGTTCAGGAGGTAGGTGAGCAATGCAATAACTAGGAACGCTTCTTTGGAAATATTAGATAATTCCTTTTTACTGGGTATTAATGTGATGTCGCTGGTAAGACAAAATATTCTGACACACAGACGATATAATGTAATCGATCACTTTCTCATTCTTCAACCGCTTGAAATGTTCGACTGCTCACGCGTGGCTGCTTTTTCGCTGGCCAAATTTGGTAAGGGCGATGTCACCAACGCACCTCGCCAAGATGGCGGAGGCCTTTGAGAGGGATCTACTCGATGCGGCTTACTGTGACTTGACGATAGAAGACGATGAAGAGGACAATGACGAGAAACATGGACGTCGACTGGGACTGAGACTGTGAGAACATTGAAACTCGCAGCTCACCTTCGAACGCTCGCTCTTCATTGTCAGTGCACATGGCTGCGGTTAGTAAAAGGTTCTTCTATCAAATGAGACCTATTCTTGTCGGAGCCAGAAGAATCACTAATTCCGGGATTGCACGAAGCCTTTGTCAGGCGGCGTAGTTGGTTTCATGTAGAGAAAATTTTCCTATAGCTTACATAGTGTGAAATAACCAATTATTTACTTCCTGAACAGCTCCGATGGAAGTTTGCAAAACAAAACATGGGGACGGGATTCAAACCCTTGAGCCTCCACCTACGAGTCTGTATCACTATCCACTTGGACATCCAGCTGCGTCGCCTTGGGTGAACGCGGTGTATGTCAGTGCTGTGGGAAATCATCGACGGGAAATNGATCATCTGAAATGAGCGGTACCAACGACCACTACGAGCACATGTGTTTCGTTGGTCCACTCAAGGGATTTGACGGGTCACTTGAGTGTTTTTATCATTATTTCATCTCGCATAGCCCATGATATCGGCATCAAACAAGATTGCCTCACTTTTGCAAGACCAGATATAAGACATTTCGCCGCTGTGTTTTGTCGTATACTTTCCTGATCTTCAGAAGATCCTATTCGGTTGAATCCGAAGAGGCATGAGTTCCGCTGTCTGTTCTGATATTGCGGCATTCCTAATGTATCCTCACCTTCCACTGAAACGTAGGGTAATCCTCTGGCTCGAGCAAGAAAAAAATTCCTAAGTTCATTTTTTGTGGTGAACACTATGGGGTACATCGCGAACAACTGTATTATTTGGAGAGTTTGGAAGAGCCTCGGGTCTCAGTCCGTGCGGACATATTTGGCTTCGTACGAGGAGTCATAGGAGTCAGCGCAAACCTCCAATTTGTCAAGAAAAAAATTTGCTGGATTGACGAAAACGCTTATCGAAGGCTATTGTTAGTTGACCTCAAGTGGACCTGGCATGTCACAACGACTGACCCGTAAACGCACACATTCTACTAGATCTGAGTATATTCCATCATAAAACATTTATCTATGGTGAGATTTCAACTACAAAAGCCACTCTGGGAGCGTTTATGGATACCACCGAATCACAGATTTTGATCTTCATTCACAAAAAATTTTTCTAAAGAAGAGTCGCTCACGGAATGGCTGGGTTTGAACATCTTTTCATCACACTTGATCGTCTACAGCTGTCATAAAAACTTGGGCTTCCAAGCTTCACGTTAGCAAAAGTTATGGAGGAAAGTTAAAAAGGCTATATAATTTTGGCCGGTACTGTATTTGGGCCGTGGGAGGTAAACACAACAGGCACGTATCCGTTCCCCATCTGCTATGCCCACTCAGCGGAAGTCGGTGGTGTCGTTCAGGATTATAGAGAAGGTGTTCTACGGGTGTGCGACAAAGAAGGGTGCAAATGTTCAGCAGCACACAGGAGTTGCTTACCTTCGCAGAACTAGGATCCCGAGCTGTAGCAATCACATGCTGGATGTCCTTATTCTTGAGGAATTCCTTAACAAGACCGAGGCCAATTCCTCGATTTGCACCAGTGACCAGAACAGAATAAGGGGCCATTTTCTGATCTAATATGAATTCTCGTAACTGAATTATGCAGTAGCAACGGTGGAAACGACGAAATTCCGCGGGATTCACAAGGCTCGCGAAAATGGCGAAAATTCAGAGTAACTTCCTCTATACTGCAATGTTCAAGTGATTGAACGCATACAGAGTTCCATAAATTCTACGAAAGGAGCACATAGCAGCTATACCATTTAAGATCATGAAATGACTGTTCTAACAAGGGAAGGGCACGAACTTAAACTGCGATTTCAAAAGGAGACATGTATGGTAGGAAGGCTTGTCCCGAACGATGTTACCGATTATACTTGAATTCTGCTAAATGGTTAATACAAGCTCAAAATTCCACGTCAATAATTTCATACCGCACTGACATACACCGCCTTCACTCACGCCAGTGCAGCTAGGTGGTCGAGTGGATAGTGATGCAAACTCGTAGGTAGAGGCTAGCGGGTTCGAATCCCGTCTTCAGGTTTTGTTTTGCAAACTTCCATTTCTAAAGTTTAACGGAATTCGGAGCCGTTCAGGAGGTAAGTGAGCAATGCAATAACTATGAACGCTACTCTGGAAATATTAGATAATTCCTTTTTACTGCGTATTAATGTGATGTCGCTGGTAAGACAAAATATTCTGACATACAAACGATATAATGTAATCGGTCACTTTCTCATTCTTCAACCGCTTGAAATGTACGACTGCTCACGCGTGGCTGCTTTTTCGCTGGCCAAATTTGGTAAGGGCGATGTCACCAACGCACCTCGCCAAGATGGCGGAGGCCTTTAAGAGGGATCTACTCGATGCGGCTTACTGTGACTTGACGATAGAAGACGATGAAGAGGACAATGCCGAGAACATGGACGTCGACTGGGACTTAAACTGTGAGAACATTGAAACTCGCAGCTCACCTTCGAACGCTCGCTCTTCATTGTCAGTGCACATGGCTGCGGTTAATAAAAGGTTCTTCTATCAAATGAGACCTATTCTTGTTAGAGCCAGAAGAATCACTAATTCCGGGATTGCATGAAGTCTTTGTCAGGCGGCGTAGTTGGTTTCATGTAGAGAAAATTTTCCTATAGCTTACATAGTGTGAAATAACTAATTATTTACCTCCTGAACAGCTCCGATGGAAGTTTGCAAAACAAAACATGAGGACGGGATTCAAACCCTCGAGCCTCCACCTACGAGTCTGTGTCACTATCCACTTGGACATCCAGCTGCGTCGCCTTGGGTGAACGCGGTGTATGTCAGTGCTGTGGGAAATCATCGACGGGAAATTTCGACCTTGTATTAACCATTTAGCAAAATTGAAGTATAATCTGTAACATCGTTTGGGACAAGCCTTCCTACCATACTTGTCTCGTTTCGGAATCGCAGCTTAATTTCGTGCACTTCCCTTGTAAGGAACACAACAGTCCAATCCTTGTTCAACTCGAGGTGTCATCAATGCTTCAGTTTTTTGTCAGTAAGAATAACCCCGTCCCCCCCCCCCTCCACCAGCTTAGGTCTCAACGGGAATCTTTNGAGTCTGTGTCACTATCCACTTGGACATCCAGCTGCGTCGCCTTGGGTGAACGCGGTGTATGTCAGTGCTGTGGGAAATCATCGACGGGAAATTTCGACCTTGTATTAACCATTTAGCAAAATTGAAGTATAATCTGTAACATCGTTTGGGACAAGCCTTCCTACCATACTTGTCTCGTTTCGGAATCGCAGCTTAATTTCGTGCACTTCCCTTGTAAGGAACACAACAGTCCAATCCTTGTTCAACTCGAGGTGTCATCAATGCTTCAGTTTTTTGTCAGTAAGAATAACCCCGTCCCCCCCCCCCCTCCACCAGCTTAGGTCTCAACGGGAATCTTTCTCAAATTGATTTTCTAAAAGATCAATTTTTTTCTAAAATGGTTTTTAGTCATTTTTAACCCGGGTATTGGAAAAATTTGATGGCATATTGCTAAGTACTCTTTCCACGGATATGCATGGATATTTTCGATTTCTCACATGTATACAGTTGCGATAACATCAATAATTTTCAGTGTATCCAAGCCCGAAGGTGTGTGCTTCATTTAATAGAGAAGTAAACAAATTTTACAGTCACGAAGAAGTATGTACAACTTATTGTTCCGGATGGGACTCGGAATTCGGAGTGATGTTCCGCTATACAGTGCGTTTCATAATTATAAGCACACCCCTTAATTCCATGTTTCCGCGAAAAGCGGTCAACCAGTAACTTTTTGGTTTTAACTTTCAGATTCATCACCTCGAAACTACCTTAACCAAATTTTGAGAGACGCATGTCAACCGCTAACTGTACATTTTTTGTACTGTACATTCTTTTTTCACTACATCTATCAATTTTTCTTCCAAAAACACGGAGACCAAGCTTGAAAGCTTTCACAGAAAGATCTGGTTACATTCTGAAAAGTACAGATTCCGAGATGGAAAGTCTTCAAATTGGCTATTGATATAGAATTCTAACTGGGAGTCATAGATACCCAAATGAAGGATTTGAAAACTAGTTATCTAAGATCTTCAATGTACCTACAGAGAAAACATTGACATAAAAATGTGAAATTAGAAGTCAGAAACAGCTTGTTCCTGTTAGGATCATGGAGAAAATCCTAGAAACAGAACTCCTCCAAACTGGGATTTGTCAAGATATCTCATAGAAGAACTGTTAAGAATATTCGTAATGTAGTTCAATTCGCTTGCTCCACACGAACAATAATAAAAATCTTATTCTGATGCTTCGCTTGCGTATAGCGTCGACTATTATGCTTCGAACGTTTTACTGCGAATGTTTATTACTTTGTTTACTTAGCGTTCAAGCATAGCCAATTTAAAAAGGTCAAAAAATAATACCATACGCAAAAAAAAACGACACAAATAGGAAAACTGAGATACTACCCATATCCATTGACGTTATAGATCCATATAAAAACTTCGAATTTTTTTGAGATGCTTCGAGAAGAAAACATTCTTCTAGCCAATTTCGCACACTCCGTACGCGTCCTATAAATTGAAAAAAGTCCTAAATAGATGATTTTATGGCCAAGCGACTTTAAACAAATAAACAAGTAAGTAAATAGATATGTAGCTAAACAAATAAGTAAAGCTGCTGCTGCAGAGTAACTTGGTGAAACGGCACTAAGTTGAGCAACAGATTAGCCAGCTCAGCGCTCCATTATCGCAGGACTATGTGGCTGACCTAGCAGTCTCCAACATGAACAACAGAGATCGGCCGCGGAAACGTCATCATTTTCGCGGCACTGCGCTAGTAAACAGAATCGATGCAAGAGGAAAGGATGGTGGTTCTTTGGCTCACTGGACTTCGAATATCGATACAGCAACGGAACTGCACTGACAACAGAACTGAACTGGTCAGAACTATGGCAATTATGAGAAATCGACTTCTGCCATTAATCATCCGTTCAAGAACCAGACCAGTGGGACGCGAGATGACCTTGTACACAAGTTGGATCCTCGGCCAGTCTTATCGCAATGCTCTTTGACCTTTTCAACGAGCCCGAGGCGAACTCAGCCTTTTGGAGTTGTAGTTCCCATGAGAGTGGATAACTGCCTATCCAACTCTACAAGATGCTTGAGAAGTTCACATGTTTTGAGTGACAATGCTGCAACTGAATCGAAAAGGGCTTATAACAAAAAAAAATATTGGCACATCAACAAATTTGAAAACTTTTTTATGGAAAGAACTCAGGAAAAATTAGAAGCCCGCAAAAATACAAAAGCATGGGTAATTTTCTGCCATTACCCACTATTAACACCACACAAATTCAACCATCGATATGACTGGCGTAGACTGGTTTACTCTGGGTAAACTCAATGATGCATCCAGGCTCAGTAGTGACTACATGTGGCCACTAAATTGGCGAGAGAAGTATGACCGATCAAAGTTCACGCTTTTGTCAATAAATTGGCCATCAACGCCGATTTCAGTATCAAGAAAATAATTCCATTTCAAGGAACAGAAGTAACCCTCCTCAGCGTTTGCTACTATTTGGAAAAAATCTGCTCTAAGGAATATGTAGTAATTTTTCGAAAAAAAAGTTCACGAAGTTTGGAAAAAAAGAAAGCTCAGAAAAAAGGAGGGATGAATGAAATAGGAGAAGGTGATACCTATTGCTACACTTGCATGTAATTACTTGAGAAGAGTTCAAGTGGTTTTTTACCCTAGCCCGTGAAGATAAAGGCCCTAAAATATTCTTGAAAACTGGAAACTCTCTTAAACCGAGGATATTTAGCAATGTCACAATCTACGGTAAAAAGCAGTACCTAGGGTAAGTTTACCCTATCAAATTTAGCAAATTTAATCCCAATCACAGGTTGAGCACTAAGAAAAGAATAAGCACACTGATGAATTTTGTCAAATCTTACGAAGATTACGATTTTTCCCACAATCAATTTGGTCCTTTGGGAAAGTGTACGTAGTTGAGTTGCCATGGCTTGAGAAGGGACGTCGTGAGAATGAAAGCGAGTTTTATCATAAGGAAAGAGTGGTCGTAAACAACAACACCCATTCATTTCATTTGCTGCAGATTCAGTTGGAGCATTGGAACACATATAACGCATGTCTTGTGATATTGAGGAACAACTTCCATAGGGTAATTTGGAATGCTGTTCGGGCTCCGAATTGCTCAAAATATCGGTAACAAAAACAACAAAAAAAAACCGCACTACTTGTTGCAAGCGACGTGAAAAACTGCGCCACCCTCAGTGCATTATAATGGCTCCGTATTGTCATCACTTTTTCTTGTCATCACTTTTTCTGTTTGTCGCAAAAATGTCATCATTTCTCTAGTTCAGTCATGCTTTCTCACTTACATTCGTATTCTTTGCGCAGAACGTAAACAAATGAAAGCTATGACTCTTAAAATACCCCGCACAAATGTCATCATAGTGAGTTCAAGTACTTACGTATGTCTCTTTGTTGAATGCATGGCTTGCGCACTGTGGTGTACTCGCATCAGGTATCACTCCAGAGCTAAGCTCTACACTGTAAACCTATCCATGAAAGTTTGGAATCACTTCTGGACCCCTGCCTTGATCAACTTCTCCCTTCCTAATGGGCTGTCGCTATCATAGCCTGGCATTTGTTAGCGATGGCGCCGGAGGGTAGTGGTGGAACTGAAAGAACAAAAAGCGTAACCATCGTGAAATCAAGATAACCTCGGTGTCAGCTTACAGTAAGGTCGTTGGTTCGGTGCAAATGCAAACAAGTCGAACAGTCGTCTTGCTTTAAATATCCACAAACTGATAACAGTGAAACACTTGATAACAATGTGAGGGTTCAGTAGGTTTCATTTTTTTAGTTGAACAGCCCTTCATGGATGGTGTAGGAATACTACTCGCCCTAACACTATCCTACTTTTTCCAAACAAATTACGCAATGCAAGTAACCTGTTTCAGCAACGATGGAAAAACGCAAAAAGGTGGGTTGACAAAGAAGGGTCTTCTCAGACATTCCGGGGACTGGAGCGAAATGGAACCAGCGCTTCAATCCGTAGTATTGGCCTGGATTGACTGTCATTCAGTTGCTGTACAGTTAGTAATCAATTGCTCTTTGGTTGCTGTTCAACTGCTATTCGGTTGCCAAAGAGCATTTCAATAGCAAACGAAGCGGGACGCTCATCTCGTAGTCGCAGCTACTTCCAGCGCTGTTAAGGCAACGAAACGTCAAGTTGTCTCGAATTTAGTCCGAGGATCACATGCACTCGCGGTCTCTACAAAGCTATTACTAACCCCTGAACATTGCAGACTCTTGTACTGGAGAGCGCTGCTACAAGAACAATACGCACAATGGTTGTACGGTATGTTACTTTCCATATTATGTAGACTTAGAGTGACTCTTTGCTAGAACGACCCACCGCTGCCATAACATGTATCAAACTCAGGGCGTAGAAAAGGTTTTCAATTCACAGCTCTACTTTGAGTGACAAAAGATTGGTTCACTGAACAATACCCATTTGCGTGACCGGCAATTGTTTTCACTACAGTAGAAATTGGTGAGCTCCTCTTAGAGTATCCCCAGACTTCGCCATTTCAAAATGAATCGAAATGAATCGGCGATATAAGAGATAAGGATCGTGAAAATGATACGTATCGATCGCCACTTGGATCGCCATGGATCGCTGCCAAACGGAGCTCATCGCCCACACTCTCGAGGATGTGCCCAAAATGAACTGGCGACGTGGGTGATGGCGATAATGGGAAGGATGCCTATCGATTGCCACGCCCCTTTGATTATCATCCGTCTGGGGTCTCATCATTCACTTTATCCATGTGGCGATAGCCGGCGATCGTGGCGATCGCCACGATCGGTGGCGAAGTCTGGGGACACTCTAAGGCCGATGGCTTCCCTCACAGCGACGCTGTCGCTGCGTAGTATGAAATAAGCCTAATGAAGAAACATGCAAAATTTTTACTACAG
This sequence comes from Ancylostoma ceylanicum, assembly GCA_000688135.1. Classification (NCBI taxonomy): domain Eukaryota; kingdom Metazoa; phylum Nematoda; class Chromadorea; order Rhabditida; family Ancylostomatidae; genus Ancylostoma; species Ancylostoma ceylanicum. The sequence continues at coordinate 196,931 of JARK01001585.1, forward strand.
CTAGCACTTTTCTGGTGATGACTCAGTTGTTTTCAAATACATTGAGGGCAGTTTGTACAAGATTCGTAATATAGACGCATTGGCGTCCTTACGATGAGGGATAGCACGTTTTGGGTCTCGAGATATCAACGGAATCGAATTCTTCTCAACGCGCTGATTCCAATGATGTACTTGAAATCCGAAAAAAAAACGATCAAAAACCCCTACTTTTAAGGCGAAATGTGTTTTTGACATGGACGAGTTTTCCTGACCGCAAACTGGAGAAAGCGGGAGAAATCGAGAGTGTTCACCAATATGAACATGTCAGCAGCAGCCATTATAGACAGAACTATTTGGTATTTCCGTGTCGAAAAACCATGCCGTACCCTCAGTAAGCCTCCATTGCGGAATAAAGCCTCTCGTACAACCGGCAGAGGATTTTGAAATTCTCGGCCAAGAATCCCGTATTTTTCGAGGTTTTCGACGTCTTTATGGAATTTAAAGTACATCTCCATGTACTCTCTTCATAGAACCTGGGCATATTGTCGTGATAATATTTGTTTTACTTCTGTTCCTCACAGGTTGGTATATGAGCACGTCTTTATTAGCCTTACGTTTCGACTACACGTTTTCCTCAGAGGCCTGAAAGCGGTTCAAGATGTTATTAATTTACGAGTTATCCTATCAAACGCCTCCTCTCCCAGTGCGTTCGACTCGTTTTAGTCAGAGCCCAGTGAGATCCGTAGCCGAAGAATGACTCTTACCACGTGCTCCCACGAATATGGCGGAGATGGTCTTCCGCTTCGGTGCTTAGACAGATCCGCTTTTGGTGAGCGTATGCGGACTATTGGCTCTGCTAGTGTCACTTGCCGAGCATAGATAGTCTTGGCAATCTTATAGCTCACACAATGATAGAACAGGCATCAGGTCACTAGTAATCGCCAAATGCTCATTTCTGCCATTCATTCTGGGATTCCGTTTGCAGATCCAGAATGCCTCAAGGGCATTCTTGAATAAAGTACATCTAATTGCTCAGCAGCCCGAATAGTTCAGATGATGTGAGATTGTGACGAGCTGACACACTGCCTTTAAGTGCAATTTATGCTAGTCAGACTCACACATCCATTTGCGAATGATTCGGTTCGACGGCGTTGTGGATCTACACCAATGACCCATCAGAGTGCTGAACAACGCAAATCAACAAACTCTCATCTGGAATGGGGAAAGATGACTGTTTTCAAAGTCCCTCCATGTTTCCGTAGTGCTGTCTTTCTACTGAAAAGAAGAGTGGATTCAAAGCAACCTGGTCACTTTAATGAGTGATTAAGAGTCCTCTGCAACTGTACTTATCCTTCGTCACATGCGCGCATCAAACACCTGCCTCTGGTACAAATAAAACTTTAATTCATCCAGGATGTGTATTCTGCGAAGACGGTCTTCATAAAAATTTCTCAGCAGGTGGATGCGTGTAGCTGACGCGCGAATTTCACATGCATTCAGTACAAATTGCCTTGGAAGCAAATCCTGTGTCCATAGCTCCACTCTGGGCCTGCGCCTAAAAAGTTACGGACAGGACATGTTGCAGTTTCAGCGTAGAAAAGGAACTCGAAAAAGGTTCAGTTTTCTCTATTGCAGGATATCATCACATGTGTCCATTTCACCACTTTGGCAGACTGTAGAGGAACACAATTCCCCTGTTGCTGTGAGACAAACTGGTGCAATCAGATAGCTGCAAAATCGGCAATTGCAAAGGAAATTAGTGAGGGTTATGATGTTACGCTCCTTCTTCATCGCTCTTCTGTTAAATTTCAGAAACATTTTAGGCACTACACAAAGGTTCTGGCCTCATATTGTGATCTTAGTGTTGGCTAGCATTGCCTTCTTTGCGTATGTAACGTTTTTGGTGCTGAAGCGAAAATTCGGAAAAAGTCCACCACAAAGGCGGTTGGTGCATCTAATCTTACTCAACGATACATGCAGTTGAATTGTCCCTTATTCACTTGCATCGTTTGTTTCCAGAACACAACTGGAAGAGTTTCAATGAGAGACTGTTTCAGCGCTGCCCCATCATCGAAGGCACACGAAAGGGAAACCACACCCACACCACGATATGAAGACTACGATTATTACTCGGAGCCCTCGTCAGAAGGAGACGTTATCGACCACATAGATCTGACTGATATGAAAGTTGAGGCAACAATTAAACCGCATGTGAAGGAGAAAATCTTGCAGTAAGCGTTTTCTGCTATGAATCGTTTTCTCCTATGAAATCGGGTCATCTCTCGTATAAGCGGAGAGTTCTTGCTTCTGTACACCTCGAAATAACTAGGATATCATACACTGCCTAGCTCTTGCACCCTATTAATAACTTGTTGTAACAGGCATAGTTTTCATCAGACGCACTAACTGATGTATTTGAAAGGTGTTTGCGGGAAGGACCACGACCACTAAAAGCCCGTCGAATTTTTGCGAATCCACCGAAAATCGTCAAAGTTATTACGTACGGCACGTCTGAGCACATCACTCTTATGGAGGAGGCTTTGGAGACACCAGAGTCCACATGTGAGCTCCGGGAATTTTTTCACCACTGATCGCTCTGTTCAAAATCCGACATGAAAATTGAAAGCTGAGGGAAACTTCATTTTCCACAGATGCTTCAAAGACGCAAGCTACTACTGGTCAACAGGCGGCCGAAGAACTGCTGATTCAGTTGATCGATAATGGACCTCGTGAATTCCACTTTGATCGTGCTCAGCTCCAAGAAGTTCTCCGTCTAGGGGCTCAAATATTCTTCTCCGAAGATTCGTTACTAGAGGTGATTCCTCGAAACGTGCTGGCATTCGATCATGAAAATCGAACGTGTTTTCAGGTCCCTGTCCCTTGCATCGTCTACGGCGATACCCACGGCCAGTACTCAGACCTTCTACGGTGGTTAAATTTAAATGGATGGCCGCATGAAACTAGGTAAACTGTCTTCTGGGACTAGCCACACTTCTGAACAGTGGAGAGATTCACTTACGAAACAATTACAGGTGTGTCTTTCTTGGAGACTTTGTCGATCGTGGTTCACATGGTGTTGAGCTCTTCACTCTTATCACTTGTCTCAAGGTATGAATGCCGTTCACTTGTTGTTAGGTCAATTCAGCGTAAACTTGAGAGGTATGCAAGACGAACACGGTATTCCTTATTGCCTCAAATTTGTGCATTCAAACCATGTAAAAAGATACTTCATACGAACAGAGTAGTGGCATGATCACAAGAATAGATCAAACAACGATACATCTAGGCCTAAGCATGAAAGCAACACAAATCCTAAGCGCGTCACTATGAACAATAGGCTACTAGAAAATAGAAAAACTACAAAACAAAAGAAAAGGCTACAATACTATAATAGCCAGTGTAAGTGTACAGAGCAAGTCGTAGCTCACATTATAAGGGTACTAAGTGCATGATACTACATATTAGGACACAAGCGAATTGAATAGACAAGCGCAATATGCATACCTATGAGGCCAATTTCAGAACTTCGGCGTAAATGAATAGAACTCACCAGTAGTACAAAATACTGAAGATTTGAAACACAAAAAAATCATCCAAGATGGATACAAAAACGAATAGAATGACAGTTTAATCAATGAAATGTCCCAGCCGCGTCCTCCATCCTGATATGTTGGAGTTTCGATGACGACAATGTCTCATGCAAGATTTATATTTTGAGATCATGTTGCACCCTCTCCGCCCCTGCCCTGTAGTGGAGGCAATCTGACGCGGCACCGCACCGCGTTGGAGCACGCCAAAGCCTATGGGAGTGTTTGTACTTTTTCGCGAGGCGATGGCGTCGCGGCGACGGCTACAACGCACGCGATGCGACGGGTAGCGAAGCCACACACACAGCTCGATTAGGCTAGGCACATAGCTCGATTTACACACATAGCTCGATTAGGCGTAAGCGTCAACGTTTACGCGTTCTTATGATAAGTCGTCTAGTCCCGTAAGTTTTAGGCCAAAGCAGCTAGAAAATCAAAGAAACAACAGCTACTCCAGTCTCCGACATCGCGTCGCGTCTGCTAGCAGGCGCGACGCGAATCCGGCCCATCGCGTCGCGAGGGCAAACGCTAAAGGAGTGTTTATACTTCGGCGCGACGCGATCGCCGCATCCAAGCAAACTGTTCCAATGCGATGGGTCCCGAGTGGAAGCATGCACAAACAATGGTCGCGATGTGGTAGTTGGCGTTTTCCATCGCGACGCGACGTCGCCGGGCGACGTCGCGCCCTGTCTATACTTTTTTCTTGAAAAACGACGCGATGATTTTGCCGATGTCAGAGCTTGCGGTAGGCTGTTCCTTGTTTGATTTTCTTCCTGCTTTAGCCTAAAACTTACGGGATTAGACGACCTATCATAAGGACGCATAAACGTTGACGCTGACGCCAAATCGAGCTAAGTGTGTAATTCTGCGTGTACGCATTTTTGCGAACTTTGGCATGGCGCAACCGCGCGACGCGACGGCTTCGCTACACGTCGCATCGCGCGTGTTGTAGCCTTCGCTGCGACGCCATCGCCTCGCGAAAAAGTATAAACACTACTTAACACCACATCGCGACTGCTGTTTGCGCATGCATCCACTCGGGACCCATCGCATTTGAACCGTTTGCTTGGACGCGACGGTCGCGTTGCGCCGAAGTATAAACACTCCTTATCGCCGCAGTAGTAGTGCCACGACATGAGTTTCATCTTGTAAAAATCGCGCTTGTTCCGCGATAAGGGTAATTTGTACTAGGTGCGAGCGTCAGTAGCCCGACTGACGCACGCTGTGAGGAAAGTTTGTGGAAGAGTTTATGTGACCAGTTGTGATTGCAGTGAAGGCGTCATGCCTCACAGCTTTTAATACACCGACCATTTTCTACACAGCCTAAGCTTCTCTGTAACAAGTGAATGGCTGGTCTAAAAAAGCTCCCTGGGTCCACGGAAGGACGTCACAATAGTTCTTTTTTTCTCAGTAATATGTCGCGCACAAGTCATGAAATCGATGAGTCCCTCCCTTACGACAGAATCAATTCAAAAAACATTCGGTGAATTATCCCTTTTTTTTCGAAAGACCCAAATAACTCTTTCATGTGAATGCTGGAAGAACTGGGGAAATCTGAACAGTGTACACTTCCGAATATTCATTCCTTAGTCCGGAAAAAAAACATTGCTCAAACGATTCATTCATTCAGGCTCCAAAGATTTAATTCAGGTGTGCTTCCCCGACAATATTTTCGTCCTTCGTGGTAATCATGAGGAGGAAAGCTTGAATCAACTGTATTCGTTTGCGAGTGAAGTGCAGCTTAAGTTCGACTGTTAGTAAAGATGATATCAAGTTGCCTACATACAGTGGCGGCCACATATTTAGCACGCTGCCGATTTTTGGCGATCATTTAATGAAAATGTAAAATCTGTATCTCAGGATTGGAATGAGCTATCAAGACAATATTTGAGATTGCGATAAGGCATAGTGTTCTCCTACTTGCCTCCATTTTGTTTCTCCGGGAAATGCTTCTTGATGGAATTGCATGCATCCCACACATTTGGAGCTCAAAATGCAGTGCTTTTGGAAATATTTCCGTCCTAGATCACTTTACTGAATCTGGGTGAGATGTGATTTTATCCTCGGTATAAATGCGCGTTTTGCTATAGTAGTTTCGATGAGCAGTTTCTCACCTAAGGGGAGATCGGAAATAGTCAACATGAGTGAAAAATGGTGAAAAAAGGATTCACAGTGAATCCGAGGATAAACCATGCATTTCCAGCCGCGGATTTTTTTCCGATTTGGGTTGCTCACAGGCAATCAGACACTCATGTAAAATCCAGAGGCTTGCTTCACTAGCAAGATTCACTAAAACGAAATTTTCGTCGAAATTTGCGGTTTGTTTCCATCTCTGGGTCCAGCCGATGCGTAGAGTCCGGTAAAAGCGTTTATAGTTAAACATTGAAGGGAAACATGCTCAATTCGGATCACTACTCCTCTTCCTCCCATAGCGAGATACAAAAATTCCATATAGAATTTCGTAAAACCGCCGAAATTGGACTTTTATTTTTTTCCAGTTTGAACCGACTCTGTGTCCGTGGTAAGCCATAGGAAGGAAGCCCCCATAGTGCCTCAACACATACTCGAACCTCATTTTAATTGCTCATTTTAGGGCTGAGAAATGCAAAAAATTCTGTCGGCCAAAATCGTGGGAGTGCTAAATATATGGCCGCCACTGTATTCTCGTGGGCACCACGATCCAAGCGTCTGTAGTAGCAGAAATTGCTATGCTGCAGACACGCAACCTTCTCGCAAGGGTGCTGCCTGGCGCCATGGGTGGAAAAATTTGACGTAGCAGCCACGCAGCAGTCTTGCGACCGGGTTGCGTGGCGGCTGCGCGGCAATTTCTGCTATTGCAGACGTTTGGATCGTGGTGGCCACGAGAATATATTGTTTACTCTAAAAAGACTAACATGAAGCGCACCAAGATCAAGAATGAGAAATTTCAGCAAAGATGTCAAACCTAAACACGGGTCCTGGATCGATGTACAGCCACTTCAAGAACGTTTTCATGAATTTACCACTTGCATGTTTAATCGGCGGTGATATTCTCGCTATGCACGGAGGTATCAGCCCAATGTTGAGAAACCTTCAAGTGAGCTTCTTTTTCGGTCAAGATTGCTGATCTATGCGACCATATCCAATACTTCTACCTTTTCAGGATATCCAACAAATAGAGCGCCCAATTGATGAGTTTGTTAAAGGAACGTTAGCATGCGATCTAGTGTGGTCGGATCCTGATACTTTGAACAATGTTGAGAAATACGAGCCAAATCTTGAGAGGTGTGGACTAGCTATACATTGCACAAAAAACTGCTGGGAGACATGAAATGGTGTTGACCCTTATGCGACGAGCAGGGCCCTTGTCCAGAACACTTAGCCACTGCACGGAAACACTGTGGTTATAGATCCGTTCCCACCAGTCTTTTTCCACTCTTCTATCCAAAATCGGGCGCGTTTGGCGCAGTTGTAAGAGGCTCGCTGCGCACGCACACGGTCGATGGTTCGATCGCGCGCCCGCGGCCACCCAAGCCGTCCATCCCTCCTGGGTCGGTAAATTGGTACCAGAAGAGTCTGGGAGGATGAAGCACTGACTTGGTTCATCGGATGCCCCCCGCAAGTCACTGTATAGGGCACATACGCATTCACCGCCTCTACGATGTTCAGATGAAGTCGAATGCGTGGCGCATCCCTCCTGACGGGATTGATCAACGACGACCACTCTATCCTTTTTATCCTTTATCCAAATCTATGTCATCTATCTGCGCATCCTTTGGCTGAAATGCGATGCCTTGGGCAGAGATAAGTCAAGTTGATGATGGAGTTGGAAGCGGACGATCATCTACCATGATTCAGTCTTGCAAAATGAGTGGATAGTCACACCATGAATGATCTTCGATTGCAAAGCAGAATCTCACTTCTTCTTAATTGGCACTTCATGTGTGTGTGTGTGTGTGTGTGTGTGTGTGTGTGTGTGTGTGTGTGTGTGTGTGTGTGT
>JARK01001585.1:221924-259751 GCA_000688135.1 Ancylostoma ceylanicum
AGGTAGCCGCTATACTCCTCGAGGAGTATAGCACCGCGATTCGCCGTCGCTGGCGACGGCGGCTGCCGGTCGCTAATGTTGGCGACGGCGGATCGCCAACATCGGCGACCGATTGCGAAATCCCACAGTCGATAGGCGCCGTTGCAACAGTCGCCAACATTGGCGACGGTCGGTCGCCAACATTGGCGATCGCCCGTCGCCAACATTGGCGACGGCGGCCGCCGATGTTGGCGGCCGCTGCCGCCAGCGACGGCGGCCACCGCGACGCCCCGCCCACAATCGATGCGCACCCGCCTCACAGTCGCCAGCGACGGCGAATCGCGGTGCTATACTCCTCGAGGACTATAGCGGCAGTGTAAGGGTACGGCGGCGTCTAAAGTGAGGGCAGCCGGGTCCGCTGTTGTGATAAGGATGCGCCGGCATCCAAGTGGGGAGAGACGGGTCCGCCGTTGTGATAAGGGTACGCCGGCGCCTAAAGTGGGGGGGAGACGGGTCCGCCGTTGTGATAAGGGTACGCCTGCGCCCAAAGTGGGGGGAGCCGGGTCCGCCGCTATGATAAGGGTACGCCGGCGCCCAAAGTGGAGGGAGACGGGTCCGCCGTTGTGATGAAGGTACGCCGGCGCCCAAAGTCTTGGGAGCCGGGTCCGACGCTGTGATAAGGTTGCGCCGTCGCCTAAAGTGGGGGAGACGGGTCCGCCACTGTGATAAGGATGCGCCGGCGTCCAAAGTGGGGGGAGACGGGTCCGCCGTTGTGATAAGGGTACGCCTGCGCCCAAAGTGGGGGGAGCCGGGTCCGCCGCTATGATAAGGGTACGCCGGCGCCCAAAGTGGAGGGAGACGGGTCCGCCGTTGTGATGAAGGTACGCCGGCGCCCAAAGTCTTGGGAGCCGGGTCCGACGCTGTGATAAGGTTGCGCCGTCGCCTAAAGTGGGGGAGACGGGTCCGCCACTGTGATAAGGATGCGCCGGCGTCCAAAGTGGGGGGAGACGGGTCCGCCGTTGTGATAAGGGTACGCCTGCGCCCAAAGTGGGGGGAGCCGGGTCCGCCGCTATGATAAGGGTACGCCGGCGCCCAAAGTGGAGGGAGACGGGTCCGCCGTTGTGATGAAGGTACGCCGGCGCCCAAAGTCTTGGGAGCCGGGTCCGACGCTGTGATAAGGTTGCGCCGTCGCCTAAAGTGGGGGAGACGGGTCCGCCACTGTGATAAGGATGCGCCGGCGCCGAAAGTGGGGGGGGAGACGGGTTCGATAAGTCTGCGCCGGCGCCCAAAGTGGGGAGACGCTTTGAAGCGGGTTTCACGGTGTGAAAGGGTATGCCGGGATTCAGAGATGTGGAGTCGTTTGCAAAAATGAAGGAATGCACATTCACGGGACCAATCCTATGCAAATATCCATAGCGGCTTTCTCTCCTACATGCTTTTCTTCCTCCCCTGCACCTACTTGCTCATCATTCCCTTCCCCACTGCCTGTTCTTTCCATTCGTGTCTGAATGAGCCACCCCCTTCATTCTGTTTACATACAGCAGTAGAATCTTATCACTTAGCTACCACAACAGCCAGCTAAACATCGATCATTTCAAGTGATCATTTGCACTGAATCGGATACATCCAAACGCTCACAGCCTCCAAGGCCTGCCAGAGAGCGTCACTTTGTGAAAATGAGAGAAACCTGGCGGATTTGAGGGAATTTCAGGAGACCGTTGAAACTTTGAGAGGGATATAGGGATTCCGCGAAAGATTTTCAGTATTTTTTTTGCATTCACTGTGAAGTATGCGAGCGAAGCGAGCATTAATAGAAGTCTGGAAGTCCGGCGTCAGCCGGACGGCCAGACTGGTGATTAATAATTTGACAAAAAGTACCACGGCAATCTAAAAACAATCATTTTCCTTCGAAGTCATCTTAAATCAGCTTGTCTCAAAGTAGAAGCGATACCAAGAATATCTTCCAAAGGGTTTCATCCGTGGAATTCTTTCTGAAGCTGGACGACCCTAAGGTGAAAAGTAGGAGGCGTCGTTTTCCAGAATCAGGCTTTCTTGTGTATGAAGCTTCCAAGCTTCTCGTCGCGGTGCGATGATCGCCACGCATGTGGGGTGGGAGTTTTTCTGAGATCATGTAGTGAAATCTGGCACCAGCGCTGCCAAAGGCGCTTCACACATGGCTCGCACCTCTAATTAGCCGGCTGTAAGGATGAGAAACGCAATGGGTCGTTGTCTTACCTGCGGAACGCGCTCATTTTCAGCGAGAGTCAAAAAGGCCCATCAATTTTCAATTAACTCCAAGTATTTCATTTGTCAGAAATCACGATTCTGGGACTCGACCACGCAATAGAGAGAATGCCCGAAATGCAAAACACAAAGACGAGGGTAACTTTGAATTTTTCTAATCAAGTCACACTTCATTCAACAGGCGGCCATTTCAATCAATATTTATTTACTATATTTACATGTTTAATTACACTCAAAGTTGCTCCAAATAACAGTGAAAATATACCGAAAACTCAAAGAAATAACACAATATGAAGCATTCTTGATAGTGCACAACCGCGCAGCTTACTTCCAGTCCGTGAATGCACACATATGGTCTGTTCCCTCAAACTTACACTGCCATCCTCGCCCAGATCGAACAAGCGGTGCGTGCGTGTTCGATTGGGGCGCGGTGCTGCAACAACCGATCAGCCTCACACCGCGCCCCAATCGAACACGCACGCGCCGCTTTGTTCGATCGGGCGAGGATGGCAGTGTAAGTTTGAGGGAACAGACTGTACGTAAAGTATAGTAGTGGTCATCCTGACTCAACGCTGTTCCTTTGAGGCCATATCACTATTATCACCACGCATCACCGACGCGAGCTCATGCAATGGCGGGAACGTAGCGGTGTGAGCCTAGAATGGTTTCATTTATCAGTGAGAGTAACTGTTTTCGGCCGGGAATAGCTCGATTCACTAGTGGAGTGAAGCTCTTTTCGAGCACCACCGCTACGCACACGCTCTTGCAACAGCTCGCGCTGGTGATAGGTGAAGGTATGGTGATACGGCCGATAAAGAACAACACTGAATCAGAATGATCATGACTATACTCAGACAAAAATGTCAGGACATGCGGAGGACGATAGCCCTCATTTCTTAAGGATGTTTACTGGTCATGCGGTGATAACATTTTTCGGAACATGCGGAGGACGTAGTCGAGGGGTGCGATATAGGCCCGAAAAACCGTCAGGACTTGCGGAGGACCTAGTCGGGGGTGCGGCATACCCCCGAACTCTGATAAAATCCTCGGATGGGTGCGGAGGAACATGGCAGGTAATCCGAGAACCCCCCGATGTTTGACATCACTGTGCAGAGAGTTATGCCTATTTCCCCACTGTTTCTAGCCCTGCACTACATCCTTCTGCTACATTAGAGCCTATACGGGCTTTATTATTGTCATTTCAGCTATAAATCACAATTTACTTGAGGTATCTCTGAAACGTCTCTTTTACAGGGTGGACCTAAAATGTGGTAACAACACACCTTTTGCTTTTTGAAAAGCNCCCCCCGATGCCTGACATAACAGAGCAGTGAATTCTGCCTATTTTTCCACTGTTTGTAGCCCTACACTGAATCCTTCTGTTACATTAAGGCCCATACGGCGTCTTATTGTCATCTCCGCCATAAGTTGTCCCTAAAGTGTCGTTTTTAAAAGTTGACTGATTCGAATTACAGCGCCAATACCACTGTGCATGTCCTAATAGAGGAGCAGTCCTACTCAGAGGCCGTTTCCGAGATTATTACAGAATCAGAATTTACGTAAGGTACCGAAAACGACAGCGTACATGGAAGACCTCAGGGTAAAGGATAAAGTTGTTGGCGTTGATCAATCCCGTCACGTGGGATGCGCCACGCATTCGACTTCATCTGAGAATCGTAGAGGCATTGAATGCGTATGTGCCCTATACAGTGACCTGCGGGGGGAAGCCGATGTACCAAGTCAGTGCTTCATACTCCCAGACTTCTCTGGACTCTTACTCCCAGACCAATTTACCGACCCCAGAGGGATGGATGGCTGAGTTGGCCATGGGCGCGATCGAACTATCGACCGTAAGCGTGCGCAATGACCCTCTCATCATTGCGCCACAGACGCCCTACAAAAACCTCGAAGTCATCAATAATTCTGTTTCTTAGAAACACGAAAGTTGGAAGTGCGCGTAAAAAGTGGCCGGCGTTAATCAATCCCGTTTACAGGATGCTCTACCCCATGTACAAGAATCCTGGGTTGGAATTCATGGAATTTTAGCCAAGCGAACCGCACGAAATTTTCCTTATTGACATACTTCTGTCCTGCCTATTGGAAAATATACTTCGGACCAAATAAAAATCGAATAATTTTGTAACTTTAATAACAATTCAGGAAACAGTTTAACCCTACAGATATTTGAGAATGAGAAAGCCCCAAAGTCTTCTTCTCTTTTATACAGCGTCACAGTGGTCTCTAATCTTAGAACATTAGAATTTTCCATTTGTTCGAAATATTCGATCTTCGAAAGCAAGAATATTCCCTTTCGAATAAATTGTAAATTCGAATGTCCCAGCATGGGTGACCTACACAATGCTGCACGAAAGGAAAGAAGAGCACTAGGGTTTCTTCATTCTCGAATATCTAGATGTTTTAGTTGTTTCCTAAATTGTTATTAAAGAAACAGAATTAGTCGATTTTTATTCGGTCCTAAGTATATTGGAAAACCTCACTACAAATTTCGTCACTGATCCACCCACGAACAGAAGTTGAAAAAACGACAAGTTAAGAAATCGATTAAAAGAAACTCTGTGATCCGGGTCTTCAGTGTAAAATGCTTGTAATATTTATATTAGGAGCTTTGAAAAACCCCGGTGAGACGTATCCACCCTCTCCTCATCAGAAGCGAAAAAATGTATTCACGAAAAAAAAAAATGTATTCAATCAACAAATGGATAAATCCACGTCATACCGTTGCCACATTGTGTTCAGAATGTTAAACAACCCCAAGAAGCATGTCTTCAGCGCTCCCCAGGCGAAATAGTGGGAAACCTCTACGCCTACAGTGATTAAGTATGCAAAGTTTTGTCCTGATCGGGGTAGATCGCAGTCTGCAAAACTCCCTCCACTTGCGTATACACTGCGATAAGAACATTAGTCGATGCCTCAATTAGTCCCTCGATTGTGGGCACGGATGGAGCAGAGGCAAAGCAGCGGACTGGTAAGCAATCGATGAGCAATGGTAAATGAGTTCGAAATCTCCAAGCGATGGTGGGAGTGATAAGTTTTGTTCAAAATCTCCCATTTCGGGACATGCGGAGGAGGAAACCGGAATTTGCGGAGAGCTAAATCAGGACTGGCGGTCTGTAACAGACCGGGTCTCCTGACCGACTCCTCCGGGTACCCTGCGGTAGCCCTACGCATGGGTGCGATACTTTGTCTGAGTATATCATACTCTATATCTATTGCAGAAAATTTGTGACTTTGTGCGTGCGTGCACACCATTGAGGGGGCGCAAGTAGCGGTGAGCGGTGGAATCACTGATTCNAGTCGTTCCAAAAAATACTTACCTCCGGCATCCACCGCCCGTCTGCTAAGCCGCGCCGAGCTTCCTATGCATTATGATACGTGCTGCAACGTGGCTCAGTCGACGCGCAGTGTATCGTGATCATAATGCATAGGAGGCGTGGCGCGGATCAGCAGACGGGCGGTGGATGCCGGAGGCAAGTATTTTTTGGAACGACTGTACTAGCTGAACTCACTTTTCCGTGGTCAGGAGCGGAAAGTGGACAAAATCCATAAATTGATAACTTCAGATCAAACTGTTGCTTTTTTTTTGTTCGGCGTGTTGAAGAATCCAACAGACATGTTGTCTGCAATCGCTGGGCAAAAACAAGGAAAACCCTATGAAGCCAGTGTAGTTCATGAAACAATGGATAGCTCTCGGAAGGAAGTGTGCTAAAACCTGCATAGCTTTGTAAAGGTAAAGTATCCAAGTATGGTCGTAATTGGTAAAGGTTGGGCCCTATATAACCCCTTTCTCTTGGAGGTGCTCTGTGATAAGAACATTAGTCGATGCCTCAATTAGTCCCTCGGTTGTGGGCACGGATGGAGCAGAGGCAAAGCAGCGGACTGGGAAGCAATCGAGGAGCAATGGTAAATGAGTTCGAAATCTCCAAGCGATGGTGGGAGTGATAAGTTTTGTTTAAAATCCCCCACTTCGGGACATGCGGAGGAGGAAACCGGAATTTGCGAAGAGCTAAATCAGGACTTGCGGTCTGTAACAGACCGGGTCTCCTGACCAACTCCTCCGGGTACCCTGCGGTAGCCCTACGCATGGGTGCGATACTTTGTCTGAGTATGTACTCAGACATTCGTGGGGGCGACGGGCAGGCAGGATCCCAACCGCTCCGCCCACTTTTTGGGTTGAGGGAACGTATCTGGACAACCACGAAGAGCAGAGCGTGCTGCGCATAACCCGGGTCGTCCCCCCATCCGCCGAAGCGCTCCATTCCACCCGGGTCAGCTGCGAGGGCACATGGAGGAACGTCTTTCAATTGTCGGGGGTAGATGCCCCACGATTTTGGGTCCACCCCCAGGTAAAAATGGGGTGGACCCATTTCCACCTGCATTCCACACCCACGAATGTCTGAGTACGTGAAGTGCTCCATTTAAAGGCAGCACCCACGGAAATTTCTGTGTTGGAGATTTCGCTGAATTTTGGGGCTTTCAGGGAAGATGAACTCATAGGCAGTGATGAAACAGCGTGAAACACGCGAGAAGGTGAGAAATGAAGACACCGTTTCCCACGCGTCCAAATCGTGGACGAGTTTTCCGCTGAGGGTATATGCGCGTAACGCCACGAGATGGTGGCGTTCCACATAGCTCTGGTGGCTTCCAGGGAACGGCGAGGGGACCAGGGTTCCTACGACGTCCATAGGGCGCTCACCGCAACCCCCCAGAAACCTATATACGACACTATACACAGCGTTTGAGCACGTGTCGCATACCAATTCAATAGCGTTAACTGGCGCGGCGGACACCAAAATGGCCATGCTGGCATCCGTGTCCACGGCAGTATCTCCGCAGGCAGGCGGTTATTCCTTGTGTTCAACTTACCGTTGTGATTTACTAGCAGCAGGCTACACGGTAAGCGTCTCAACTCGAAAGTGAAAATTCCCCTGGGTGCTGCCTTTATATGAACAAACTATAGAATGGTAGTAGGTTTGGCGTTGGATGGCTGCAGGAACAGTGGGTGTTTTGAGTTGCCATTGATAAAAAAAGGGCGGAGTCTGGTCGGTTATGATCCGTGGGATGTCTGAGTTGCCCCTACTGATAGTACCACGTCACTCATCTAACACAGCTGGGCCAGTTGCACTATGTGACCCATACTCTTTGGATCTGCTGATGCTGCCCCTAATTCTTCACCAATACCAGTTCCATCACTACAAGCACCTAATGTCAGAAAATCCACCTCTGCATCCCATGCCTCGCCGCTCTAAATTGCGAGCCGCTCGGTACCTGTGAGTGACTGTATCGATGAATAGGTAGCTCCGGTCTTTTAATGAAAAAAATTAATTGAGCTAATGACCGACTAACAAAGGGAGTCTGCTCTCTATCAAATGTGCAGCTAAGTGTGTTCAACGGTTATCTACAACAAAGAGCTCACGCATACGACTACCCATCGAACTGCCTGCGAAACGAAAGGAAACGCTGAATTGCATTGCTAAAGGTTGATGAAGTCCACCTTCAGAAAATGAAAAAATGGTGGAAGAGGAAACGTATACGTAATAAAAGTAGTACAAACATGGGAAAGCAAAGGCAGAAAGCTGGAAAGGCACCTAAAAAAGAAGGGGCCGTAGAAGGCGGACGTAAGGTGGGATTGGAATAGTTACATTCGCTTATTCCCAACTCTTTGGGCTTTTCATGCAATTATCAATTGGACTGTTCCGTGACGTAGCAGGGTGTTTATGCTGAGAAAGACTCATCGAGCTTTTCCGAATAAGTAATTTACCAGATACAGCACATGAGAAAACTGCTTTGCAAGAGTTCAGTTTCGTTTTTCCACGAATAACAATAAAAGCGTAGGTTCTATCCAAAAACAAGGAGTTGAACCTTCGCAGTATTCAAAATAAAGAAATGACCTAATGTAAAGATTGAGCTGGTTTCGGTAAGAACTGAAATTGTTTGAGCTTGTTTGGGTATCCGAAGCGGTGTTTGCCCTTAATTTTTTGGATGAATTTGTAGTTACTTGCTTTCTTAAAATGACATCTTCGGCTGGAACTCTAGGGTAACATGAATACCAATTCACAAATGTGCTAAAGACTGGAAAATCCGAGCTCATTGTGAGAATTACATAAATTTCAAACTCCATGCTGGACGTTTCACGTGGCCTCTGCGATTTGAGGTTGTAAAGATGACATCTTGGTACTTTTAAAGGCAGTGTGTAGGCTCGTCACACCCCCATATAATCTGAACATATTCGGGCTGCTGAGCACATGGATGTATTTTAAATTTCAAAAAGACGTCGGAAACCCCGAAAAATACTGAATTCTTTGGCCGAAAATTTCAATATCCTCAGCTAGTTGGACGGGAGGCTTCATTTCGCAATGGGAGCTTACTGAGGGTACGGCATTGTTCTCCAACACGGAAATACTTGTTCTGTCTATAATAGCTGCTGCTTACGATAAGAAGTTCACTTCGATGAAAGGGATTTTTACAGTTTTGACGCGTCGCGCCGCGTCCTACGCTTAAGCAGTGCGAGCTGGCGCGAGCTCGCTTCGTCAAATGCGGAAAGGGGGTCCTTGTACACTTTTTCCCGCGGTGCGTCATTTTGCGAGCTCGCACTGTGGGCTGCAGCAAGGAATGCTCGGGGGCATTCTTCGCCACTACGGCAACGCGGCAAATCAGTTGTTCTTCGCAGTTTCATGCATCAGTTGTTCTTCGCAGTTTCGCGATCGGATTTCTTCCTTGTTCTTTGTTTTTTCTAAGCGAATTCCCCTATGAGACTTCTGCTCAGATCTCGTGACAGTTATTCCGCTGTTTTACTTAGGTTTTACTAACTATTTCGCTGCATTTCCATGATACATATCCAGTCCTTTAATTGCGGCAACCTGCGACGTTTGCCTTAACCCTAGCGCGAGTTGAAATGTGAGAATTCAGCTCAGAGCGAGTGGGGGCGCCGCGCCGCAACTTGCTAAAAACTGTAAAGACCCCTAAACACTCTCAATGTCTCGCCGCTTCCTCCTTGTCTGCGGTCAGGGAAACTAGTCCATGTGAAGATCACATTTTGTCTTGGAAGTAGGGATTCTGACTGTCTTTTCGGATTCCACGTACATCATTGGAATCAGCGCGTCGAAAAGAGTCGGATTTCGTTGGCATCTTGATACCCAAAACGAGCTGACACACTGTCTTTAAGGGCTAAACTATCACTTCCTCGCAACTTAACAACTATTGGCTACTTTAAAAAAAAGCTGGAAACAGTTGCAAAATGGAACATTTATGTACTTTTAAGGGAGGCAAAGAAGACGCGAAGGCCAATTCTGATCAGAAAGGTTCAACATTATGCTGTACAGAGTATGCTCAAACGACGGTTTAAACACTTCTACTTAGGCTCAGGCTTGAGTCCACCTAGAAGCCCTGAAGCAGTCGTAAGAGGGCTCGGAGAACAAGAAATAAGAACTTGCCCAACGGCGATCAGTTCCATTAGGGTACGATTATCAGCATTCGCTCAGGACAAGAGTACAGGGTAGAGCTAATTATTGTGGAACGTTACCTGGAGTTATAGGAGCCGTCAAGCATGAGTGGCGTTTTTGACAAGACACAATGGGAGCGAACACGATTCGCGAAAGAAGCTGCTGGTTTCGGCAGTAAATCGGCTGAGAATGTAGACAAAAGTGAGTGCTAGCTCTTGATTTTAATACACTTTTTCGGAAGACGTCGTATAAAGGCAGCATATAAAATTTTTGCAGCTCAACAAATGGAGGACAAAGAACCAAAGGGGGCGAAAATGCCCGGGGAATCAAAACAGTCAATAACTGTTAGAGGGGAATATCTCAACGAAAGGCCAAGATTCACTGTAATATTGCTCGGAATTGAACTTGTAAGTGATCGCTTCCTAGAAGTAACCTTTCTGATTATGGATCTGCGGTGCAGGTACAGCTCACGGAATGGTACTTTCTTCCATGCCTACGGGAATGATAAGAGAGACTAGGTCTTACCATCTCCTTCAGACGTGGTGTGTCATATCACTTCTGGTATGGGGTGCAGCTGCCGATAACCCTGTGATCCCACAGATTCTGGCCATATTCAACTTGCTTATTGTATTCCTACTCATTTTAACTTGTCTAAGTGTGGAAGTGAGTTAGCTCTTAACTAGTCTGAAGAGAAACCACATAATAAAACGATCAATATTTTAGTACTTCCGATTCCAAGTAAGAAGGGAAGACACCAGATCAGACACAAGATACTTTGTACCGTATTTATGGAGATATATGGTATTGCTTCTCTTCGTGAGATGGTTGGCCATGTTCAGATCCCTAGCTAGAATATTTTTTAGCTATGCGAAGCTCATGTCGCAAGAAGTGTACTGCTTTGTGCCAACATTACGATCATGGTGTTCGATAACGACTTCGACGTGGGCTCCGTTATTGTACTCGCTGCTACTCCTATTCATCTCATCATAGCTTCAATACATATCTTCATTGCATTAAAGCCGAAACGTCAATGACGTGACGTGCAATAAATTGTTAGGATTTACGTTAGCAAAACTACTAGCGAAAATCTACTATGGAAGAAATATGATGTTCCTATCAGGGCCCGTAGTAAACTCATCTTTATGATTAGATGACATGACCGAGCTACCCATCGCGGCGATGAGTGGATAAAACAGTGAAAGATGGCAGGTTGGACGCGGTTGCTTACCTCAGGCGACCAATGAATCCAACCAAACTGACAACATCGGATTTGTGATCGCCCCATGAGGGCCAGACAGCGACGAAATAGCGCTGGTCGCAGCATGGGGCTTCGTAAGTCGCTCGGAGCAACTTACAAGAAAATGTCAGAAGACATGTAAATTTGCGTCACTTGGGGCATATTGCGTGAAATATGTGGCAACTATGGTCCGTATGCATGAACATCCCCGCTGGGGAGATGAGGGGATGCACGTCCCCTGGAAAGCAATCCCCTGAAGGGCTCCCTGCTATGCATGAAATTTTCAGCAGGGAGGGAATGCTTCCCTTCCGCGTGCGGTGTGCGCGGTCAATGGAATCGAGGTTCGAACACTGAAGGCAGCATCCACGGAAAATTTTGCTGTGAACTTTCCGAATGTTTTGAAAAACCCAGAACTTGGGGAATACTTCCGCGGTATAAGCTGCGCTGGAAGAATCCTTCTACTTACTTCCCATGGAATCGCCTAGAATTAGACGGCCTTGTTTCTCAGCTGATTGTACGTGTTTTCTCGGCTGCATTAGAGCACCGAAATCTTCTTGGGGCGTGGGAAAGATCGATTTCAAGCTGATCTATCTGCATAATCATCGCCCTTCTCTCGTGAATTTTCTCGCTATACCTCAGGAACTAATCCAATTTCCCTCACTTCTCGTTTTTTTTTTGTGTTCATGATAACTGCGATCCTTTTGTATTGGCATTTTACGGTTGTTTGAATAGTATTAGTGGTAGGTTTCAACAAAATTTCTGTTTTCTCTCATTCCTTTTCGGTTAGAGAACTTCAAGATGCTTTGGTCCTTGAGAGACCCCTTTGTTAATCGGTGTAAACCTCCCAGTCGTAATTTCTCTTGCAACGATGCGGAGAGGCCGCAGCACAAAAAATAACCGAATTCGGCAGAATCCGTCTGGTGAAAAAGACGGCCATATCGATCTTTTGCTATCGGTCCTTATCCCACGGCTCGCATAACTCGACCATTCCTACTGGACGAAACCTGACTATGAATTTGTAAAAGGAGTATTTTTAATCCTAATGGAAAGTTTAGCATTCAAGAGAGTGTTGAGCACCCTCGATACCTTCAATATATGCTGGGGATTCGAACGTAGAAAAGAATCGCAGTAAGGAGGTAATATTACTATATGAAAGTGTTGGAAACCATTCTTCTTCTGTTTTGCTTCAGTTGTTCTGCTGCTGCCTTAAACCTAGAGTCACTATGCGAAGAAATAGAACATGACAATCGGTATTGTCGGATGTAATACCTGAATTCTAGAACTGTATTGTCAGTCTAAAGGTGCCCTGTCTCTCTTGCATCAAATGTTGAACACGGGGTTTCCGAGTGACGAACTGCCAAACTTCTCATCTTTGATTTACGGGAATTTAAGGGAAATGAAAAAAGTCGAGGAGGCGAGAACAACAAGCGGAGGCAACATATTTTGAATGTCAACGATACATATAAGCAGTCATAGGCTACCATTAATTATAATAGATAGAATTTCATCGAAATCGATCAAAAATCTGAACCGTTTGCTGGGCATACAACGTGAAGCGACTTAAAACCAACCATTCTACAGCCGAGGACTATGAAAAATCCAAAATACGCGGAAATCCAGAGCGTAAACAGCTGACTGCTGAGCGCGATGCACTCTCGAGCCACTACTATTCGTAGGGATGTACATATAGTTTAATAGCTCAGGAGATGCACCAGGAAGGACTTTGTCCGCAATTGCGACCGTAGTGGTTTCGGCTGGCCGATCGGCTTTTTCTATCCGCTTTTACACTTTCTTTTGTAGGTTTTAATATGTTTTTGATATGTAGGTGATTTTGATTCTGATGATTTTGATTCTTCCATCTTGATGTTTCGATACTGTCTCCGACGGAACCGGCCGATAACACTGCGGTCGCAACTGCGGAAAAGGTCCATCCTGGTGCACCTTCCGAGCTAACAGACTGTAAATCCCCTCCCGTCAGGGGATATCCTCGCTTCATGCCTACGGGCATCAAGGGCGATATTAGCGAACCCCGCTGGGGATCGCTGCAATGCTTAGCAGCCAATCTAGAAACAAGGAAACAAGCGTCCTTTGTGAGGTCCATTCTGGAGTGAAGAGAACATGAATACATTTGCAAATATTTATGGAAAGTAACAACAAAAAAACACAACCAACCACATATCCTAACCTATACCGAGCTATTCTCGATAGACGGAAACTAAGGCATATTTGGAACAATCACAGAGGTCAAACAGAAACACACATTTTCCTACAGTGCTCAACAGAAGAAATGCGACGCTCTTAGTATAGAGGTTTAACAAGCAGATAAAATGCTGATCACTGAACATCTTTGAGCATTCTAGAGCAATGAAAGGAAGTAACCTGCATGAACGGGAACAGCACAACGGCTTAATGACAATATTGAAAATGAATATACCAAATAGGGATATACAATTCCCGTAATATGAAATCAAAAACATGAAAGCTCACACGTCCAATATGCCACATTAGCAGCAAAACATAAGAAAAGGACGACTCTAAAGCTTCTGTGCCTTTCACATAAAGGGGAAAATATGAGAATTTGTAGGAAAGTATTCTGGATTATTACTGTAGGAAATAATGAGGTATGACGATGAGTAGATTATTAGGTCCTGGGAACCCTGGCAACGATGCGGATGAACCATGCTATTGAAAAAATACACCTAAGACACAAAATTTCACACTATCTTCTAGCTTTCCATCACCGTATGATTGAGAATGGACTGCAAGCGATCAAGTTCATACGGAATTGTCCGAAAAATCATGCGGATAAATTCATGTAAGCTGTTCGCTGTAAATGGCTATGTTTACCCTAACCACGTCGCTGCCAGTACAACCAGCATTGCTCCTCTGCATGATGAGCAACAGTATCC
The DNA here is from genome assembly GCA_000688135.1 of Ancylostoma ceylanicum. Classification (NCBI taxonomy): domain Eukaryota; kingdom Metazoa; phylum Nematoda; class Chromadorea; order Rhabditida; family Ancylostomatidae; genus Ancylostoma; species Ancylostoma ceylanicum. The sequence goes on from JARK01001585.1 coordinate 235,754, forward strand.
AAAACTCGAATAGGTACAATTATTGCTACCCCATAGTTAACCTAATCCGGAACCAGACCTTCCAAAATGTTCCAAAAACGCACTCAAAGCAATCTCTACCCCAAAATAAAAATCTCTTTCCATCAAACATCTCTTCCATCTTAAACAAAATTTAAGCTGAGAAAAATTCAAGGAGAGAACCTGCAGTAATCATTAACTGTTCAGAGAAAGCAAACATATAATATCCAATCAAATCAATTCCTAGGATTAAGCACGATATAATGGTCAAATTCCTCAATGCACTACTCTTCATAGCATCAACCACCTCAGGAGACCTAAAACTGAGAAGCCAGATTAGGGATTAAAAAATCAGAAGGAAGCCGAGTATACTTACCTCTTCTTCGTGGTCAATTACGAAGTGGTCACCTCGTTGGGGATTTACATGAGTCGGGCGCAATTGCGACAACGGCTTCGAAGCAAATTGAGGTTTTGCAGAGAACAGTGATATTGCTGATGGTTTCAGAGGGATTGCGTTTTTCCTTGGCCTGAAAGGGTGCAGACTGATCTAGCAAAAAGTTGATTCTGAGCTATGACATAATAATAATAATTTATTACACGAGATCACTCGTGTGGAATAGATCAATAACAATGAGGATGAGGTAGGAAAACTTGCGACGTAAAAAAAACTGCAACCCTAAAACGATAAAACTGCAACATCTTCAGAAGCGAGTTGCACAAAAGAGAAAGGAGACATAGATAAAAAGATTATGGGCAATTAGCTGAGCACCACCTACATTCCCAGATAAGTGTCAATCATATTTTTGAAAGAGCCGAGTTTAGCAGGAAATGGTTTCTTATTGTGTAGACTAACGTATTCAGAACCAGCCCTGTTGTTGAAGAAATATAGTCTGATGTTGTGCTTAGCCCGCATAATAGAGCATGACATGATAGAAGAACACTTCCAAGTACTTGAGCACCGAGCATTTAGTGACCTCCGATGTGTTATCTACTCAGCATCCCAGAACAAGTTGGCTGATCGCATCCGAAACTTTCTCGATCCAAAGCTTGCTGACAACTTGTTACCGCCCTTTCTTAACATTGCTCCAAAGGTTGCCGGCAACTCGAAAACAGGGCGGCCATTGGTCGTGCAAGTTGTCGACAAGCTTTGGTTCAAAAACGTATCAAAGCAACTTGTCACCAAGTTTCGGATCAAGCAAGATCCAAATGCGATCCAGCAATTTGTTTTGGAGTTCCTTAGCTTTTAAAGATTGTATAATAGTGAAGATACAGGACACTCTAGGGGTTGAGGCTCTCAACACGTTAAACCGCAAGCAATTTGGCATTTCGGGCTAGATTCATGAACACATAACCAAGCAAAACCAGGCTAGCTAACCAACTTTACCACTTCCTGCACTTCCTAGCATAACGTAGTCTATAGGATACCAATCACGCCAACCATCATTGGTTTGCTTGGTTATCGTTTCATGAATCCCAGCCCTACTTTTCACTTTTTTTGGCAGTTTCTGCCCTATAGCACTACTTTTTACCCCAGAAAAAAATTAGGATTCCTCTCAGCATGGCCTGCTCAGACACACGACCGCCCCCTTGACCGCATTTGCGCAGTGACTGTGTCAGTTCATAATTATGATGTGGAGATTTTTCCTATGTTCCTTCCTTTTCTATTCTTCATTTCATATGCCTGAATCCTACAGCTAAAAGTTCCAAACCTCTGAAGAAGTGTCTAGTGTTGTTTTTTTTTCGAATAATCATGAGGAAGGGAAAACAAACCTCGCGAGAGGTAATCTTCGCCGCGCATAAATCCTCTCGTTCGTCCATTTTCCGCGAGCATGGTCTCGGTAAATGATTTCACTGGTGTCATCGATTTGATACATTTTCATCCTGAAAATGCTCTTATTTATGAGATATTCGAACAGGGAAAAGCTTCTCAACAAGTGGCAGATTATTCAGCCCTTTTACATGGAAACCAGTACAACTTTTCAATAGCGTTGATCCCTCAGAAACGTGTCGATACCCCATTAACAATTTTTCCAGGCTTTGTACTTAGGAAAAATAAATGTAAAATAGCGAACAACATCACGACAGGGTTGTAAACATGCTCTGTTCCCTGTTGCACCATTTGGTAAACAAAATCTGGATCCGCATGCATCATTGAGATCATTCAGGGTAAAAGGTTGACATCACACAGGTTTACCCATGCTAACACGGTCGTCAACACGCTTACCCCAGGTAATCTAGAACGATAGATCCACCCCCTGGTCAGAGGCAGCAATATGCCGCTTCCTAATATGCAGCGACGAATGCAGAAAGTGGGTTTGAGTGAAAAGAGGGGCTCTGGGAAAAATTGATTCACGTGGTCGGCAATTCTCTTCTATAAAGACTGGCAAGGGTACAGATTTATCTAGAATCAGACCGCGAAAGCCGTGCGAAACCTTATAAAAATATAAGAATTCAATCTCAAGCCTGAACGATCAAAAATAACTATTTAAGAGGTTGTACCAACGAAAATGAGGCAACAAAAATAAGCAGATAGAAATTTTTTCTGTTCCATAAATCTATTTCAGAAACATCTTGACCGATTCATACGGGAAGGGAGGATTCCCAAAAAACACAGATTTCCTCACCGGACAACACCTCCTCCATTCGGTGGACATCGGTGGGCGACGCCTGGACGAAAAACTTCATCAGCACATGCCGCTTCACAGTCTGGATGCACCGTCCACCATGATCCTGCCTCATTCATGACGAGGAAGTCTTTGCGGGGCTAAAATTGAACTCTTATGCTCCTGCCGTATCTGCCAGTGTTCGTGAAAACGCGTCCAGGTACACGCCCACTCTCATGCCACCACGGACCTATCCTCTACTAATGAGCTTTCTGTATAATAAAATAAAAAAAAGAAATACAGCTGGAATTGCTTACATTTGGTGTCAAAACTCTCACGAATACAGCCGATGACATCAGGCAATGTCGTATAGACTGCCGCCAGTGCCGACCGTGGGCTGAGGACGGGTTCTGTAAAAATTTGCCTATTTGGATAAAAGATTACCCACAAAGAGCTGTTAGCGAGGAACTTACAGTGTCCTCGAAAATTTCGAAAATGGCATTGAGGGGTAACGCCCGATACTCGGACGTTAACAAAGTACGGAAGAGCCAGCACACCATCGAGCATTCGTGCATCCGTTTCCGAACTATAAAACCACTTTCCAGAGATGTACGTACATATTCCAGCATGATCAGCTTCACGAGGCATTTCAGAGCTCACCCATCACCGGCCTCCGCGTGGGCGCTGCCGTAGTGGCCAATGAGTCATTCATTGCTATGGCAGGCATCATCGGATCTGGCATGCCAAGCAGAGGGGAGGGCAGCTCGTTATAGGGGAACACCGAGAGGGAGTTCTCTGTAAGTGAATTATTTCAAACTAAAAGAGATTCTTAAGTCGATGGGTCCATTACACCCACCTCCAGGATCGCAGTCCAATTCCAGGGAGCAGAACGACGACGGCGACGATGACTCAGACTCGAGAGCAAGATGAGATAAGGGCGAATTGGCGAAGGAGTCGAAGTCATCCAGCTGTTCTGGAATGTTGCCATTTTGCTTTGAAAAACAAAGGCATAAACTTGTGTAATTCTACTGATAACAAATTCGCTACAACCTGTTGTGCTGCTCTAGATAAGGAACTTTTAAAGAATTTATGATCCAGGAGAGTGTTTCGCCTTTACTGGGAGTACATACTCGGGTGAAAGTCCTTAGTAACTGTGTTGGTACACTTTCTGGGGCCAGAGGCCGTATGCGTCATTGGGAATACCTCGGGTAAAAATGTTGACACACCACGATTTGTCCATAACACGGACGTCAACACCTTTATCCTTGGTAAGCTCAGTGGTGCATTCAAGACTATGCATTCAAGACTGAGTCCATATCAGGGCTTGAATCAAATGCATTACCTTACTGGTGCAGAACTGAGAGATTAGTTATTCTGTCCCAGATAGGACACTCATAAGTGACGTCAGACGAATGTGAACTCAAGAAAGCAAGCGAGCAATCTCAGGGTTTTGCCATGCCTCATCAATCTCAGAGTATACAGAAATTTATTTATTCACCTGCCAGTTAACCTGTTTGAAAACGCACCATGGTGCATTAGTAACAAAAGATTAGTAAATTAGATTAGTAACAGCACAAATTGAAACTCCGCACATCCCTTCAAAAAAAAAACACTTGGCTCCCGGTTCCTTTCCAGGCCAGGTCATAAAGCCGCTCCCCCTCGTTTCAACCATGACAACAGTTCTCCATCGAGACCATTTCTTCATAAATTTACCGCATTACCACGAATCAATCTGCCAGCTTTTTGAGACTCATTTGTGTCCTTTTCGAACTTATAGTCTTTCCAAAAAATACTTGCCTCCCGCTACACTGCACGTCGACTGAGCCACGTCGCAGCACGTATAATACATAGGAGGCGCGGCGCGGTTTAACAGAGGGGCGGTGGATGTCGGAGGCAAGTATTTTTTGGAACGACTGTACAAGTTCATTTACTATTGATTGGCATCATGTCCTGGTTTTCTATGGAAAAAAAGACTTCCAAATTTCACGGGAAGAGTCCATCTTTCGAAAAAAAAGAACAAACACAGTCGATCTATTGGAGCTTAGTCTTTCACCTTTGGGAGGGAAGAAGGTACTGGTCGTCCGTCACTCATGGAGTGGAAACGTTTTCACGTCTTTTGGTGTGTATTGAGACTTCCTGTCAAAGTCTCCCAAGACAAATTTGCCGCCTCGCTACACCATTTTTTTTTCAAAAATTTTCTTTCCTTTGTGACACCTCTCCCAGCATTAATAAATGGAAAAAAAGTTGACAGGCCAATTTGAAATAGAGGTAGAAAATAGTCAGAGTTGTCATATCAAATCAAATCAGCCCACACCTTGCCCGCATTACTTCAAGGTAACACAATTGCTGTTAACGACAAGGACAGAACCTGTGCAATTAGCGGAAAGAAAGAAATGGTTGAAGAACAGTGTTACTGACTATTCTCAGAGAGAAAACTTTATATAGAACTATTCTTTTAAAGTGCCATTAGCAAAAGGGGAGCAAAGACCCCCTAAAAAAGAGGGAGAATGCTTTCAGAAAACTATGAGGATCCAATGAAACAGCTTGTGGAAGTCATAGAGAAATATGTTAACAATGAAAATAAAAGGATGGTGACAAACCCAGAGTAATATGTGCATTGAGCATATGTAGCCATACCAGCCGATAAAGGCCTGGATGCATAACCTACATTATCGAGAGTGAACGTGTTCGCCTCCTGTTAACGATAGGTAAATTGTTGGGCTGTCAACACGTTACTATGGGTAATTTCAGTGATCCATGTGGCCCTAGTCGAGAGAAAGAACAGTAATGTAAATAGAATAAAACCCAACAAAAACTGACGAACTCAAATGTGACCTCATCAACTCGTGTATCTGACGCAGTTCCTCAAGTCCCTTCCGGAATTTTTTAAAAATCTTAAAATATCACAACGTAAACAAAAATCCCACTTAAAAATGGCGAGAGTTCCTATAAATCACCTAGAATCCCTGGATATCGCAAAAGTGTAACAGCGTTGAACAAGCAGGAGGAGAATTAGACGATATCCTTCTAACATGCATGCAAGGGCCACATGCATGACTGAGATTACCCAGTGTAAACGCGTTGACAGCCCAGAAATTCATCCATCCTTACCAGCATCATAAGGTTTACCCTGGGTAACCTCAAAGTCCTGGATTAAGTACACCAAGCCCGGATGGATAACAGCCGCTGCTACAGCAATGGAACCGGGAAACTCGAGCTGGCAATGCCGATCCCGAGAATGCGAGGGGAGGCTTGGAATTAGCGGACCCCCGTAAGAGAGCGGGTGGAAGGAATGGGCGTAAAATGGCTGCTTCAGAGGTAAAGTTCATGAGAAAGTAACTTCAAACTGGAATAATAACAAATAGAAAATACTGGAAAATAACAATAACAATAAGGGACCAGGGCCTGAATGCATCACTAGAATTTCCCACGGTACACGTGATGAAACATATGTTAACGGTAGGTAAATTTGTGTGTTGTTAACACGTTTACCCCGAGTAATCTCAATGATGCATGTGGCCCTTGGAATAGTTCAATACATAGTTTTATCAAATCTACATTGGGCACTATTGTGCATTCTATATTTTCCATGAAGAAATTTCGTACAAAAAAATTTTCAGCGAAAATGCCGACCCTCTCTTAAGGTGGAGGTGGGAAGACGTCTGAGCTACTGCACGGAAACTGAGTTGGATGATGAAAAATGCTGAAAAAATAGCAGCCATCCAATCACGCACCGTCTTTCACATCTTTTTTCGGATCGATAGAATCCCATCCGAGACCGAAGTCCTCGTCGAGGTTAAGTGGAGGGGCGCATGCGGATAGCAGCACCGAAAGACCTCCTTCAAATGATGAACTCACTGCAACATCGTCCATTTAGAGAGCCTGAAATATGTGAATGTGGCTGAAAATGAAATCGCAACCATCTGCCCTTTCACATCATTGAAACGCAAACTCGGACAAAGACGAGGGAGGAAAAAAACTTCGGAAGTTTTCAACAAGAGGAAGCAAATCAAGCCCTGGTTCCTCAAAACTCTGCATATCGAACAGCTATTTCAGAGTAATATCGAAAACACGTCTGGATAGTACTGAATGTTCGCTGAATAGCGTGAAAATTCATTCAGGAAAAATCTCGCCGACACCGTTCGCCAGAATGTACACGACCTTTCGTGGTCACATGCTGTCGATTAGGTGTGTGCGCCAAAAATTAGATCGATGGGCCTGCTTGAAAGGTAAAATAGGGGAGAGTAGGGAAGTAGCGAGTATCTTCATAACTTATCCTTTTTTAGATAAGCAGTAAACACTCCAACGACCCAACGCACGGAAAATACCTCGATCTACAATGACTATAGGGCGTACAAGACCGTTTTATCCAAAACTAATTGTTGTAAAGACAAATATCTTACAAATGACTGCACCGAAACAAATTTATGGGAACAGGTTCCAAACTACTCCAAGAATGCGACAAACAAACTATAAAAACCTATGACAAATCGCTTTCCTGTAATTTTGTGGCGTTTGTCGTTAAAATGATCGAATTGCTCGAAAAACAGGAGAGTACCCAACCTCTGACGGTAAACAAGCCACTAGATTAACCAGCCACTTAATGAGAAAGATTTGAAGAAGTCAGAAAAAGGTAACCAGCATACTTAGGAGCAAATGTAGTAGAGGAACGGGTGAGGAATACCTAACTTCCGGAAGAGAGTAAGATGAAGGGAGGTATCAACAAAGAAGCATGAAGAAATTATCATCAGATGATTCTGTAATGAAAACTATACTCTAAAAAAACATATGTATGGAGAAACAAGAATGGACAACAAGGAAACGAGATCCTACAAAGATGAGTTCCACAACTGAATTGATAGATTTCGGGGTGAAGAAAGAAGAATAATGAAGAGAAGAAAGAATTGTGCAGAAAGTATTAGGTTGGTCCAAAATTTTTGCACCAAATTTCACGCCCTTTTCAAGCAATCGTAATATTATTGTTCATGGATGGAACCTGGTCCACTAATTTTTATTGTTGAGAAGTAGTAGAACATTCTACCCAATTCTATTGCCAAAGATATTCAATTCAAAACCTAGGAATTCTGCATCAAAAAAATGTCGGTGCAATACTTTCCAACCACTCTAATAACATGGAATTCACAAAACTATGGCCCAAAAAACAGAAAAACAAAAAAAAGGCGAAAAAATGGAAAATTTTCAAATCTTTCCTGCTTTTCAGTCAATGCTACAAAACCTATGATAGTCAAAAAATTAAACAATTCACGACGAATATCAAAAAAGACATAACAATAAAATATTGCATGTAAGCGAGAGTTCCGACATAGGTGTGTAAGACGGAGCTTAAAGTTCGCATGTGTTTGCAAGGTTTTATCATTCACATCCCCTATATTAGTCCGATACCAAGAAAATAAACAGAATAGAAACATTCCCAGTGTTGTACAACCAACAACAGCATATGATTTGCCGCATTCATTGTTATTTCTCCATGAATGCGAGGGATCGCGGCTCGCCAACGCATCGCTTGGATTTACGCATGGACAACCATCTGCACTAATGTGTACTATGCAGGACAAACATAGTTTATTAAAGGGACGGTCTGATAGAAAAAAAATTAGTAGTGGTGCACGCTTTTAAATTGCTTTATTAAACTGATGAAGCGCCTGAAATACTTCGATTCCTCAGATTTAGGTGTTGATTCCTCAGTTTCTTTGTAATTTTTAAATCATTTTTTAAAGTTACTTCTAACAAGCTGCCAAAATTTTTTGGTCGGCTACGCCCCATTTTCACCATCTCCTCCACCCCAAGGAGAACTTTTTCCGTTCACTTACTGCAAATAATGTGCATTAACCAAGAACAGGGGAGCTAGGTGGAACAAAAATGGTATTTTTCATTCGAGAACTTTGTCATGACAAATGGAGGAAATGGCTGAGAAGAAGAAAGCAGTACAATGATGCTTTACCCAGGAACTCGTCCTATTTGGAAAAGTGGGAAGACCACAATCTTCTCGGGAACGTTCATGAATCCCGTTACAAGAGAATACAGCTGATTTCAACAACTGTTTTTATGAGCCATAGAATAATCAGTGAGTAAGTAGGCCAGATCGCCAGGAGCCCTAGATCAACTTCACAACGTACAGAAACAACAGAAACATCTATACTACATACTAGGAGTAGAATAGTAAGGAAAAGAATGTTGTAGTAATCTCTAATACAGTTGCTCGAACATTCGAACTGATCACTCCACAGAAATCCTCAGGCAGCCAGCTAGATGGAACACATGCAGAAAATTAGCAACTCTCGAAATTGTACTAGAAATCCTTTTCGTCTCACTGGTAGTGAAGAATTTCCCAAAGACGTGATCATTAATCCGAAAACAGGCCCTTATCTCCAAAAAGTGCAACTCCAGTACTTCACTGTTTACTTGGCCTTGAGTATGGTTGCTCGGTGTGTTTCAAAGCATTCAGAGCAGAGATTTTCATCCACTCATACTTCATGTATGTATTCTTAAGCAGAACTAGGAAAATAAGGCAAAATGATATTTACACATTCCTTCACTTTACACCTAAAAAATTGTGGCACACACAAAAAAGTGTTAAAATATCTGCTCTATCTCTTTTCTTTTTCCTTTCATTTTGATTCTTCCATTTCTTATCTTGCTTCTAACACTTCTCATACAACCCACCCTGCTGATCTATGAAAATGAGAGAAAAAAAAATAAATCCAAAGCAGAAATTATCTCAGATACACCAATGAACAAAAATCTACACCAATAAACAAAAATCCCATAAGATCAGCTTAATGCTTAACGGCATTGCCCTTAGTTAAGAATGCAATTATTGGGATTCTAGTGGAAATTGAATAAAGGAAAAATCAATTTCCGAAAAAATCCTAGTCATAAAAATTAAATTCAAAAAAAAGGAAATGACCTAGGGACAGATAATGATGAGGTCCACTTGAAGTCTTTTTCAGCTACTCTTCTATAGGATTTTAAAGATACATTTATCGAAGCTGCCATAAGCATTTATTTGGAAATCGGGTATTTTAATGCAAATCAGATCTGTTTAAAATTGAACTGCTCTCAAGATGCATCAAGAAAACGCCCTTCAGGCTGTGAAGAACCAGGAAGAAAATCCTAAGAAGTGCAAGTTTACAAGAGAGGTGGAGTCGTATAAACTTTTGTTAATCCCTCTTTCAGTCGGCATCCGGCATCCAATCACAAGGACAACGCATAAAACCGCCGCTCATCTTGGATTACACTGTGAATGGCTGTAATGTTGGATGGGGAAAAATGCAGCAGTCATTCAAACAATCTGTTGGATAATCTTGTGATACTAATCGAAATGTTAGGGCTGTAATCCATTCACATTTCCAATTTCCGGAAATTTAAATCGAATGTGGAAAATCGCAAGAAAAATCAGTTGCATTTTGTTGGAACAAATGATAGAACTGTGGCAAATTCTCTGGAACGCGGCAGTCGTTGCTAATCCCGAAAAAAAAAACGAAAAACTACTGGTGCCCTTGCCAAGCGCACTTTTTTCTGCCGTTGCATAGTATCGCACGGGTGGGAAAAATCGCGGATGTGCAAATAATTTTCGACAAACAAAGAACGAGCCAGCGCGGAAGAAACATGAGGTGCAACCGCTGCTGAGAAGAAAGAACGAAAATCGGTTAAACGAGGTCAAAACGAGTGGGAAAAACGGCTGAAGTGGATAAATATGAAGGAATGTGCAGTAGCACAGCGTTCTGAACAGCTGTTTTTGCTGCAGGAAGGTTGCTACGAGCAGCTGAGACAATTTCAAAGCCATAAAGTACCAATTCCTGAACTTCAGCACGTTCGATCTCTGGTTCCTGCCCTCGGCAGCGGCGAAACCGATAAGATCAAGGACCGACGGCTGCTGAGTGGAAATGCGAATTTGCACGAAAACGCAGTGAGTTAAGGAGCGGATGGTGTGGACGTGGACTTTTCTGGATCAATGTGGATAACTTGCCAGGATGTGGATGCGGAGGAGGAAAACGCTGCCGATGCCACACGGACGAGGTGCGATTGCAAGAGAACTGATATTATTGATCACGGCGCTCTCCGCTGAGGGTCGGGCCCCGGCCGGCAGTGGCTGGCGGACGACGGATCGGAGCCGATCGGTTTGTTCTGCGTACATACAGGATGGTTCCTATGGTCTTAGCGAGTAATTAAGAGTGGGGCGCGATCTCCTGGAGCGACGGCCGGAATCCAGAAGGTTTGCAATTTTCCAAGGACCTTCAGAAGAAGTTGCCTATTTGGTAGCGAGCTCAGATATCGCTTAGATACCTCATAATTCCAGAAAACTGCTTTAAATCAAAAATTGTAAGGCCCGAATTGATATTTAGGCCATGCTCACCCCGGAACCAGTTTTGCAACAGTCGCGAAACGCACATTGACGTCATTCGCCGCGGTTTGAGGATCAGTTGCGAGAAACGCGTAAGCATAAGTTTACCACCCTCCCATCGGTGCAGGGCAGCTAATACCAAGGACATCTAAGAGATAGGGATTGGAGTAGTCTTAACCAGATAAGCAGTGGCAGAAATGTTAACATGCCATTAGCACAGATGAAGCAGATTATCCGTACACCGAGAAAATTTCTTCTGTTGAGTATTAGTCAACAATTCTGAGAAAACAGCCCGAGTTACAATGTGCTACTGGTGTGATATACAAACGTTTGCGGTTTCCAGGGGTGAATCATCCCATACTGCTGTGCTGTTATCATTTAAAGAATAGCACGTGGAGAGTAGAACTAGTACTGCAAACCAGAAGAGCAAAGTTAGCCTAACAACACCTTTGATTTTAACCCAGTACCTCAAAAAAAAGCTACTACTTGTTTGTTCTTTTTGCTGGAGTTTTCACTAGACTCTATTATTTCCTGGAGTTTCTACTAGATTCTCTATTAGATTTCATGTCGAATTTTCTTTTTTACTGGATTCTAGTGGTACAAGAACACAGAACGGACGTGTTAGTTTGGTCTTTTGTACACTTACTGATTAACCCCTCCCCGTCCATTACCGATCAGCACAGAAGGAGGCACACTACTTTGGTTCATTATTCGGGCATTGTGCAAGTTGGGAATTCGAACTGTTTTCTATAATTTAGTAAGCAGTTTATTAACTGACAATTCTGAGAGGAAATCCAAGCTATAAGAGCTACAGTTATCATAAGCGTTTGCGGCATCCAGGAGTGAATCATCCCATCAATTACACTGCTGTTATAAAAAAAGAGCGGAAGGAGAGGTCATAGTTTTAGTACTGGAAACCGGGAGAGTAAAGAAAGAAGACCAATGGAGAAATTTTGAAAAATATGTGAGTTAAGTTAGAGTAGAGAGCAAGAGAAATAAAGTAATTGCGTTAACCTAGCAAGATAGAAATTAAGTTAGCAATTATTTAAATCGGAAGTTTTATTTTATCGAACTATCGTTTTTTTAAAGAGGGAATAGCGGAATCATCCAAGTTCTAAATCGATCCAGAATAAATGGAACAATGCCCTAATGAACAGCACATAATTCACTACATATCTTACCACCCAACGTCAGGGAAATGAAAAATCTTGTTGGGACGAGAAGTTACAACGAACAAATTTGCCTAGAAAAATCTCTATTTATGGCTTCCAAATTGGACGACGATTGCTAGTGAGCACTCGAGTATCTTTACAGAGACCCTCGCTAAGAAAATTTCGTGCTATTATATCTGAATCATTTGTTTATTTGTTCATTTCTTTATTTATTATTCATTCATTTGTTCATTGATTCAATTGCTCATAATCGGTTAAATGGCAAGGGGCACAAGTTGATGAGGGATTTTTTCCAGTAGAACTGACTGACTTCCTTACTGCTTGTGCCATAATTAGTTTAATTTTACATAAATATAGAAATTCTGGACCTATTATCGCTATAGCATCACTTCGAGAATGTTACTCCATGGGAACTTCACGCTCAAGTACGCAATTGTTCGAGTTCCATAAGATAGACATGTTTTACATTTGAAGGCTGATTTGACTCTTGCCCTATGTACACTGGTGGTCCCGATCTGGGATACATGAAATTCCCTGGGAAGCAGCTAACCAATTCGCAAACCTGGGCGGACGAGTTCCCTTGGTAAGAATCTACTTATTTTATCCGACTTTCATCACAGCACGGGAGGAAATGGATTAGGGAAGCGGTGTGCATCAAATTTTCTCCCAAGAAAAACTCGCCCTTCCTTGATAAATGGGAGGCAGCGGTCTTCCAAGAGACATTCATGAATCTCACCACTAGCGCAAGGGTAAGGCGCAGGTGAAATATTTATATGTACTACTCGATAGCTTCAGAATGAGGCAATATGAAGCCAGTGCAGAGCATTAATGAATTAACAATTATCAATTACTAATTATGTGCTCAGGGTAGCTGCGCGATGTTTCTAAGAAAAATCTTGGGATGATGTTTATAACCAAAAAAGAGCAAATCTAGTCGTTTGTGAACATCACGACAGGGACTAATTACCGCGAAACCGCTAATTAATGCCGCTTTCCCCGCTAATGGGGCCCGCATCAATCCGACGCAATCAAAAGACCATGTGAAGATTTCTTTCGAGAGCATTTATGCTTATCACAGGTCATGTGGTTTCAGCTGTTGCCGACACCTGTGTAGGATGGCGTCTCGATGGCAGCAGACAAAGGTATGACAGCGAAAAAGTGAACTTTGTGAATGAAAGGGCAAGCGCTGGAGTCTGGTCGGTCATCAAAGCCCTTTATAACTCTTTTATACCCTACTTTTTGTCCTGGCCGAGAAATACTCTACAGTCCTATCTTTGTCACCACGCTCATTCATCCCTAGGAGTTGTAGAAACCGTCTCAGAGTACTTGTGACTTCCCAAATGTTTCCACGATAAAATGCTGCGAAACCCCTTCCGAACAAGTACAAAAGTTGTAAAAGAGACGAGAGAAAAAGAAGTAGTAAAAATAAACAAATGGCGCTGATGCAGAAAAATGTCCAACGACCCCGCCATAAAATGATGACTGGTACGAGAAAAAAGCTAGAACTGTCTGTTCTGCGGTCGACCACGATTTTGGACGTTGAGCGGAGATGAGAACAGCAAATATTTGAGCAACAGATTCCCAGTAGCAAAAAAAGCTTCAAAACCCTCTAGATTTCAACTATTGAAAGCCCATGAAATTTTCCTCTTTAAACAATACTTCCGCACAGAGAAATAGGTCCCAGATTTAGTTCCTGGCAATGGATGATATGTGAATTTTCACGAGTGTAAAACTTCAGGAAAGTACTGCTTGGGTTTTCTAAAAGATAAGTCTTCATAACATTCTTTGCGCTGTAGCACCATTTTTTTAAACTATCACGGCTAAGAAACAGTTGACGTTTCGTTGACCATGTGATTAATTGCTTCTGAAGAAGTGGTTGCCGCCCTGTTATCTAAGCGGAACACTCCGTCTGTAATTTGAATGCCATAAATGACACAAATTCCTCACTCCATTTTCGTGTTTTTTTTTTCTTAGTTGTTAATGAGCACTCTGGATGATAATAACTAGCTACCAATATTATTCTGGGATTTGTACAAGACCACCCGTTACTCTTCTCAAAAAAAAACGGGTGGTGACGGATTAATCGTTAACAATCCGTCGCATCACTGTATTTCTTTTTATTATGAAAAAGACATTCTCAAATTCCCTATCGAAATTGGAGTTGAACAACTTATGAAGTCACTGGAGTTCGAATTCAAAAAGTTATTTTTCCAACATTTTGAAGTTTCTCGAAAATCTCAGCGACGACGTCAAAAACTGGAAGAAAGTTGTATGTGCGCTGACGCTATTCTGTGACATCCAGTAATTATGCTTATTTGTTTAGTGCATATTCCCAGGTGCTCCATTGAGAAAATGACCAACACAACAACTCTCCGAGATGATAGGGATGTACAAAGAGGCGTTCCACATCAGGAACTCATTTTCGTTATGGGAACAACAAGGCAAAAGTAACTTTGGGCTCTGAAAACTATTCATTAGACAAATGACAATGTGCAAACAAATAGCAAAATGACTGAGAAGTATTATGTCTGTAGAAGAGCAAATGTCCTGAGGAAAGGAGCAGTAAGTGGTTGTGGGAGCAGGATCGAATCATACTTGTTCACTATGGAATGGAGCGCGGCTACAGAAATCCCTCTTCAAAGAAATTTTCATAAGGAGGGCCAATTGATTCGAAGAGAAGTCATATTCTATAGCACTGAAGCATCGAATTTACTCATTCATTTATTTATGACATCACATGGATGTGGGTCTTCGGAACAATGTTCAAGAAAAAAACAAGCAGATTAAAAATGTAACAGTACAAATAAAGGAAAAGGTGGAAAAACTAATTCAAAAACTCAAAACAAGAACCAAAGTCAAAATCGAAACAAGTCAAAATCAAAGACTACAGGCAAGTCTAAATATTTGGGCGTTGTGGATTAGTCCGGCACGACCTCGACCCTTTCCAAGCCCCTGATATGAAAAATTCGGGCTATGGTAAATTATATGCTAAACCCTATAATAACACAGGAGCGCCAAGCAGATGTTAGCCACGGCGCTGAGCGAGATAAAGCGAACGAGAGGAAAAACATACAAAATTCAAAGAAAGAAGGAATGTTCGCGATTCGCACGAATGAATCATACCCCATTGTTTAGTTTTCTCTCGGAGGGATAAACAAATGGCTGACATTCAATGAATGGAAATCATCGAATGTCCTCCACATGTGTGAAGTCAATTACGTCTGCCTCGAGTATCCAGGAGCCAGCAAATTCGCCATGGGCAAAGAATAGCACCTGATCCGAGGCTACGGTTGCTGTTGGCATCGGAGTTGGCGGCAGCATTACAGCCGGCAGCATACGCGCTGCAGACGTCAAACCAGTGCAGCGTCGAGTTTCTTCCTATCTTATCGTGCGCCTTCAATTCCAGCGCTTCCACGCCGGCTTTTTGCGAGACGGGAGCATTCGGCGCAGTGTTGCAAAAAGCGCGCCAAACGAGCTAGCTATTCGGAATTGTGCCTAGTTTGAGTGGGAAGCGCATTAGAGAACGTTGGGCTGGGCGTGCACTGCTCATGTTTGGTCAAGGATTCGATTATAGATCTTTATTTGCAGGAATTTTGCTCGGAAAGGGTCGCGAGTGTACTTAGCACCCATTAACTTAGTAAAAAAGAACTTCGTAAATATTATAAATACCCAAAACTATAAAAATGATTGCTGCTACTGGAAAATAAGAGAAGGAAACTTTTTATGAAAATACATCAATTGGCCTTCCTTCATTGATTTCAATTTTCATCTTTCTTTCACCGATGTAGTAAGAACATAAAATAATAGATACATGTATGCAGAAGTGAAGCAGGTACTGGAAGCAAGGAGAACAAAGCAAGCTTAACAATGGTCGATGCCGGATTCTTTCATTGGAGCAACAAACAGAACATCCCTCTAGAACCATGTAAAAAATAAGTCAACCTTTCGTGGGAAGCAAATGTGATGTGAACTCTGATAACTGGGCAAGGCAAACGCAGCAAAACCTGCTGAGCCACGCCCCCAGGAAGTGGAAGGCAGACATTGCTGCATGATCNCGCTCACCCTCGAGCGGGAGTCATCATTTTGTAGTGCGGGACTCCCGAGCGAATGTCTGAGCAATGATAATTTCCAGTTCACAAAGTCAATGAAATCGTGGCATCGCGCACAAGCATTCACGACAGTCATTGAATGTTCCAAAGGAACACATACAGTCTATTCAACCGGCAGTGAAAGTTTATAGATGGATCATGGACTGAAATGCGGTCGTTTTCGATCAATATCAGGCATGCTTGATAGTATACAACCGCACCGCTTGCCTCCATTAGGTGGATGCACCAACTTTCACTCCTCTCTAAATGCCCTATAATCAGCAATGTCGCGTATCGAGGATAACTGTCAATTGAAAAGAAAGCCACATGACCATCCGCATTTGAACAAATCTCATGCGCGCGACTGTCGCACCGCGATGAATTATAAATTCAACCACAAACGCAATTTCGAACCGCAAGCGCCACTTTGCCAATGTGGCGACTTACAGTACTGGCCAAAAAGATATCACCTTTTGAACTTTTGTTTATAACTTCTTTTGAAGTGAAGCTTGAATTTTCTAATTTTGGGGGATAATGTTACTACTCATTGCTGATAAGTAGAGCTACTACCACCTCACTGCGCTTGCGAATTCTTATAATAAAAATTTTTTACTCAAAGAGGTCAAAATCCTTGGTTTTGCACTACTCGCATTCAATTACTGTGCGACTTCCAGTAAAGCAATTTCCACCAAAATCGAACTTTTTCCAGCGAATGGATTCATATCCAACGTAATTTCGGTAAGCTGAGGAGGAATCCTGACGTTTACGGAGCTCAGTTGACATCACTAAGGAATTGACCTCTATCGGCGGGATTAGCCATTCTGTATCACAATTAGGGCCCTGTTTTCAAATAGATCTTGTTCTACATGATGCTCTAGCTTGAGCAGAAGGAGAGTGCTTGTACTAGTGCTCCCTGGATGTCTATCTAATCCAGTTATCCGAGCTGGACATAAGCTCACCATTGGGTCAACTTACGAGTTTCAAGTTTTGCATTTTTATCTCGATGGGGAAAGATAAGTTCATGAGTGCATCGTTGCTTATGGAGAACCGACATGGTTGCTAGAATGTCTAGGGAGACGCTGACGTCTGGGGCTATCGGAAATTGATGAGCTACGAGGGCTCAAAAATGAACACCAGCAACAACCTGTGAGGGGCTGCGAGCCTCCACGCTCTTTTCTCAAGATTCATCCTTTAGCATGAAAAGCATAAGCATATAAGCGAATTTTTGAGCCACCCGACGGATTTTCCTTCCAATGTGCCAGGTTTCGCAGAAATAGAGCACGATGTCTCACTCCTCTGACATATTCTGAAGACCAGGGCATTTTTGCGTGCCATACCCTGCATGATTCGAGACTTGGTGGGTGTTATATTTCCATGCGGTAATCTAGAAAAGTATACGCATCATTTCAGATAAAAACTCCTCTATCGTATTTCCATCATCCCCGAAATAAAAATGCAAAACTTGAAACTGGTAAGGTGCCCCAATGGTGACCTTATGTCTGGCTAGGGTATATGGATTGGCTAGGCATCCAGCGAGCACTAGTGCAAGCATTTTCTTTTTTCTCAAGCTAGAGCATCAAATAGAACAAGATCCAGCTCAAAACAGGGCCGTACGTGAGGTCCAGAGTGGCTGAAAGAGTCGAAAGAGGTCAATTCGAAGGTGAGATCATCTGAGCTCCAGAGATTTTAGGAATTGGCCCCAGCCAACTGGAAATCTGTTGGATATAATTCTATTCGATGGAAAAGATTCGTTTTTGGCGAAAACTCCACTTGTGGAAGTCGCACAGTACTGGAATGTAAGTGGTGCGAAATCAAGGGTTTTGACTTTTTGGGTAAAAAAATTTTTCTTATAAAAATTTGCAGGGGCGGTAAGGATATTAGTAGCTCAATTCGTTACTGACGAGTTGTTGCAGTAACCCCCAAAACTAGAGATCTCAAGCTTCACTTCGAAAGAAGTTATGAACAAAAGTTTAAAAGGTGATATCTTTTTGGCCAGTACTGTATATGGCGGATGGTGGCGCCTCAGACTCTTGGACTTATTATGTCCGAATAAATAGAATATGTGGTGGTTCAGTGGATGATCGATTTACGATACGATACGATACGATCGAGTGCCTCGTATGGCTTACAACATCATTCGCCCTAGTGAGTATCGCTTACAATATAAGATGGGTCAGCTCCGCCCCTACCCCCCACCCCCCCACCAACATGAAGTACAGTATGAGAAAAGTGCGTAAATACAAAGAGTATCATCGATTGGTCGATGATAGATCTCTTTGTATGTATTCTCGTTCCATGGTATAAAAAGGTTAGTTATCCTTTAGGAACTCTATACTCCTATAAGAAGTACAATACATATTGCTCCTAATCTTTTCGAAGAGAAAGCGCCCGACGCACGCGCATATCTCGCTCCAGAATGGAGCTTTTGCGATTCTGAAGACAGATTCTTACTCAACACGTTGCGGCAAAGCTACTCATACCCCGCTTCACCATATTTGTTTTTCGAAAAATTCTCAGCTACGTTCAGGAGTTGCCGTATTGAGACATTCAGAGTTTTATTTTCTGAGTGTCTTAGCAACTCCCTAAGCTGAAAAATTTCCAAGAGCCAGAAACGGTGATGCGGGGTATGATTAGCCTCGTCCCAACGTGATGAGTAAGGATCTGTCTTCAGAATTGCGAAATCTCCATTCTGGAGCGAGTTATGCGCGTGCGACGCTTTTCGACGCAAAAACGCTTCGGCTGGGTCCTTTTTGCGAAGATTAGGGCAGCATTGTAGGACAGATCTTGGTCTCCAATAGGCACATCAAGTCGCTCCTTGTTCGCGAATGTAGTCGAGTTCTCACCAAGGAAATTCATTTATGTTTTGCAACTAAAATTTTTCACTTTCTCGTATCTTATCCAAACAATCTATTATGGAGAAACGTCTTTGCTGCACTCAATTCCTATCACACGTTGAATCCACGTGTACTTTGACAAAGCCTGGTTCCAGTGCAAGAGATGAGAATGGTGCGGGCTATGCCCCAAAAACCCACATGAGGGTTCAAACCAACAAGCGGCTGGCTTCCTTGATAGCCAAACTTGAGTCTGCTGGATAAGCACATATAGACACAGAGCAAGAGGTATACTATCAAACACAGAAACATCAAACTCCCAACCGCTCACAAAATCAAAATCTGAATAAAGTCGATCAAAGTGAGTTGCGGCGCTGAAGCTATACGCTTTCTCGTCGTCTTCGTGACTGCTTCTGCAAGGAAGGACCCTGCTGCGAACAAGTGTGCATTTATTAAGATCGCCTAGGCATTATTTTACATATGCATACTTGAAAAGCTTTCGTATCTTGCTTTTTGTACACTCATTTTTGGTGCGTCAACAATTCTGACGCACCCTGTACAATACTACCTATGAACTGCGAGGGGGGTTTGAAAAGTTTCTGGAATAACCATCGAGGAGTTGTTCTTTTCCAAAAATTTTCATTCCGTTGTGTTGGCCAGCTCTTCATATGAATTGACCGCAAATCTCGATTTGATGTGATCGTTACTCCACTTTTGACAAGGAGATCAACTTATGAAGCCTCAGCTGCGCTTAGTTGTGGACAGATGTGAAATTTGAGCGGTTATTAATTCCATCAGTTGGAGGAGCTAACCGCTAGTAGACCTGAAGGATAATCACCTTCATTATCCAACCGTAGGCTAAGCTTTGAAAAACAACCGTCGCAGAACGCGTGCAAATAATGAACCTTGCTCGAAATGAAGAAGAAATGCCACCATTCCTGAGAATCTGAATAAAATCGTCGACAAGGTTTCGAAAGATGGGATACAACTAAGCGCTGAATAAGGGAGTGTGGGGCACCTGTCAAGAATGATTTTTCATTTTACCTGACGAGTTTGAAAAAACATTTGCAAAAATGAGTGCCGCATTTACTCAACCCCTGACAAAAACTCAATCCAACATGAAAGTCAGCTTATTATTTTGAAATGATGGGTTCTACTTCAATATAAAATTGTGATCCGTATTGAAGCTTAGATGAAGCGCTTCAAGCTGGTCACAATGAGGCGATAAGGACAGTACGTTCAACAGAAAGAATTGGTACTGAAAAAAGTACCGTCCACTGAGGTGGCATGGTGATGGCATCTGTTTTTGAGAGTTTCAAAGGAAGGATGAGGAACCTATGACAGGTGAATATTCGCCAATATTTTTGGAAGCTCTGGATGTAAAAACTCGAGCGACACGCACGACTTCGACCAAGAAATAGGAGCTCTCCCTCCCAGCATGAACGCGAAAGCATGGATTACCACTAGGAGAAAAACTTGTGGTAATGAAACTCAAATCTTCACCACTACCAAAGAGTTATTTGCCTTAGCTTCATCGTACTCCTACCTGTCAGAGCAGCCTAAGATCTTCCTGTCTGGAAAGACATTCAGATCAAGCGACGAGGTAATCATGGTCCAACCCGGTTGTTTTGAATACTCCAAATAAGTTCATTCTAGGAAAAGATCGAAAACGAGAAAACAGACCGGTCCACGTGTGTTGAGCTTCAAAAGGATTGGGTTGAAAAATAAGATATCCACTGCATCTGATTTGTTTTGTTTTCATTGTCGTTTCAGGAACTTTTAAAACCGCTCTCGTACGTATGAAAAACTGTGAGGGTGCTCCACCGTCACTTGCCTTCGCTTTCCCATAAATTCACTCAGATTTGAGATTTTTCAAGAACTTGACACGGTTGGATAGCGCTTCTCGAGACGTACTGGAATATTTACCTGCATTTCCAATCCATGTGGATGCAAAACACGCAAAAACCCGACGATTCACCCTTCTTTCAGCCATAGGGTATAATTAGGGACTCTGTATGGAGCAGAAAGTGTTTTATTGGTTTTGGTCACTGACTATTCATTTATCCATTTTAATACGTCTATCAACATGCTAAAACGAAGGACAAAAAAAGGAGGACTATGAAATTCAATCCCGATCAGATCTGAACAAACTAAACATACGAAGCAACTGAAAGTTGCTAAAAAGTTCTAGCCAGCTGGTTCATTGAATTTCAAGAATTGCAAGTTGCACCCTCAAATTTCATATGATCTGGTCCTCTGTCAATGCCTAGCAAGGTAGGATACTTAGAGAAAGTCCAATATCTTGAAAGAGAGTTCGACACACACTTACGCCGTGTCCACATAAGCCGGCTGTGATGCCCTTCGCGCCACCGTAAGGGGTCATGGGAGCTTGCCGAAACTTCGACACACGGGAATACCGGCCCTCCTCGAAGAACCGGCAAGCCGGGTAACAGTCATAAGGCTTTATATACCAGCTCACCTGCTGAGAATAAAGCATAATAAATATACCTTAGCTGGCACCAACATATCAAATCGTAGGCGGTCAAAATAGGCAATAGAATCGTAAAGAAGCAACAAAGTAATATTTCGTTTTTGACCAAGCTGAAACTTTGCCCCGCAAGCTTCCGGACCGAAAAAACCAATAGATGGATGAGAAAACAGAAAAAAACAACAATAAACACTAAAAATCACAACCTTTGATATAGCAGACCATTAAGCTAATTGAACATCGGGAACATTAATGATTCTTAGAAGATCCAGGAGTAGCAGTATTTTCTCGAATCTAGAAGTCTCATTCGAATCGAACAAGAACAACGGAAGCTTGTTTACCGTCTCGATGTCCGAGCAAAAAACGACTTTAACGAAAATGACGCTCGATGTTTGCCATTCCTAAGCATGCAAAACTGGGCCCTCTTGGTCACTGATTAGTAGATTGGATACAATATTGTTAAAATAAGTCCGCATTTCGGCAAAGATGGAAACGTAGCGAAGCTAAAAACACGAGGATTTTACTCATTTTGCCACATCGCAAGAACCGTTGAAAAATGAAATGAAGATTTCTATGTAAAATGCATTAAGCGCTTTTTATAGAAGCATGTGCAATAATCATTCCTTGGTGTGATTACTAGGCCATGAGTTAGAGCCGCTCGGCAAATCGTGTCACTTTTACCTGAAAGTTAACAATTGCTGCTACTTTGTGGAATCCCCCGACATCCCTTGAGAAGACGTTTGGCGCTGTTTTTCTGCAAGTTTTTACACGAACAATCGGCAACTTACCCTTTCATTTTTATTGCTATAAACCACCCTGCTTCTTCACCATTTCGTCTCAAAGCCAGCATCCATGGAAGTCTTAGCCATTCTTCATCTTTTCAAAGCCATTCTCTAAAGAAATGCAGATTTCCATGGAAAAAACTACTTGACAATGCTTTTAGCTACTCATTTCACACATTATAAATTTTTACTGTTTTCCGAGTCTTTCGGTTTTCCGCCATTTCCCAAGATGTCAAGAGTACCGCAGAAAAACATTCATTCAAACACTCAAAGCAAATAGAATTCTATATAATCTGTATAGGGTGTCTAAACAGAGAACTTCGACAGTTCGGTTCCGATTTGTTAGAGCCAGATTTTCTATCGCACGCTCTACGGTTTCTTCTCATTCCATCCATTCGAGCTCCCTCAAAGGAACTCAGCTCACCTGCTTCGCGCAGGTGTTTTCTTGTCCTTCATACGTGGCTGTTCATGGCAATTCGCCAGAATCCAACTTGACATTTTTCATGCACGAGGTAGTAATGGTGCCTGAAAATCATACATCTAAAAATAGTAAATATCCTACAAAATCTTTACGGAAGTTCAATTATTTTAATCATTCTCATAAATTCAACTATGTCGCCGCTAGAACGGCGTTCCACGGAAACTACGAATTCGGCCTGGAGGTTGCTATAGGCTTTCTTTCTTGAACGCAAGTGCACTTCTTTATAAGTTCCATTCACGTTTGAGACACAAAGTCGAACTTGAGCTGCCCAGAATTTTTCGCTTATTTTCATCCAGAATGACAGAATTCCTTTCATGAAAGTTGGATGGTGACAGAATTCCCTTCATGAAAGTTGGAGGGTTTAGAGGTTTCCGTACCTGCCTTTAGAGGTGGTTGTGTTTTCTTCCATAATTCGCGGAGCATTTGCTCCATCTCTCACATCTTTGCGTTCTGCACCCGCAATGTGGATCGCATGTCGAACTCGAACGCGGGCGTGACCATGCGATTTTGGAATCATGGAAGTAAGCGGTGAGGAATTGTTTTCTGGAGCAAAAACCTAGGTTATCAACGAAAAGAACAAAAAGAGAATAAGGAAAAAGAAGAATTAGAGAGCGAAAGAAAACAAAAAGAGGAGAGAGATGAAGCTCCAATAAGGAAAAAGCGCACAAACGTGGAAATTTGGGCCAAGGGCCCATTTTTCTGAACGACTCGTCGCGGCGCTGCGTATAGAAAATGCAGCAAGAGTCGACGCGCAGGGAGAGCACCATTTCTGAGGTCTAGCGACCACATCCTTTTAATATTGTAGGAGAAATAGGGTGGCAGTGTTTGCGCCCTTTGTAATTTATACCTCATATGTTGCAAGCCCCTATGCTCTGCGCTGCATCAGTTGTGTTGTGACCCATAGCTGTGTAGGTGATTGCTCCAGCTCTGATAACTGGGCAAGGCAAACGCAGCAAAACCTGCTGAGCCACGCCCCCAGGAAGTGGAAGGCAGACATTGCTGCATGATCAAGAATTGCTGCGTTCCTAGTTTTGAGAGCAGCAAACCCTGTGTTTCGGCTGCGTTAAGGGGGCAGCTTGCTGCCAGGTCAAGCGCGGTTCCGTTGAACCTGCGTTCTACCCCCTCATGTCCTGCGTTCATCCCCCTCATTGTCACGTGGTGTCCCGCCCCCTGGGAAGTGTATATAAGCCG
>JARK01001585.1:266552-276761 GCA_000688135.1 Ancylostoma ceylanicum
CTGGACCCGGGCGACCGCGCACTACGATGCTCGGTCCGCCAAGGATCGCGGAGACATCCCTGATCAAAAATCTTGGATTGCATTCGTAGCGGTTGGGAATCCCAGCCCGTTGTACGCCACAGTTCCGCAATGCGTTTCTCAAACTTGGGTAACTGAACCGACGCATCCACTCGAGACCCGAAGCGTCGTATGTGCTTTTCCCGGGAAATGGGTCGCCAACATCCTCTCCCGCCATTTGTCTTGCCAAACACCCGGAAAATGTGTCGCCAACATATTCTCTCGCCACTTGCCTTGCCAAACACCCGGAAAATGTGTCGCCAACATATTCTCTCGCCACTTGCCTTGCCAAACACCCGGAAAATGTGTCGGCGACATATTCTCTCGCCTTTTGTATCGCTAAACATGCTTCTAGTCCGTTCTCCCGGAAAATGTCTCGCCAAGCAAGATTTTAACCCGTAAAATGTCTTGCCAAACACATTCTCTCGCCAAATAGGTCGCCATTGAACTTCAGAGTACTCGCACTAACTCGCGCGCGAGGAGAACGGGTTAACTGTAATGGGCGGGAGAAAGATTTGAACGAACCAATCGCAAAACAGTACCACGCCCCGTTTTCCCTCACGATGATACACACCCCATCATACTTGCCCATACAAATTTGAATGTGAGTGGAGACGAGTTGGCGTCAGAGGGCGGGATGACACCGCCCCATTTTGCCTTATTATGACCTACACCCCTTCACACGTCAGCTCGGTCGAGCAAACTGTTACGGGCCCCTTACAGAACCCCTCCCAAAAAACAGGTTCAAAGGCTGTTTCGTGACGTTTCATGTATATCGCCGGAATCAGCGTGTTAGCAGATTGTGTTTGAGCTGTTAGCAGATTGTGAATCTCCAGATCTGCTAACAGCTCAAACACGAAAACGAGGGGATACACTGCCTTTAAGGTAATTTTAATCTTTCCAATTAGTGATTAATATCCTCCTAGTACGTTCTACATATTCTGGTTGGAGCGGAAAAAAGTGAGCGAATAGGGGGTCTGCAATCGAAAATAACACTCAAAAGGTGTTCGATTGGGAAACATCGACAGCTTCATACGTGAACGTGATAAAGGTGATAGAAATTGAAAGCATTAAGCGAGGAGCTGTTCAATCACTGATTAGAAGGAGCTCAAATGTTTCGCAAGACCTGCAAGTTACGTAAAGCCGGAGCCTCAATGAAGTATATTGAAATACTCAAACAGGCCGCCCGACACATCAGCGAGTGGGAGGTCATAAGGATGATAACAATTCTTGAGACAAAGTTACAGAGGTTAGAGTAAGGAGCAGAGTTCGGCACGAGCTTAGCTCGAGCGAAAAAAGTTACGAAGTCCCCTTTGATATGTGGAAAATCTACGAACCCCCCTTTGAAGAAGAATAACAAGCCAGCATCGATCGATCTTCAGCAGGATGATGTAGCTAACGTGTTAGTGGTGGGGAAGCACGTCTAAACACGTTAAGAAACGCACACGAAATTTTTTTCCGAGAATATTGTGGAAAATCATGAAAAACAAAGAAGCTCTAATAGAATCTTTTCTTCGGAACGAAAGAGGAAGTGGTGCTGTATCCAACCATGTGAATAAAATTGGAAATAATTGATTTTGGGAAAAGATATTAAAGGAAGTTGAACCGAATTGGTGCAGATGAACATTGTTAAGGGTTGTATTTTCGCTGTAGTTAAACGAACTAGGCCATTTTGCTATTCATTCGAACGAGCAGCCTGTCCTCTAGCTAACCGCTCTGGTACAATTGGAAATAATTGATTTTGAAGAAAGTTATTTGATGAAAATTCTCTGGACCGGTGTTGAACCCTAAATTTTAGGGTAAATTTAGGGTTCAGAGGATTCTTGAGCAATATCTCCTCTCAAAATCAATTAAATCCAATTTCCTCTGGCAGTTGGCAGAACAGTAGTACCTTCAATCTTACTACAAAGTTTGAGCAGGATCCGTTCAGTACCGGCGGAGCTGTGGGTACTGCTAGGTACTTTTTCAGCTGCAACTCCTACCAAAATCAACTGATTCCAATTCTTTTTCAGATTTGTGTAGAACATAGTTAATTGAAGCTATACGCCTGTTTACCGGAAGATCCGTGCAGAACCTGTCCTGCCACAAGCGCTGACAGCAGTGCTGTTGGCGGAATTTCCGCATATTAACCTTACAAACTTTTGTCAAAATCAATTAAATCCAATTTCCTCTAGCAGTTGGCAGAACAGTAGTACCTTCAATCTGACTACAAAGTTTGAGCAGGATCCGTTCAGTACCGGCGGAGCTGTGGGTACTGCTAGGTACTTTTTCAGCTGCAACTCCTACCAAAATCAACTGATTCCAATTCTTTTTCAGATTTGTGTAGAACTTAGTTAATTGCAGCTATATGCCTGTTTACCGAAAGATCCGTGCAGAACCTGTCCTGCCACAAGCGCTGACAGCAGTGCTGTTGGCGGAATTTCCGCATATTAACCTCACAAACTTTCGTCAAAATCAATTAAATCCAATTTCCTCTCGCAGTTGGCAGAACAGTAGTACCTTCAATCTTACTACAAAGTTTGAGCAGGATCCGTCCAGTACCGGCGGAGCTGTGGGTACTGCTAGGTACTTTTTCAGCTGCAACTCCTACCAAAATCAATTGATTCCAATTATTTTTCGGATTTGTGTAGAACTTATCGTTAGCTAATTTATCGTTAGTTATATCTAACGAGTGGATGATTATTAGACCGTTCGCAGAGGAGTGAATGGATATCTGACCAAAGTGCAGGTCCCAGGTACGAAGTCCGCTTTGCTCACCTCACCTTCTACGAAGTCCCGCTTGCCTTGAGTCAAGCTCCTGCCGAAGTCTGGTAAGGAGTGATCAAATATGGCCCGAGCGTAGACAAAAAAACATCAGGAATGGAAAAGCAAAAACTATAGGATTACTAAATGATTCTCTGACCACAGATTGTACGCAGAATTCCCTACTCTAGTTTATGATTATGGGAGATTCGACCTATATCTTTTCCACATCCATCAGCACAACAGCGCTGGATTTCGGAGAAAGGAAGCGATGCTGGCACAGAACCGGACAAAACTCTTTGAATCGCAACTAAAATAATTAAAATCTAAATAAGATTCTTCGAGTATTCCCACACTTCGTCAGTTCGGGAGACGGCCCTTCTGGTCCGCTGTAATGAAGGGGCTCATTATTAAGCTCATTATTATCATTACATTTATTAAGGGGCTCGTCGGTTCAAAATGAATAGAAATGAACCGGCGATATTAGAGACAAGGAACGTAAAAATGACACTTACTTTACCACGTTCTCAGATAACAGAGCAGCCCAATGGCAGCACGAACGCGTTTCTCCAGCAGTAACACTTCGGTTTCAAACCCCAAATTGGGCATGACCTTTCCCCCATTGCTGCCATCGTCCGTTGCTGCCATCGTCCCCCCGATTGCTGCTAAAATAGGGGAGCACGTTAATGGCAGCACATGAATCTAGGATGGCAGCAATCTCAGAGCTGGAACGCAGCCATATCCCGCGTTAGTCCTGCCATGGTAGCGGCAAGAACGGAGATATAGCTGCGTTCGTCCTGCTGGAATGGGTACCGAGTGATTCCGGAACGTCCAACGCAGCCCGAACACGTTTCTACAGCAGTCACACCGCGGAGTCAACACTTATTCTGTCGCCCCACGAGCTGCGTCGCCGTTTGAAAGGCTGCTATGTATTTGGGGGGGGGGCGAAGAGCTGGATAACATGTCGTAAACCAGGGACGGCAGTTGAAACTGAACGAGTCTCAGATTTAGCGGTGTTCCTAACGCAGACTCTGATAAGCTCATGGTTACCCAAGCTTCCTCAACGATGCTCTCGAACGTGTGCGCGCCATCAGCTATAGCGCTAGATGGACGCAGGCGGACCTCGGCATCCGCACGCGTCCGCAGCCCAGCATCTCTTCTGGCCAATTGTTGCACTGGGCCACAATTTAATCCGGGCCTCAGCCGGCCAGACAAGCCCCACAGAGCTCGCCTAGTCTCCGCCGGAGCGGAGACACGACTGAGCTCTGACGCTCAACGACCGGCTTATATACACCTCCCAGGGGGCGGGACACCACGTGACAATGAGGGGGATGAACGCAGGACATGAGGGGGTAGAACGCAGGTTCAACGGAACCGCGGTTGACCTGGCAGCAAGCTGCCTCCTTAACGCAGCCGAAACACAGGGTTTGCTGCTCTCAAAACTAGGAACGCAGCAATTCTTGATCATGCAGCAATGTCTGCCTTCCACCTCCTGGGGGCGTGGCTCAGCAGGTTCTGCTGCGTTTGCCTTGTCCGGTTATCAGAGTTACGTATCGATTGCTTTACTACGTCATTTTGCACGTTTCGCCATAGATCGCTGCCAAATCAGGCTTATTGTCCGTACTTTCGAGGATGTGCCCTAAATGAACTGGGGAGGTGGTGGTAGCGGTAGTGGGAACAAAGTTATTGTTACAATGTTAAGCTATGTATCTTACCACTGGTTAAAGGTTCTGGGTTCTTGAAAAGACCCGAAACTCGATAAAATCTCAAACACGAAGAACTCTACCAGCACTACTTTTAGATGTGTGGTCCCCTCGATAGATATTTGCCTCACATTCTCTCAGACAGCAAGCACCTCTGAACTATAACGGAATCTATCTTATGGCACACCCCGGAAAGTGACTTTTCCACGCGCATTTTGAAAATTAGATAAGGTTGGCGGCAGAGCTTTGGAATTATTCATCTGCAGACGTGCCACTTTCTTCGACGGCGTGGTTAAGCCCGCTTTTCTTCACCTGACGTATTCGATCACTCGCTATACTCTCTCTGCAAAAAGGCTCCCAAGCACACAAATATGACGCTCTTGATCGTGAAGTTTGAGAAGGGTGACAAAGCCAATAGTGTCCCCACTTACAGTGTGACAACAAAGTCTCAGGTCAAAAGTTCCACGGAAGTGTTCTCATGAGAATTGGTTAACATTAAGTGGCAATGATGTTGGTTCGGTTGCATACGTTGCAGCTAATATAATATGTATTAAATTCGTGACATAGTGCTAGAGTCTTTGAGGAAAATGGCAGCATCAGAAATTAAATAAGTAAGAAGCTGCTGCTGCTCATCTGTTGTCATCTTCCGCAAAAGGTGGTAAAAAAATTGTGTGCTCTTCCTTCCTTTTCCACATCATGCGAAAAAACTATCTAACCACCTCAGATCCACCTAAGATTGAGCATCTAATAAATCCTCTAAACTACAGGGTTCATGAGTTTCGAAAGGAATTACCCAAGAAAAACCGCAACATCCCACGTCTTTAACTGGTGAACCACACTCTGGAAATATGTAGGACTGATATGAAGTGGAATGGTTCGAATGATGATCATAGTTGGCCCATATGTTCCACGAAAGCCCCAAATTTTTGTGGTAGAGATGGCGAGAGGGTGTACTAACTCTTGAACGGAAGAGTTGGTCGTCATCAGGGCCGCCAGAGGAGGTCTCCCTCGATTTTTTACTGGAAAAAGAACTTGTGGAAAACAGATTGAGAAGCAGGTTTTCTATTTTGGTTCAATGTGAAAACATTGCCATTGGTAGCAGCATTTCCGACCGCTGCTGCTGCCTTCGCAGAGATACGGAAGTGAAATCAGAACATAAACTACCAATGAAGGGATTCATGATTACATGCACAACTTCCTTATTCCTAATCACATCTAATGTCCACTGGAACTACCTTTCGAAGCAGCTTTGGAAATCCTTCAGAAAAAAGTCCATGAGACACTGGTTGAGAGCACACTCTGGTGAGTATGCCTAACTCAGCAGCTTCACACGTCTAATTGGGTCTCTCACGTCTTCGGCTCACTCTGTCCCGGCGCCTCTACTCTGCCAACACTTTTGAGGATAGGCTTTTAGTATGTGGGGAAGGGATATCCTATTATGGCCGCTGCGGCAATTACTCCGAGCTCGCTGTGTGCTCAAATTTCGGTGTGTTCCCCCAATACAATCTGATATTCCCATCCTTCGAAAACAATCCTCAGTCATGTACTGGATCAGCTTCGTAGGCAAGATTTCGCCCCATGTTATGATGTCATTGCGTTTTCGAAAACTACGGAATTCGTTCACCAGAGAAAATAGATGTGGAAATTATTTCAAACGTGGAACTTCGTTAGAGCTTTGTTCTTTAATGTTATGGCCCATCCACGACCAATGTTCAATGTTCCACCGCATTTTCCTAATAGTCTCACTGGACCAGACATTAGTGCATCAAACTCTCTGTTTGCCTTCGCACGTCCATTCAGTTATGGCCGTCTTTCCATTAGATTTCTACGGAAAGAAGAGTGAACTTTTGTTTTGAGCGACTCTTTCTGTGTAGACTTTTTTTCAGTTAGAGAATCTGTGCAGACCTTCAAGAGCGTTTAGCGCTTCATCTTTGGTTATTTCCCGATTTCTGGATAATTGATATTGAACCATGCTCATGTCAAGATGCCACTCATTTTGCTACTAAGAGGAGTTTTTCTGCTGACATTGGTGAAGCGTACGCATGTAACTGAAGAGTGATTCCCTCATTTTTTTCTTTTTTTTTGTCATAACGGTGACGAAACAAAAAAGAATTATACTACATTGGTTCACAACAAACTATCAAGCTGTCCCAAAAGTATTGGCCGCAAGCAAGCTGAGGATTTTTGTAAGTTTTCATTCAAAAAATCTCAAGAGCTTGGCAGACCTGTTTTGGAACCAAAGCATTTTCTTGTTTGAACTGATCTTTTCCCTGTTTTTTTTTTGTTCAGCAAGATGAATCATGGCGTTTGCGTCTTCCTACTCCGTGTTGGTTGTTCACCTGATTCCTGATGCGATAGAAGATGCTCCGAACATGCATACATACCCCCTGTGACCAGCGAACCGTTTGGAAAACCTCATATAAGGTGCTAGAGAAAAATTCTCCCTGAAAGTTAAGAGACCTTAGCACCAGTGAACTGATGCTCATGATATGTATCTTTCGCGAAGCGAAGTTAGAACTAGGCGTGGCGAAAGCTCATAAAGTCTGAATGAACATTGGTAGCTGGGTTGGCTAAGATGGCAGGCTTTCCTCTCTCCTGTACATAGTCAGTTTGCTTCATTGTTTTTTCTGGCAATTTTAAACTTTCGCGAAGTCTTTATTATTATCATCTGGCAGTGGCATACGCAGGGAGGGGCGGGTGAAGGGTGCTCCCCTCCCCCAATAATTGATCGCCAAATTTTTGAACTTACTCTACAACACAAAAAAATCTGGTATCAGTTTATTTTTATTTGTTTATCATTGTTATTGTTTTTCAAATAATGTTTGTCAATTATTTTAACATTTTTATTAATTTTATTTTACATCTGGGTCCCCAAAACAGCGGAGACCTCAATTTTTCCCCGGAGACTCCAATTTTTTCTCACGTCCCCCTCCCGCCCACTTTCTGCGTCCGCCACTGACACCAAGGAATATTTCTGTTTACAGCTGACCTTTCTTCCGTGTCAATGTGAAATTTTCTATCCTCAGCCGAAGGTGTAACTTCCTACGCAAAATGCTAGGGCATAGAGTTCAGTCAGCCATAGAATAAAGTCATGTCCCATGTTGTCCACATTAACTGTTTCACTTTTTTCCCCTTCTTCACCTTGTCCCAGGCTCAGTACTGCAAGAGAACAAGACTTTATTGTTGTCAGCGCCTAGTGATCAGGTTAAATACCTTGAACAAAAGAGTAGGTTCCTGGGATTTCTTGCATTGCTAACCAGGAGGCTTAGTGTGACACAAACGATAAGGTGCGTGTCGCGATCGCCGGCTTCGCACATGCGTAATGAAGAGGAGTCGAAAGGCGGAAGGAAGCAACATGAAACTCATGAGCGCTGCAGGAGACACGGCTATGCATCGGTCCCCGCGAATTCTGAATGAGTTAGAAAGGGTCCGCGAACTGTTTGATCATGTATTGGAGGTTGGCTCAAAAGAAGTGTCTCAGCTCGTTTAGATATCAACAGATTCTCGATCTCCTCGTCATGCTGATTCCAAGAATGTATACAAAAAATCACAAAAGTGACGGAAACCCCGGTTTTTGGGAGGGCCCAAAGTGCAGTTCACAAACCACTTGGGCGGAGGGGTCCGTGGGTGTGCCGGCTGCCCGCCACGGCTACAACAGTGGCCAGCAAATCTTGACATGGCTTTAACTCAAATAATCGGTCGACTCCCACAATAACACGGGCGGATACTGTGAAGAATCCTCATCAGTACGCGTTGTCCATGCTAGCTCCACACAAAAGTTGACGCGTCGCATCAAAATTTCACATAGTTCTCACGCTGTCTCGATGCGTGCGGCGAAAATGAAAACGTAGTTTGTTCGCGCGGCAGTCGTGGCAGCGAAACCAGGAGAAATTCTCACTGCCAGGAATTCTTACTCCCTCGCTATTTCACTTTGCATATCGACCCGTCAATTTTAATGCGCGGTAAGCATGGATAAGGTCATGCGGAGCTAAGGCTGCGTAACCGCGGACTGTGCTGCTGCTTTTTCCGTGATGAGGATATTCGCTGCAAATGCTGTGATCCTTTGATCCTTTACATTCCCCAAGGAAAGCATGTTTATATGAAGCTAATTTGGCCGTGCCGTCCGAGTTCATTAAAGTGTCGTCCGTCCGTGTAATCTGACGCCTCTCGGCGCGTCATTCGAGCAAACACTTGTTGAGTAGTAAACGCTCTCGCAAGCAGGGTGAAGGTGCGTCGCTACGAAATGCGATATCCGCCTGCGGCTGGTTTCTAAGCGAAGGTGACGCTTTCACTCCGTTTTTATTGAGCTTTTTACACGTTTATTTCAGTCACGTACACTTTTGCCACTCGCAAGAAAATCAAACAATCCACGTTCCGTATCTGAGTGCTTGGATGTTCAGAAAAAAACCACGTAGGACAGAAAAATGAGAAATTTTCACAAAGTGCTGCAATGCGTTTTATTTTAGCGTTTTACGTACATGACATGTCATCACCATCTTTTACCTGCATAGAAGTTCTGAATGTGGTTCTAATTTCATCCGAACTTCTCTCCTGTTGTATACGACTCGAAGCAGCTGACAAACCGATTAATATAATAATTTAATTTTATAATTTAATTTTATAATTTGCGCCCAACCACCCGCGTATAGCAGCGGGGATGAGCTCTCTGTCAAGGAAACAGCTCACTTTAGGTAGTTCCAAGGACCTTTCCAGCTTCGGATTTTTTAGGAGGTGCTGATGGATACAATCCTCGTCATTCTTTGCAGAACATCAAAAACCGTCTTTTAAAGCCACTATCTTGGGGAGACTTGAGACGGTGCTCCCATGCGATTCTGGTCTTCTGCCACATTCACTGCTACGTTGGCTACCTTTTTCTGACATCTTCCACATCGGCGGGGGCATCTATCGACAAGTCCATGTTCACCGAAGTGCTATCGGGCGATAACCTCAAACTTGTAAAACGTGCTGGATGGGTAATCCCTGTAAGGAAGAGTGTGACTAAGGTCCCGTGTTGCATGGAAGCCCCGCCGTCCTTCTCCTCTAATGAAATCAAAATGAGATATCAAAAACAATGTCTTTGACATTTTCACAGCGAGTAATGTACACCGTTGTGATCGGAATCTCTTGATCAGTTGAGTTGTCGACATTGCAAATTCGAAACTGAGGTGGAACATATAATCTTGCGGATTAGCAATGTTATATAATGCCTAATACTTGTCTATGATAGTAATTATCAATGGTGGCAGAGATATCATTCAATTGCTACTAAGTGGCAATGCTCGTTTCTGCTACTCTTGCTAAAAATTCATCAAAAATTTCAAAATCCCTCAATTTTTTCTTCAGTAGTGTGAGGTGATGAGGAGAGGAGGGATCTAGTGAGTGGGTGTGCCTCAGCACTTCCAGATTGCTTTTCCTTATGCGGAAGCAAATAGGGGTTCGTCTACATCCTCCGCCCATCTTGCAGTGGTGAGAATTGGAATTTTTCTCGGATTTCCTGCAAACTGTGTGGAGATGGCAGCTTACCTAGATAGTTACCGTGCACCTACATATTTTTTTGGGTAGAGCGTCTGCAGTGTGCGTAAATTGAATTAGTTCCTATGTAGATTCTCTACTTTGTACCATTTTTCGATTACATCTCAACATTCTCCAAATTTGAAGCCCATGTTACTGAGGTTCGACTTTACTAAAATCGTGTGAAGGGGCGGGG
>JARK01001585.1:276992-294153 GCA_000688135.1 Ancylostoma ceylanicum
GTAATTCGAAATACTGTGCTGTTGTTATTCGGTCGCTATAGGGTCGTCATTCGCTTTTTGTGTAGGGGTGTCCAGTAGCGACCGAAGAGCAACCGAACAGCAATTTGGATGGCATTCCAACAACGCCCATTCTGGCGATTCGAGCTTCAGCAAAATTTTGGTTCAACTTGGGTAATTTCTTTTTTATTCATTAATTTGTTTAAACAGCTCAGATATACGACAAGTTCAGACAGAGCAGTTTCCATTGAGATAAAAAGGTGTAGTAATCAAATTGATCTATGCTATACATGTCTTGGACCTGACAGCACGTTTGAAAAAAGCCCTGGAGCATATGGTGATGATTATCATGCTCATTTTAACCTACGCAGACTGCGCCCTGGCTCTATAACGTTTGCCTTTATTTCAAGTTTCGGTTTAAGGAACGAGATCTAAAAAGATCCTCCTCTTGTTATTGAGGGTGTCAGGGTCATATTTCTAGGATATGCATGTCGCAGAAATCACTACGTACATACTATTTTTAGAAAAAAGGCTTCGTTTTCGTGCGGCTACATACGCATAATCTAATGTACACGCCTCTTCTGAGAATTCCCAAAGACTGGTGTTTTTTGCAGACATGTGACTCCCTCATCATCGTGCCAGGAAAAGAACGACATCCACTCTGTTTGCACAGCCTTCCGCAAACGTTCTGCTGCTGACATGTAGTGCGACTGACCCTGAGTCAAATCCGGCAATTCTCTGAAAGGGAACGGCTGAAGTTGTCAAATGCATGAGCCGGCTTCCTGCCGCTCGCATGTTTGCGAAGGATTCGATGCAGAAGCCGTTTCGCTGTATATTTGTCGACGGCCCGTGAAGCAACTTCACGTTCATTTCGGTTCCAGCTGAATGCACGTGAATAGGCTCATTTGACGTCAGAACTCGCCTTCTAATTCCGGCCAACTCATCAGATGACATCTTGTTCAATTAGTGTTGGGAGGGATCAATGATTAGTCAAATACCGGCACGTTGTTTTGCACGGATAGCCGGAGGCCGTGTTTATGGAGGATTGCCGGAGGACGTGATGACGTCGACAGCCTTGCGGTTGGTGGCGAAACCGCTTCATCGAGGATTCCCGAGGACTGGGAGCTCCGGAATTTTCCAGCTGCTATCCCATTACCATCATCGCTTCCTGAATTATTGATAGTTCCAGTCTGGAATGTTTAGTAATGCATAGCACTTTTTGTTTTGTCATATTTGATTCAAGTATTTGAAAAAAACACCTCGAAGGGTATGGTCTCGAAAACGTACTGATAGAAGTGTACAGTACCGGCCAAAATTATATAGCCTTTTCGACTTTCCTCCATAACTTTTGTTAACGTGCATCTCGACCTAACGTGAAGCCTTGAAGCTCAAATTTTTATGATATTTGTAGAGACTCAAAATTCGTTTTAGTTAAAAATTTGAACTTTAAGGCTCTACGTTATGCCGAGCTTTGCGTTGACAGAGGTTATGAAGGAAAGTTGAAAAGGCTATATAATTTTGACCGGCACTGTATGTAACGTAATGTATAACGTATTGATATAAGTATATGTAGTACCATTGATGAATTAAGCTCTCTGATCCTTACTCTATGACGCTTTGATAATTGATAATGCTTGATAATGCTCTCATCTCAGAATGCGTACGTAAGTATTGAGTTTACCACGTTCTTCTCCTCATCATCTTTTTTCTGAAAAATTAGCTCCAAAATCAGTGGAATGAATTACTCTGCCAACAGGGCTAGGATTCATGAACACGAAACCAAGTGAAGCTAGGTTAGCAAACCAACTTTTGCATCCTACGTCTCTCAACGCTACTTAGTCAGGTTATCTAACACTCTAGCCGTCGTTGCTTTGGGTGGTTAACGTTTTTTGAATTCCAGCCCAGCTTATACTATAAAAGATTCACCTGCATTACTTTCAACAAATTGTTCGCACAACGGTATTGGCCTACCCCGGAGTTCGTGAACGCGCAACCAAGCAGGCCATCTAACCAACTTTCTCATCCTGTTAGCCGTACGTAGTCTATAGAACCAGCCGCGCTATCCATAGTTGGTTTTCTTGACGATCACCTCAGGAATCCCAGCCCAAATGTACTGGATGACCCGCCGAGTTATACTCGGACGGCGCGATAAATCTCCTAAAATCTTCAGGAACACTGCAGATTCAACTGTCCTCCTTTCATTTCTGACTAGACTGCATGTGTTTGTCAAAATGTGCGAGGATCTTTAACTTAGACCGCTTTCTTAGCAGAATTTTCTCGAGTCAAAACGGTATTACCCGGTATTGTATCACGAACTTGGTCTCTCGGGTGAAGTGGTGCCCTCGAAAATGGGACGCTCAATACAAGGTTCAAAATTCGATTCTTTGGGTCACCCCGTCCCCAATTTAGGATAATCCTCATGTCGCGCACCGTTGCTGCCTTATTGAAAAGAAGAATTTTCGACCGAGTAGACATCCACAGGACAGCTCAAAAGAACGTTCAAAAATTCTCACAAAACTGTGTTCTCACAAAACTGTGAAGTATCCGGAAACGCATGCTATTGTCGTTCTCATACTGATTTGGTCTCGGTCTCTTCACCGCTACCGCTTCCTCTCAGCCACGATCGGATACCGCTATGATATGGATTCCAGGCGGTGAACTGTCGGTTCTGGCAGTTCGAACGCCACTCTTTTGTATTTTGTCGAATTAGAAAACAGCTAGGATCCGTTAGGATGTCGAGTCTTGTCAGATAGGCGCATCACAGTAACAAATAGTAAACTTCTTAAACTTAGCGGTGACAAATTGACTTCGAAACAAAACTGACCCAATAAGATAGTGACTGTGTGCTCTTCTTGGGCCGTCGTGGACAATGTATGAATGGCAACAATCTGTGAAGGCTCAAATAATCGTTTTTGAGTACTTCTTACCAGGCACATGCACGTCAACTCTTAACATAAATTTTCTTCACCATCGCTCTACGAGAGACATCTGTTTCATGAACAGATTCTTGCCTGATCAATTGTTATTCGACTGGAATCAGAGTTCGCTGTTCTTGTTCAATTTTTAAAATTTTCAACTCTTTCATTGCTTTCACGTAGAAGGGAAGCGTCGTGGCGTTGTGCTTCAGTCCTGTGTATAATAATAAATGAATAAATTGGAATCGGAGGCGGAAAGGTCCACATTTTCCAGAACTATGTAGAAAGGATAGCATAACCTTGATGGTTTAAGCCACAAAAGCCGTAAGAAAGCTCCTTTGCGACATTTGGACAAAAAAGTTTTGAAGTTCTCGAAAAATGGGATCCCGGCGTAATTTTTAAATTCTTAAATCTTTTTTTACGTCTACTTGACTGATGCGGTGGAAGAAGATTTTTCTTGCTCTCAGCAGTGACTCCTCTCAAAAGGTTACATCAGGACACCGTGTCCCACTGAGCTGCATTGATGATACTTCACAAATTTTATGTTCTCTTTACATTATTTGTGTACATGTATAACCTCAGCGTGCTCAATACTTGTAACCAAAAGGTGCTGTACAAGACGGGTCTCACCGTTACTCCCCCTACATCTATGAAATTAACTTGAAACATCGGTGGACCCTTTCGTCTGTTTCGCGTCCTTGCGAACACTGTCCGTGGACCGAGCTCAAGGATGAAAGATTGCGAACACTTGCCTTCACTCAGTATTCTAGAATAATTAGAGCACTACAAGGGTTTATATTGAAGGATAGGTGTTGATCCGTAAAAAAAAAAATCCGCTGACACAATTAGCGACTCTAGGACTGCTTCAAGTTTCGGAAAAACGCCAATGTCCTCGGAAGCTTCAACTGGTCTATTTTTAGTTCTTATGTGAGCGCTCTTATTCGTTAGCGTCTAGTCTGTTAGTGTATTCTGGATTTCCAAGAAATCGTCAATTGTGCTTGAGACGGTCCTACTCAATATTTAATAAGAATACGCGGATTCTTCCCATAGAATTTGCCCTTGGTTGAAGCCGAGAGAGGGACAAGTGCGAGACATCCTCGCTTGCCACAGAGAGCTATTCACTTTATTAAATGCCCGAATGAGTTCTACTTTCTATAGCGCTGCAATAATGAACCTTTTTATCCACGGTGTGCTGCACTCCTCATCTGGGATAAATGCGTCTTTCACAGAAATGACGTATTCCATATTTCACCGCTCAGTGAGTATCATTGGGGTGTCCTCATTATGAAAGAACTCTCCGCGTTCCATTTTTAACTCGCCATCTCGGTCATACTTTTGGAAGTAGAGCACCAGAAAGATAGGAGGATGTGCCGCTTACCTGTGGCTCATCTGCACAGTTGCTGCGGGCCTTCTACACCATTTCACATAAAAACCCATTCTGCTGCGTTATTTCTGCATTTTACCTTGCGTCTCTCATTTTTAACCAAAATCTCTTTCTGCTGCGGTCCTTCCGAAAGGTTGTTCGAGATGCTGTTCGGCTCAGCAGATTCATGCCTCAGAGCTTAGGTCTGACCTCACACTAAATGTTATCCAACTGTTCATCTTTTTGTGCTACCCTCGTGCTCACAGTAGGTCTTTTATTCTACTTATCTCCCAGTCCGTTCTTCGGACACTTCCCACAGCTCATAATGGAGAACTCACCACTGGTGAATCCATTCACATCCACACATTTGATATTATCTTCCTGAAACGCTGAATGCATAATTTGCTGAAGTGCTAACTACTCTGAAGCGAAAATCCTAGTCACTCTCAAGCGAAACTTGTTCTTATGGGCTGTGTTCCAAATTTCGGCAATTTTTTGGCAGCACTGTCCAGTTTCCCTAGTTCTTTTATGCATTTATGTGTAAATGAGCGCTCTGTAGGCATTTTTCGGGGTTGTGTTGGGTTTTCTGCCCTGTCAACAGATCGTTAGCTACAAAATCGCAAGATTGTGTGGCGAAAAATGCCCAGTTCCGCAAGGCCAAAACAGCGCTCTAGGCATCTTTGCTTTAGAAGGGCATTTTCCCTCATACCAACGCCTAGAACTTTGGCGTATATCCAAATGCACTGACTACCAGAACGCAGTTGAATACCTAGGATTTTCGCTTCAGAGTATCGTATTGAGAGCTCTGTGTACTATTTGACAAGTTGAAGCGAAGGTGAATACTACATGGGGAAGAATTATTGCTGAAGTTTTTGAAGTCCAAATGCTGATTAATTCACGACGCTGCACTTCCCATTGTTTTCTGGAGAACGGGTGACACAAGACACCCTGATTGAATTGCAAGCCGTCGGTCTGTGATTTTTCAGAGAACGGAAAACAATGAAAAATGCAGTTCTCGCTCTGTATGTCCAGGAAAGGTAGAATTCACAGTGGGTGTTGTTCCTGAGAATTTACTAAAAATGAAGTCCTCAGAAGCCTTTCACAACTACGTACGTGCTTTGCGAGGTCTTCTCATCCTTGTTTCCAGAAACAGCGAATGGCAATGCAGAAAGCTGAATACAATGTTGGCCAAATCTTCTTATGTTCAGATTCTGGTTTTCATACACATTTATTTTGCTGTACTTAAGTTTCGGCTGACCTTTCAAAACCTCCTTGTACCTCCTTATTTCTTTTTCATCTGCAAATTCCGAGTAAATCCAGAGTTCGGCTTGCGCACGAGTCTATAGAATCCTTTCGATAGTCAGAGCTCCATTCGAAAGTTTCGTGACCAATCGCCTCAATGCTGCTCCCAGAAGTACTAGCAGTCCCATTGCTAGCACTTTTAACCCCCATTCGTAGAGATTCCGCTGCGAAATCTATTAATGTAACTCTTCATGTCTCGGTGTAACATGAGCGAAACTTCTCAGTTGCTTCCATCGCTCTGCGTAGTCCTGGTTCTAGCCTTTTTAGGCCTCGATCACCTGTATGAAAGTAATCCGTTCCGTGGAAATGGCAAAAACCCCAATTTTTCCAGAGCCACGCCCGGACCCCAATACGGAACTTCGATCTCTTTTCTTCGCTTTTTGCGAAGTTCATTTTCCCTGGAAGAGTTAGTGCTGGAGTTCGCCTCGGCAGGTGTGCCCATGGAGGCTGGATAGTAATAGTATAACTCGTCAAGCGCTTACCTAGCCGTTTGAGATCAGTGGAACAGGGGAACTGATGCAGCGGTCCCCCGCGACTACGCAAACCAGGCAAACATTGTGTATTCTCGAAATGCGGTGAAATACACCTTCACCTTAACTTTAATCCTGAATGCCCTCAAACAGAAGAGGGGTGGAAAAGTAGAACAATCAGAAATCAGACGCCACGCTCACGGCCGGTTTAGTTTAGCGTTTAGCTTCTACTGATGTAATTTATAGATTCTAGCAATTTTCTGAAATATCTTTCCAGCGTGGACTGATG
The DNA here is from genome assembly GCA_000688135.1 of Ancylostoma ceylanicum. NCBI lineage: Eukaryota > Metazoa > Nematoda > Chromadorea > Rhabditida > Ancylostomatidae > Ancylostoma > Ancylostoma ceylanicum. The sequence continues at coordinate 283,329 of JARK01001585.1, forward strand.
ATTTGCACTGCTATTTTCCGGTTAAAGAGCGGACAAATTGGTTTGATTATTAATTAGAATGGTTTCTAGCTGGAGCTTTTTGCTCTGGAATGATTATTATCACTGTACATATTCCAAAAAAGATAGCCCTCCAATGAGTTCCCATCTCCAAAATACAAGGGTTTTTCAAGAAGAAGAAGTGTGAGGCGGAAGCCGCATAGAGTGAGTTTTCAGACCTACCCAACCTAAGTTCACAAGTCTTGCTCAACAACTTATGGGTTTCCCTATACGGTATACTGCTTAGAACTGTCCTTTCTTCTGAAATTTAACTGCTTCTGTCCTCATAATAGAATGCAGGAAAGGCAGCCAGCCATTTAACCCTCGACGTAGCACTCGTGGCGGCCCTTTCCTGTCAGATACATCTCCAGAATACAGAGAGGATGAGAGAACGCCATTGTTATGCAATATCTGTTGCAGGGTCGTGCCACATAATTCCAGTCTCCCTCTACGGGAAATGATTCAGAGGTGGTAGTACCCCGTGGTTGTATTTCCATAAAGGATTATATTCACGCTAGCTGAAACAGCATTATAACGTGCCCGTTCGCTCGCGTGACTGGACCTGAATGCTTCTAGCCTATCTTGTCTTAGTTGGCCGCATAATACGAACATGCCACTGCCACTCAGCCTACGTTTGCCGTCCCGTTTTGTGACATTTGAAACACATCGTTAGCTGCTTTGTTTATTCTGATGGCTGGAGCATGGAGGAAGGAGACTGACTGCCGAGGAACTCACTGCGCCGCTCTCATCGCCGTTCTCGGCAGAGCCTTAATTAAGTTTCTGTTTACGTGCGGCACTCTTCTGTGTGTGTATGTACAAACAACATCAGAATACAGCAGTGGGCACATCATGCCAGTGTAGTCATCCCAGGCTATGCCTCTACTTTCCCACTAGAATTATGAGCCAATCATCGAATTTCTTCCTGGTTCTGTTTACCTGTCCTAGCTCCTACCTGTTTATCCCCAGGATAAACCTATTTCTGTCAAACCTTGGATCAAAGGAAACCCGCTCGAGAAGGGGATTTTGCAGGGCTAAAGAACGTGTCGCAGGTCGAAGTTGCCCTCACTTCCGGAATTCGATCTTTGTCAAAGCGCCGAAGATACAGCAGAGACAGCAACATGAAGCCGCTTTACACCTGACGACACCTGTTCACATCGTTGTCACTGAGACAGCACATTTGAAAGGCGACAGAAGCCACCCTCTCTTAGCTTTTTCTGATGAATGTTTCCCTCATAGTGTGAAAGCGACGTAAGGTGAAAAGAGGAAAAAGACTTGGAGCTTTTGCAAAATCGGATCGTGAAACTTCCTGGTTTTCTCACAAGAATGAGAAGTTCCGGTCAACATTCTTTCCAACCAAATAACGCCTACTCTTCTTCATCTTCTTAGACAGTTGTAGAATTCGATTATTCTTTTTTTCATTTATTTTAATTTATCTATTATGCACACCACATTCTGTGCCATTTGGAACAAAATCAGGGATTAGGTAACACTACAGGACCGAGAATAAAAAAAAAAGAAAAAAAAGTTAAGATTAACTCGTTTTGAATTTTTTTTACTAATTTAATGGTAGATAGGGAAACGATCCAGAATGTACCAGCAAGAGTTTTTATGACTAATAATGCCGTGGATATGTTCGAATTTGGAAATGGTTAAGAATAGAATGAAATTTTAAAATTTCAGAAAGGGAAGCGAAGTGCACTCCTTGAGGATTGACAACAAGGTGTTCAGCGTTTTCTCTTTTCTCAAAATTCAAATGAATGGACCACTTTCTGCATTCATTACTTGACTGATTAAGTTATTCGATTTTTATTTGGTCCTACGTATACAGCCCGGGGATGAGACCGCAAAACCGATGATCCTCATGGTCCTCATTGAGTTCGCCAGATAATTAAAGACCGCGAGGCCACCTGAGCCCTCGAAATTTGTGAAAACTTGTTTGGCTATGAGTGGAAAAGTGGTGAATAGCTAGAAAAGTGAATAGCCCAACCAGATCCTCACATCATTTTGGCATTCCTCTGGTACCGTACGGAGCCACAGGACAAATTCATTCATAGAGTGTGCATTAAAATCACGTATACACCATAAATCTTGGCTCATATTGGCTCCTATAGAATGGAACATGCACCACAGAATTCTATAGAAAACCCTGTATCCTCGTTTCCCATTATATTCCGCGTTACTGCTCAGAATTTCTGCAGATGAAATTTTTTCGCTGATATCAAAATTATGTATCCACTCGCGACCCTTCAACTGGCTTATCATTATAACTGAACAATCAATAGCCTATCGCTCCTCCATCGTTACGGATGACCTCAAAAATCCTTTATGACCTACATACTTCCTTCAAGGTTCTGTACTGCGGTTCTGTCAGTTTGATCCCAAGCTTCCAAGAGTGCCACCTTGACGTCATCGACCGTGCTGTACTGTTTGCTATTCCAGTAAAGTTGACGCACAATCACGCAATAAATATGATACACACGGTAATGCCCATAATATGTCAGTTTCGGAAAAGTCAGATATAATAAGCACTGACGATATTGGAAACGATGTGTATCGATTACCAACGCAAGTCGCTTCTTATCGCTTATCGTCGCCTATGTTGCAATTCATAGTAGCTGCGTCACATAAGCGTTATATGCAGTCGAAAATTGAAGCGATAGTTTTCTCGACCATTGCCGCAACTGAATTGCTGACCGTATAAAAATCTAATAATTTTTGATAATTTTTCTAATGATTCAAATATCCATCCAAAAAAAGCGGGCATTCAAAAAAAAGCTTCACAGCACTTATTTTCGTCTACCCAAAGGTGTACGGCTCTGCCTTCAATGAGAATTGCGATTTGTCGACTGATTCAAAACCAAATATTTGAATGTCGGATGCAACCAATATTCAACCACTCCCGCCCCCCCCCCTAGTCCTAACGGAGTTCGACATGAAATTTGGCATGAGTGGACTACTGGCCAACCTTTATATATAATGCGTTTTGGATAGAATGCTCTATATAGCGTTCTCAAGAATTTTGGCAAGACAGATGAACAAATGGCGAGAACCTTTCCAAAAACTTACGCAAAAGAAACCTTGCAATCGCCGGGAATGGATTTTTTTTAGAGATTCTTAATCTAGATTACTGACGCCAGGAACCTGGAGTCATCGTGGGAACGGCGCTGGAGTTCTTGTGTAGCTAGGAAAGCGCTCTGGAATGGCTGCGTGAACTTAGCCGGACTGGAAGAAGTGAAGGAAAAGCAAGTGGACTTCGAATATGGAAGCTCTAGTGCTCATTCTACAACCTAATTAACCTAATGATTATCATGTACCCACAAGTGCTTTTCCCGTGTTCGCATGTGGGATAAGTGTAAGGTACACCTTTCTTTCCTGATTTATTTGATTTTTTATTTTCATTTCACACTACTATGTACATGTATGAATGTACTCAAAAGAATTTATGCCTCACAAAAAGCCAAATGCACCACCTTACATCCGGCGCCTGCGCATCAAAATTTTTGGTTCTTGTGTCACCGTTTCACCTTTTTATTTTTACGTATATCCCACTCCCTACTTGACCTTCGAATTGGTATGGTTTGACTGAAATCCAGCTGAGACCCGTTTCTAGAATTTTTATTTGCATCAATGCTAGAGGAAGCAGTAGCCAACAACAACTGTACGAAGTCATCTTTCCACATTTCCTGTTCCCTTTTTCGTACTCAACCGCTCCCTCTGCTGAGCGGCTTCGATTGCCTGTTTTCAGCCAACAGCACTGTTTTTGCGTCTGATATCTCGGAGCCGAGAGCAATCGCGCTCGTCACCCTCTTTCGAGCCTCTCACACTCACATCTGCCTCGCAACATCTGTCAACATCGCAAATTATCTCATGCTTCCTCTCACCACTCACACAGCTTGCCGACTTGCTGGTCTATTTTCACTTTGACGAGGGGCTTCCGAGTGTTTTCGACGTTGTTGGTGGTCGTGCGTGTTGCAGTCGCTGCTCGTGATGATGTCTTCCTAGAGATTTCATGCGATAGAACCTTGCAGTTTTCTTTATGGGGTTCTGTATTGTATTTTGAATAATGTACATACTTTGTAACAGCTCCTACAAATTGCTTGTTGTTCCTCTCTCTTTTGTTGATAGCTTAACCCATTGACGACCGCGCGGCTCACCGGTGAGCCGCACTTTTTTGGTCGCGTGGGACCGTGTGGCTCACCGGTGAGCCGCGCTCTTCTTTTCAATTTGTAGACCTCATTTTCGCATCATTTTGCTGTAACTTCGTACAAATTTGATGTAATACAGTTAGACATTATTCCACGAATCGTGATATGCGACATGCTCCTGTGCTTACTACAACAAACAGCATGTAAAGAGTGCAGTTTTCAGAAACGGCGTAGGGTGACTCACATTTCCTGGGTCCTGAAAAGAAGCAATCCTCACAAATGTCGAATTTTCGACACAGAATCACTAAACTACGGCTTGAACTCCGTGGAGGCATACCAACGCGGAATGGAGGCATACCAACGCGTATTCGTTTCGCATATTCCCTTATAACATTGAAAACCCCTCAAAGAAACTTCTTGCAGTCTTAGAAAAAGGAAACTGAGGTCGGGTGCCCCAATTTTTCATGTAATGATAGCCAAAATCTTCCAAAACTATACTCTAGATTAATTTTTAAGAACTATCTATTTTCTTTCTAGTATTCCTATTGTTATTGCATGAAACCATGCATCCGCCGCGCTATCGAAAGGGGCGGTAAAATTCATTCTCCATGAATTCATCCAGGGAGAGTCCATATTCATGAACGTACACCGGCAGGCTGTGATCTACCTGCTCATCTCACATGGACGATTTTTTAAGGCATAAACGAGTGTAGTGCGCTGGCCTCAGTCAGAGACAATAAGTGATGAAGACAACAAGATATGCAATATTTTCGTGAGGAAACTCGTCCACTCTAGGTGGGTTGGAAGGTCAGAAGCCTTCTGGGAACGTTCATGAATACGGACGGATACAGAAACGATGACAACATCTTGGCAGAGGATGAAAAGCCCTTCAGATTTTTAGAGGGTAACTCCAACCCCTTGACGAATGCCAGAAGAAAAAAAATCCCGAAATTGGTTCGAACGTATTGAATGCCACCATTCGAAGCCAGTGAACTACTGAAATCTCTTAACATGGCAACTGTTGAATATTCGAAAAAAAAAACACGTCGTCAAAATAGTTTGTGTACAAATCTGAATCGTTCCAGTACGAGGTTCTGCCTAGATTCAAAAATGCCGTTTGGTTGTCGATGTAATGAATAGGAATTGCACACTTCCTGTGCAAATCTTGCTGCAGAACATTCATTTGCTCGATTTTTCATTCTTTAGCCGGATATGACGGCACATGCCGATAGAAAGAGAACTATGTACTTACCACAAGCACTTATATGCGCCTTGCTGTTCCATTTCCTTGCAATTTGCCGAGGTTACCTGACGAACAGCAATGCCAGCCGCTGCTTGTGGAAGTACCGCCTCACGTCATTGCTTTCGGGCTTTTATTATTGCGTGTTGGATTTCACGCGCTATTCCTGGAGCATCATCGATGGCATCCGACGAGGCTAGAAGGCTCTTCTCGGGTGACTTTCAGAATACGCGTGCCATTTATTTGCTGGCGATGCATGGGCTCCGATTTGCAGCACCTCTCACTAGCTTATCATCATGCAGCCTCCCTTATGATTCTACCAGTTGTTTAACTTTTTTTGTTCATATTCCCGGTCCTTGATAGATACTTCAGATTAGTCCTGGGCTAGTAGCCAGTATAATTTATCCAGCCGAACAATGTGTTCGACTGATACATGTGCTGGTGCGGTTTTGAATGTTCTACTATACATTACGGATTTCTGAAGAACATCCTTTGAGATATCCGCTAAAACTTTTACAATATCTCCTTTTATCCACGTACATACTTGCATATGTGTCCAAACGTTTTCTTGCTGGTTTTCTTTATCCGGCTGATTTCCGCTTGATAGCAATCCATCATCAGCTCCACCATCATTTATTGTTGTCTTTCGAACACACCACTCCTGCACAAAAGAAGAAAAGTGTGAATAGAGGAATTATCTATCCAGCATCTTTGACTTTTTGAGCATCTTTGACTTTTTGGGCCAAATAATAGCTATGGGTAATGCCTAGGATACAGCTACGAATTAGCAGCATAGATTGAATCGTCCAGCGAAAATCCCAGAAAAAGCAAGGAAAATGCTTAAAAAAAGTGCTCGTCTGCGTTTCTCTAAAACTGAAGACATCAGGTCAGAGCTCGACACAAACACGAATTGGTAGTGGTCTCTACATTGAGTAGAAGGAAGGTGTTTTGAACCAATTCGCTTACGGTCTTATGGGGAAATCATGCGAAAAACGTAAAATTGAAAATGCAGCGTCTGTGAATTTGGTAATATTTTCTGCATCCTAAGTGCAAGGGCAGTCGTTGAACTTACAGGAAAGAAGAGCGGGATTTGCTCTACAGGTCCATTACAATACATGTTATGCAGCATGTACAGAGAACTAGTTTTGAAAAAAAAACCCGACAAAACCTCTGCACCAACCTAATACGTATATTAGACAAGGTCCAGTGCTCTGATTTTTTTTACAAAGAGTTGCAGACACGAATAGTCAGGATCCCACTGAAAAGTAACTTTCCCCCACAGTTTCTGAATTCCAAGCGTTTGCAAATGCCCACAAATCACGGCGTCCATTTTCGTTCCTCGGTTGAGATTTGTTTGCCAAGGCAGGCAATAGATTAGGCCCTAATAGTGCAGGGAAAGTTCATTCCTAATTGACTTTGCCCAGCTCGAGCGCCATTCGTGAGAAGATCGTATTAGTTTTGCTTTCCAGGCAGGAATAAGATTTGTTCTTGCAGTTCTGCGACATATACGTGATTTGCTGAACTATTACCAATACCATTATGTATGAGGTGTATCAACCACCTGTTTTTGGTTGCATTCACACATTTTTCCAGAGATACATAAAGCTTGTCTTCCATTCCCACTCTCCAGCTTCACATTGTACAGGACAACACTGACAACAAAGTCTTTGGCCATACTTGGCAAGCCATAAAAATGTCTGTAGGTTAGACAAGCTGACCAAAATTTAGTATGAGTTTACCCAATGCATGTGCTCCTAAAACCATTGGTGAAATTCAAAACTTAGTATGAGTTTACCCAACGCATGTGCTCCTAAAACCATTGGTAAAATTTTGAGTAAACCTCCAGCCTTTCCAATATAGGCCTCAAAAGGGTTACGAGCAGCATAACCTTGAGCCCGCACCTCTCCAGTGTCAATTCAACCGTACAATTCTCACAGGGTGTAGATGGGTCCCATAATTTTTTGAAAGCAAGGTAAAGGACTGCGCTATGAAGCAACTATAAGGTATATCCGGATATGTTGGTATTAAGGAGTATTAGGATCGTTTCGTGATTGTGTCATACTCACCAAAGTGACCTATTGCAAGCAATAAACCTGCCTTCAATTGTGGTCATTTTTCAGAAATTATTGCCTTTCAATGTGTACTCCACCAAAATTTTCTGACAAGAAATCATGGCAGACATCATCCTGCGGCCCCGCTGATAGCGCGCCCACCACTTTCAGGACTAAATACGCCCCAGCTGCCGACATCTTTGCCGGAATCTGTACTTTTGGAGCAATATAGAGGACACTTTGTGCATTATTCGCAATATTTTACATGTCGGTTCTCCTTTGCAGGAGAGGGTTACATCAACCAGTTCGGTGGAGTGTTGCCATTTTTGACAATTCCTTCTAAAAATTAGCCAATATTATAGCTCTAAAGAAGTAGGAGATGAGCAATTTGGAATAAATCTGAAGCGCTTCAATAGTTTTTTTTATGTTGCAAAAAGTGAGCAGAGGACTGGAGAAATCGATCTTTGTACCACGTTTTGTGGGGAATGAGCAACCGCACCTTCGCATTAGCTCACTTTCTGATGCTGCCATTTTACTCAAATGCTTTGGCACTGTGTCGGATGCTAAAGATATGTTGGCAGCAACGTATGCAACACAACCAACAGCATTGCTCTGGCGAAGTTTCCTGGAAAAATTTCTGTGGAACTTCCGGCCAAAGACTTTGTTGTCCAGCCTGTATTGATATTCCACCCCCTCCCCCATTCATTTCCGTTTTCATTGTTACTGCTTTCTGCAATCCTTCTTCCCAGAATATCCTTTTTTCCAAATCTATCTTGTTTATTTTCCTTTGTGGAGCAGATATAAATATAGATTTGTATAAATCTATATGTATATCTATAATTTTGTTCATGATTCCGTGTAACCCCTTCTATCTGACCATCCAGTATGTCCGCATCTGGTGGGAGCGCTGTGTTCACGAACTTTCGATCGAAAATGAAATTCAGGGCAATAGCAAGGTAAAGTAATTCATGTGCAAGCGCAGAAAGACAGGACACAAATCACTACATTATTTCTGAGGAGTGGGAGAAAAAGTGAAAAGGAGTGTCTATTGTTTTGATTAATAGTTTTGCTTGACATATATACGCGAGTGGCTCATACCTCAACATAATTTATGGCACTCCTGTAGTGCATTGGAGTGAATTGTTTTTTTTTCTTCGAGTTTTTCAGCTCGAGGTGCGTAACGATCTGGGCTCGTATGCATATCTCGCCCTCACGGGGCAGGGGAAACCGTACTACTCCAGGCGGGAGTGGTACGGTACTCCCCGCGATGCAAACGAAACGGGAACGTCCCCGCGAGTACACGTTGAACTTGTCAACAAGCGTCCAACGAAGCTTCAGAGTCATTTTCTGCAGTGGGCGTAGACTATATTATTTTTGGAGAGGATTCATTGAAAAATCTACCAAAATGGATGCTAAACTGGTGTTCAGTATTTTTGCGGCTTTCGCTTGAAAAATGTTATCTTTTTTAAGATTCAGGCAAGAATATAAGGGTGGTGATGCCGTGATGCTATTTCTAGGGGTTTTCCTTAGCTATTTGATGGATTCTGAGAGCTTTCCCATTTCTACTTGTTCAGCTTTCCCATTTCTTCTTGTTCCTGGAGCCTCCATCATGTCTCTCATGGATAATATTGTACTTCAGCGGCCCCGATACCGACCTCAGGCTCGAAAAAAAATTCTCCAAAGATTTGCTTATAGGGTAATCGGTGGTGCTGATCACTACTCCACTCTAAAGAAGTTTTTAGAACGATAGGATCGTGCGGCTGCGGGTATTTTCCTCGAGGAGTATAGCATCTGGCATCGCCGTTGCGACTTAATTTTTGATACGTATCGATTGCGAACGGTTACCGATATCAGACCGCCCACAATCAATATGTATCGTAAATGAACTCGCCCATAAGGGGTGCTATACTCCTCGAAGAATAAATCGCCAGCTTGAGAGGGAAGTCAGTGTTGAATAAAATAATAAAATCAATAAAATCGACAATACCATGCAAAGCGAACATGATATGACAATACCCTCAAGCATACCTCTAATCAAATTTTCGAACATGTTCCTATTTTCTAGCCTTGCTGTTGCTGTCCCCGCTTCGCATTCTAACATGAAATTCCTGCCAATAGAATGATACAGCAGCGGCTAAAAAGAAGTCACCTTTAGCAGGCACACAAGCGAAGCATGAAGAAGGAATGAAAAGTGCGACAAAACACGAAAAACGGTTAGAATTCATGGAACCGCGCCAAAACAACGTCTGGAAATAGCAAAATGGCACCTTCCCCTTGGTCCGGAGTAAGGGGAAGAATCTCTCCCCGCGGGGAGAGGGGTACTGTATCCCCGCGAACGTGTGCATCGCGGGGGACCGCCCGTCTTCCCGCTCTCCGCAGGGAGCGTCGCGGGAGACATATGCATACGGCCCCTGATCTGATGATCGTTTTCTTTTCTTGTCACTAGACATTCATCTTAGCTGCTCCTCATCATTTTCTTGTGGTGCCATCCATAAAACTTGGCACCGTTGCGTTCCCACGAAAAAGAAGAAGGACGATTGCACTATGCCAGTGTGTATCATAATCTTCTTGTTAGCAGCATACGTGGCGATAGTTTTCCCATCTTCGGCTTTGCCAAAACCTTGTGTTTTTTGCTGTTTTGCTCTGAAATTGCCGAAAGTATTAGTGCAATTAAAGGCAGCCAAACCCAGCTCTCGTTCCTTGCGTTAAATTTCTTTTCGCTATCCAGCAGGCATAAATGGCATGAAAGACCCGCGTGCAATTTTTCAGCTTGAAATTTCGCTGCAGCTCTAATCGTGTAGGGGATACTTTGGCTTCTTTGAAATTCTTTCGCAAGTTTTCCACAGGCTCCGGACACCGTTTCAAACGAGCCGCAATAACTTAGCGACGACAAAAAACAAGTGTGGACTTGACAGTTGGCCCAAGGCCCGCCACCATGATTACAGCGTCGTCTGTCTACACATGCGATCGTTGTTTGACAGCACATCGCCAGCCATTCTGCACGGCGCTCCTCGATGTGCTTCTGAAGCCATCCCAAGCAATGGAAGCGCTTTAGTGGTTTTCGGATTTGTGCACGAGCAACAACGTCCTCTGACATCAACCCATCAAAGAAAATAGGGAAATGTCTAATTCGGTTGATGCTTTCCGTTGTTTTTATCAATTTCCGTTTCATTCTGGAATGTGTCTCTTTCAGTGTAGCACTTGTGTTTGTGCAGCTTGATCTCAGCTGAACAAATATGCCACATGGAATGCCTTCCTGCAACTATCTAGAAAAATACTCCATACTTTGTACTCCCTTCTGTCTAATATTATCTATTTTCATCGAACAATCTAAAGATTTGGTTAAGGGGGGG
>JARK01001585.1:295135-311722 GCA_000688135.1 Ancylostoma ceylanicum
CCCCCTGTCCACTTTCAGCATTTGTCACTGAGGTACAGACATCCTTCCACTTCAGAGATACTTTCCTAACTTTTTATCCCCTACCTTTTTTTTCAAACAGCAACTTATGGGAGGCACACGAAGGCAAAAAAACGCTTCACTTTGAAATATGGCTTCCACCATAAATCTAGTCAGCCGAAGATATGTCGAAACCATTATACTACTAAGTCCACTACATATTAATAATACAAGTAAGGAAAAGGACATTGATGGTTTGAGAAGCTTCGGTGGGACTGACCTGCAAACTAAGGCATGCGGTGGACCTGAAGTGAGTTAAGGCTTGTGAATAAATCGGGTAGATCTCAAACCAGGCGCGGATAAGTAGAAAGATTCCACGTTCTTAACCTAATAGTAATCAAATATCCCAAACATTTCGGCATGGTGAAATGGCTCAGTCTTATTTGTTCGCCTGATAAATTTTCAGCAGTCGAGCCGCCAAACGAGTAGCAATTTCCGGCCACTTCTCAAAAAAGTAACTGTCAACAGCCAAGCAGGGCTGGACCATTTCTAAAAGGTACCGTGCCTGCCACAATTTGTCTCACCTTTACTTAACCGCCACGGTCGATGGTTCGATCGCGCGCCCACGGCCAACCAAGCCGTCCATCCCCCGGGGTCGGTAAATTGATACCAGAGGAGTCTGGGAGGATGAAGCACTGACTTGGTTCATCGGATGCCCCCGGAAGTCACTGTATGGGGCACATATGCGTTCAACGCCTCTACGATGATCAGATGAAGTCGAATGCGTGGCGCATCCCTCGTGACGGATTGGTCAACGCCGACCACTTTATCCTTTATCCTTTACTTAACCGTCACCCCTTCCAAGGCCTAAACCCGTTTTCTTTCTAGCACCATCTTGAGACGGCGCATGTTTGTTGTTTGTTTTCATCGTCCAGGTTCATCATCTTCTACTAAATCACTGTGTAGAAAATCATTACCAATTTGCCAAACGTAGCCTGTCTGAAGACATGGATCCACTCCATATTCTATTATTGTTCAAGGAAGATTTTCCGTGTCATTTCATACAGACCTAGGCAACGTATCCGTTGGAGTGCTTCTACGTGGCCGTATGAAATGTTCGATATCGTTGCGTAGGAACGAAAATAATTTAGTAGGTAAATATAGGACAAGAAGGAGGCGCTTTGAACATCCATAACACGTGTGTATAAAGTCTAGGAGCATTGACTTCTTAATAGTTGAAAGGATAATTCTCACTTTAAACCCCAATAGCTTTGAAGTGATCGGGTTTCTTAGCCAGGTGCGATGGTATTTATTTTCGGAGTCGCCATGAAAGATTCCGCTTCCTTCCTTTCTGTCGTTTTTTATTTCTTCACTATTATTCATCTCACTCCTTTCTACCGTGACGCCTACCTCAGTTTTCCTTAAAATCCCGCAATTTAACTTCAAGATTCTGTGCATTCTTTCTTTTGCTAAACTCAGAGGTGGTTTTTCAGGTTGGTGTTGCGTCAAATTTTCCCACGGAGTTTCAGGGAGGTTCCAGGAAAATTGGGAGAACCTTTCACGAGTTTTCCACGTACGCACGGAAGAACGAGGTCCTTTTGAAAAGATAAATAATAAAGAAAGCGTTGCGGTGAAATGAATATTAGGCGGTATATGCCTACGTGAACTCACGAAGGAAATCTATCAATGATTAATAAACTCGTTTATGTTAAATATAATCCAATAATTTATGCTCCTCCTCGGTGGTGTATGAATTCCACCTTCGTATCCATACAAGAATGGTTATAGAGTTTCATGTGTATAATTTGTACCAGTGTCAGCCGCTTGGACTTATCCTGTCCTTTTACTGGACCAAAACCCAAGGCTTTGTTATCCAGAGAAGGTCATTTTTCTATCATCACATGTGCGCGCTTTCTTTGCTTCTACAATGCCAACTCCTCTGTTTACTCTGGAAGGCCGAATACGTACTTTTCATCGTCTTCGGGATTCTATCTAACTCATGTGACACTCTCGGTTTTCGTAAATTTTGTTTTCTTCCGTGATGAATTTGTAATAAATTGCGTGAAGCTCGTGTCGTACCGCCTAAAAATCATATTAAGAACACTCGGTTATTTCAGGCTGCTTTTTTGCGTTGGATCCACTTCGTCGTGATGTTTCAAGACATTCCCACGACGATTCTGGCTTAAATCACTAATTAATTAGTACATGCTTTTAACAGCGTGTTTTTCTTCGCAATTCCTTGGTATATCCAATATCAAACGCTTCATTGCAGTTGTTTTTTTTTTGGTTTACCATTTCTTAATCAAAGAAGGTCAGATTGGCTTGCGAAAAAGTGCTTTTATGAGGTTCTACAGGGTAGATAATTTTTCGTCCTGTTGCCCGCTCATATTTCAGAAGATGCTCTAAGGGCGTTATCCAGGAGTGCTTGGAGGAATCACACAATTTCTATGACGTCTTCTCCTTAGCTTTCCTTTTGAAAGTTGACAACGTCCTAGGGGCGTAAGTGTAACGCTGCGAGTGTACTCCTCGAGGAGTATAGCACCATCGTCGCAACGACTTCATTTTTGAAACGTGTAGACTGTACTTGTAGACTGTCAGTCGCCGATGTTGGACCGCACACAATAAATAATAATAAAAAATGAAAACACGTATGTGGCGATAATGGTAGGTACTACAGTCCAATATCACCCGCCCTAGGAGAAGAGTGGGACTATACATAGTGCTCCAACCATTACCCACACTATTAAAGATACATGTTACCTCCATTCTTTGGGTTTCTCTGCGACGCTTTGGCTAGCGGTGGGCCCGGCAGTCTAACTGCTACATCTACATAACTGACCTCTCTGTAATCTGACATATGTGCTTTTAAGAAGGACCCTTACTCCATGTCATGGTGGAATAAATACTCCTCACTCAGAAAATATTGAGAAGGACCGCAGCAGAAAATCGGGAAAACCGACCGGTGACCTAGGTTCCGTCCCGAGTGGCTGCTGTGGTTCTCCCAAATAGCTGCAGCGATCCTTCCGCAACTTTTCATATCTACGTCTCTTTCTCCTTAACCATATGATTGACAACATTTTCGGTTGCGGTCCTCCCGACATTTTGTCTGAGCTTCGAGTTGCTACCGCGAAACAGAACAATCATGACAAATGTAGTTAGGATGGAGTCGTATAATATCTGAGATGGAGTCGTATAATATCTGTATAATATCCGGATGGAGTCGTATTGCACATCACCGGTAATTCGGTCAAACTCGGGCATCCCGTTGTCCACTTCACTATCCGAGTTCCAGAAAATCTTATGCCCCATACAATCCCCTGTTTGGCCTTGACAGTGGAGTCGAGTTAGAATGACTTGATGTAGAGCTTTGCTGCTAGTACAACAGTTCAGCAACAAGTCGCATGTCGAGAGCGTCCGTCACTTTGTTGATACATGTCGCGACCAGTATTGGAGTGTTCCAGGCACCTAAGCAAACTGTCTGAGGCTGTGAACACATTCCACGCTACCGGGGATGCTGCCCCTAGTTCCCACGCAGGATGAGTCCTCGAGAGAAGATAATAGGTGTCCTCGGGGCGTCCCGGTGATTTGAACCAAAAATGCTTTCAACTTCACGTTTTAGTGTCGTAGAACATGAAGTTAAAAGTAGTAGTAAATAGAATGAAGTTGAAAGTATTTTCATGCACTATCCGCTTATTATGAAGCTCACAATTCCTCAAGCATGGGAACCAACCACATTGTCAGGGAAAATGAATGCTGTGCATGAATTCATGGCACGTAATAAAGCCTAAACTGTCGTCAGCACATCATTTCCGCTTTTTCAGCGAAAATTGTGCCTTTTGCGGCTGCAAGCAGAGTTGCCGTCTTATAGCAAAATTGAAGCCCTCTAAAAAAAGAGTAACCTATGATTTGTTCATTTCCTATTGGCTTCAACTTTGGCTTTTTTCTGTTTTTTGGCTGCAAATTTGAGCTATTAGTTTCATATGACGCATTGAGAATTCCATTCAACATGCACTAACAGCAATTTACTTTTGAAAGGTAGTGATCACGCTCCTCGAAACACAAACTTCGGTTTTTTTTTTCACTGCTCGGAACAGCACATAAACTGCTAAACTGCGACAGCTCCTGTTCTACTACAACTTTTCTTCCAACTTTTTTTTTGCAAAAGAGAAAATTCACCATAAACAGTCTCTGTTCCCGGGAAAGTAAGGGAAATATGTTGCCTTAGGTAACACAGGTCATATGCTAGCCATTTGCGTAACAGTGCTGGTAGAGGCGTAGAACGATGCTCTTTGCTGTCTACAGCTGCAAGTACAGCAGCAATCGTTCGCAGTTCCTTAAAGTGCAGCGCATGCACAGAGACACCGCTGTCAGGGAGTCACTAGTGGAAAGAGAACATATTTAGGTGGGAAAGAGTGAGGGATGTTCGGGGGAGGGGAAGCTGTGGTTGTCTGGGCACTCTGCCACGTGCTCGTAATGTGTAGAAGACAAGGTTTCGTGGTTTCCCGTGTTTGTTTTTCACAAGAATAGGTATACAAGGTAATTGCCAGTAGGGACAGAGTTGGTTAGACACGGGCGGTATTCTACGTGTTGAGTCTGGTCATGAGTTTCTCCCACTCTTTCCTGTATGTTGCTGTTTGACTATTCGACTTGAATGGAATACAGGGATAGCTATGATGGGATGGGGGTTGTTTTTCCCGTTTGTTACAAGTATTAATTCCACACTAATCGCGTCATGACTGCCTTTTGACCCTGAAATCAGGCAGTGTTGGATCGTGTAACCACGAACCGTCGTTGCGAACCTGAAATTATACTTAGAACCAGAAAAAGAATCGATTAACCAAATCAATTTAATTACCAATTTAGAACTCGTTCCAACAAATTCGAAACTTAAAAAAAAACATTATGACCTTTGCCACTTCTTATTACTCCGCTAGACTTGTACGTACTTCTTTTCCTTTCCAGGAAATCTAAAATCCCTTCTCGTTCAAAATCGAATCTTCGTGTTCCAATTAATAACCGATGCATTATTCGGTCCTAAGCATGTAAATTTGAAGTAGTTCGAAAAGAAGGAGTACCGACATATGTATGATCTGAATATATGCGATTTAACCAGCAGATTGTACTCATAGCGCCGCTAGGGGCGTGATGATGGTCAAAAAGGAGACGTTGTCGAGTACAGGACTTTCGGATACAGGCTGAAACGTTTAAGCCCCTGCTGCACCAACTGGGGGCAGGCTTCTGAGAAACATGTAAGGCAGTTTTGTTAACTGTGATCCTCATAGTCCCCCAATTTTGTGATCATTGATTCTCAAATAAGGCTTCCGCAGCTCTTGAACTCTGGCCAATGACTTCTGGGTCACCCTGTACTCATAGCGCCGGTAGGAGCGTGGTGGTGGTCAAAAGTTAGAGGTGGTCGAGTCCAGGATAGTAAGAGAACTTGGCAGGATAGATTGCACCGGCAACTCTCGTAGTGTTGACAAGAAAAAATAGACGGTTCCAACGTTCAAAGACTTAATGGTAGAGGTAAGATTTGCTCCGTCTCTTTGGCAACTCTCAACTCAACACGGAATGATTCCTGGTTTGATTATCGCAAAATACTTTGGTAGTCCACGAACTCGTGCGCTGCGCAGTTATCCAGTAAACTTCTAAAAGCTGTTCCCCTCAAATTTGGCCCCGTTCCTCCGGTTTTTTTTATCTCGATAATCACCTTGTTCGAGCATTTACTGAGCTTGTTCTAAGTGCGTACTGAGGTTTTTTGGCTAAAAAAAATGAGAAAACGTAGCACGATTGTTATCTGGTTAAGTATGTAGAATGTTCAGGATTGAGGTAATTCGAGGAAATATCGATACTTGCTGTAATAACATTTCACTGACGGAAATATTATATTAATTGCGTCGACCTTTTTGCGTGGCAGTCATTGGCAGATTATGCATTCTTTCATTTCTACCTGTGAATAAAATCCCTTTGTATCTTCGAAAGCAGCCATCTGCACTGTTATTTACTACATGAACTTTACAAAGTACACCTCAACAAGTGTACATTTATATATAGTTTGACAGCTTTTAATTAAAAGTTCAGCTGTCCGCGTATGAAAATGACAGATATGTCAAAAATGTCCTCTTCCTCAAATAAGCAGTAGTAATTTTAGATGTGTTGTTGCCCATTTACTGTCAACATTCTGCACTAGCCATGACCTTTCATAAAACGATGAGCTTCGTGGATGAGGAGTTTTGCTGGGTATGGATAACTCATCTCAAAATGCTCAGTTTCTCCTCTTCAACGGTGGTGGCTTCATTGGGTTGGCATTCGAGATGATAATTAAATTACAGCAGCGTTTGTCTCATGGTGAAGTGCCATTGTCCTTTTCGACATTTGCTGCTCCACGTATGCCACAGATACTGGTGTGATTGCTCTTCTTATCCTTCTGTATCTTCATACTCCTTCTATATCAAAGTCACAGTCGATGTAGAGGGCAACGAACTGCCACGAATCTTGCGGTTCATAATAGGTCCGTGCGAGCAGTAACTTGATGCATCATTGAGATAACCCATGGGAAGCGCATTGGCACCCGTGGTAATGATAGGTAAATTTGTGCAGCGATGACGTATTTACCCTGGGTTCTCTCAGTGATGCATGCGGTCCAGAATTCAGCTCGATGCACCGTTATTTTAGTAACCACCATGGTTATATCCCCGCCTCACTAGCATAACGAGAAGAATGTCCCTTGCAAGGAGCCTCCAGGGTTTGCGGAGATAAAAGCCTGCTAACCAACAAATCACAATTTATCATTTTGATAAAAAAGTATTGACCTAGCTTCCGCTTCGTACCTTATCTCTGATACGCGAACTAATCTAAAAGCACAGGGCTCCCCCTAGTAGTTGTCAATAAGGGAGGGTTAACTCTAGGACAGAAGCCACCAGAAAGGAAGTTCCTCGTGCTTCCACTATGCGTCCGGATTAGTTGCAGCATGAAAATAGAAAAGAAGCAGTGAATTCGTACATCAGTCTTGGGTAGTTAAACCTATACCGTATGACCTCAGAATTGGAGAAGAAAGAGAATGGAGTTGTGGAATAAAGAACCGGAAAACAATCAGATTGAGGCACCAAAGTTTCTTCTCATTTCTGTAAACGCTTCCGTTAACGTTTCGGTGGCCAATAATATATTTACATTAATTTATATCAATGAAGCACCCAAACACAAAATGGACCGGATGAAGTCCAAACGGACTAGAATACTGTCTCCTTCTCTCCACCTTTTCTGTGAGACAGAGAAGAGCACCGTGTGTGCTGACGAAGAGTGAGAGGGCAGTAATTCTTCTTTGGTTGAGGTAAACACCAGCTCAGGTGTGATTCGCACACGATTGAAGTGGCTTGTAAACAGCGTCTGAACACTTCAGAAGTGCCCTTCGGCCTTCTATGACGTTACTAGCGTTGTTTGAGCTTTGTGCCAACAAAAAGGGGTTGTCTGCATTTCTGAGGTCCTGGATCCAAATTCCCTCTCGCCAATGTTATCTGTTCTTTGGTGAGAATCCCCCATCCCATTTATTCAATCTATTCATTGATTCATTCAAATACGATCACTGGGGCATTGGTAAAATCAAACATCACGATCGCAAACCTTTTACAGAAGGGCAGAATGTTCGAACATCGATTGTACTAGGTGCGCCATAAGTTCTTGTACACCATACTTAGTAATACCACAGCGGTTGAATTCGACGTTATCGAATGATATCTATAGCAACACCAAATCAACTCAATAGCAATTCAAACCACTTATCAGAACAGGAATATGTCGCCACTTGCTTCCGTAATAACTCAAACTTGAGAGAGTAGCGAGCACCTCGCGGCATGATTTGGCTAGCTGTGACACTGTCTCTTCGGACGGAAGACACTACTCAGAACAAACCGAATAGTTTTCCACCAAAACTTCGGAGTGAACGGAGAAGACATCAAAGAATTCATCGGATGTACTGCGATCCCATTTCCCCTTCTTTTCAGAAGTTTCAGAAAATTTTTAAGGAAAGGGCGTGCATGGGCATTTTTTTTTAGTTTTTTTATAACCAGCAACATCAAAATCACACTAGATTCGTACAGTGTCTTTGGAGAGAAGACAGACAGCATGTTGCTTCCATGTCAAGTTGGACAGCCCAGAGGTGACGTTTCTGTTAGGCTTAGAATCTGCCCATGCACCAAGTGCGCCTCCTGGAGTTGTGCGTTACCGAAATCCCATGCAGAGAACGAATTCCCCTACAACGCCAATCTGATTCTGATGTATAGCCGTATCTTATCACTGTTCGAGAGCATATCAAGTGCTATATCATGCATAAGTTTGGATCTGTAGCATAAAGCTGAGGTGAAGCATTGAGAGGTTTCATACCAAAACACCTCCGTGCCGCGAGGTGCTCGCTACTTTCTCAACTTTGAGTTATTACGGAGTACAAGGGGAAAATATTCCTGTTATTGAGAAATGGTTTGAGTTGAGGCGACGCAGTGTCGCTGTAGAGGTCACTCCATATGTTGAATTCAGCGGCTTTGGCATTATTAAATATGGTGTGCAAGAACCTATGGCGCACCCTGTTATTCTTCCTTTATGCTCTCTTTCTTGGAAAAAAGAGGAATTTCCAGAGCAATCCTTTCTCATTACAGAACTCATGTTTGTTCTCCTTCTAGGAATAATGGAAAGGTACCAAGATCACTGCTACATGACCTTAGCGATGCTGAAGTACAAAATACGACGGCGGTCAATAAATGGATCTTAACCCTTTGACGACCGTGTGGCTCACCGGTGAGCCGCGCTTTTTCGGTCGCGTGAGACCGTGCGGCTCACCGGTGAGCTACGCTCTTCTAATCAACTTCTGGACCGCATTCTCACATTATTCCGCTGCATTTTCACTCTAAGTTGATGGAATACTTCTAAACAGTGTTCTGTAAGCTGTGCCTCGAGACACACCAACTATTTGTTCCAAAATAGAGAGTGTAAAGCATGGATTTTTCGAAAAGGAGGTTAAATGGGTTATATTTGATGGGCAATGAAGCTATAAAATCCAAACGCATGTCCAATTTTGTTGCACAAAAACACTTAACTATACCTTACGCTCATTTCTTCGTTGAAGTGAAGGCCTGGAGGAGTATATTCTCTGGGTATCTTTCCTAATAAGACAAGAAACGTCTTAATCCAACTTCTTGCAGACTTAAAGTAGGGAAGATAGGGTTGAATGCTCTCATTTTTTTGTCCTGTGGGACTAGAAATCTTCGAAAACTAGATTCCTAATTGGCTTTCTGAAACTATCTGTTTTTGCTTTAGTATTGTTATAGTAATTGAGCGAAACCACGCGGCTGCGGCGCTGTCGAAAGGGGCGTTGGTCCCACGCGCCAGACACGCGAAAACGGGCGCGGTCGTCAATGGGTTAAGAGGGACAGTTATACGAATCCACAAACTATATGTATGTGTTTGCCAAGATCGTTATCCCTTGTTTAGCACTGAAAATTACGTTTTTTAGTGCTTGTATATTCCTAATCCTGAGGAAAGAATTAATGGAGAGCATTACCATTTTTTGCTCCCGAAACTAGGATTTATGGCCTCCGCGGCAGAAGTCTATACTCGTTCCTCATTCGATAATGGGCTATTTTCTTGAGCAAAAGATGTTCGGCTTCTCCAAACACTGCTCATTCTTCCACTACTCTGTTACTTGCTCTGACAAATTTCTTTCGGAAGTGTGCTGGGGTTTTTTTTTGCTTTGGTATCTCCTTCGTTTTAGAACCGCGAGGAGACTATAAATTCTGGAAAGTTTAAGCTGTTTGGCAGCAGATTCCCACGTGTTTTTGCGCTGATTTTACATTTGTAATGGCGTCTGCCTCTTTTTGCGTTCCTCTCCAATTTCACTGCCCTCTTCGAACAGATGCCCTTTGGTGTTTGGGTAACGTTACGGCTTAATTCATCTAGGACAATGGGTTTCACCGCTCCACCCAGTGGCAGACTCCATAAAATGGTGTTGCCTTCAAGAGACAGCCTGTTAAATGTCACATGTGCTTCCTGTATTAATAGAAGTAATGTTCACCAACAGTCAAGAATGTACCTGTACTCTCCACCCAAGCCCTAACTTTCTAGGAAAAAAATGCCTTAATATAGTGATGACATGCTCCCTGGAGGCCTCAAGACAAAGAATTGCAGATTTTGGCGGACTTTTCCTCCTCGTTCCCCACTACTTTCAGTTTTTTGTGCTTGTTTCTGGCTTCGGAATGCTATCGCTTGCAACTTTCAGAGCGGTGGCTCAAGTTCACGACCAGAGTTTTCCTGTGATTATGTCTGGGACTTTTTTGAACCCTTCGTCCAAATATTCTGATCAGCCTACTAGAAGCAAAAGAGAAAAGAATAAGGAATAGGGCTGTTGACGTCTGCAATGGTACTTTTGGCCTTGACAGCAATGGTCAAGCTATCATTTCTATGGATTAGACTGCAAGTGGAGAAACGAATATGGATACCATGGTATTCTATCTTCATTCTATGTTCGTAGACCACACTCTACATATCCGGTACTCTATTCTACATAGTATTTTTGTTACTTACTTTCATCTTTTCTATCTCTTATATTTGTTGCACTCTCCTTACTTCACACTATTCAAGTAATTAGAAGCAAGTTTGACTTCTATAACAATTTTACTTTAAGACTTTGGGACTTCATAAATTAACCGCCTCAAGTTGTTGAAGCTCGCGATTACAAAACCTCTAATTCGCTCAAGTAACGGCAATGTGTAGACGGATGCAGGATGTTGGTGCTTTATATCATGTGCAATAAGCTGTCTAGCTCAAGCTCTTCTTCAGAAGAATCTTTGAGAGAAGTCCTGGAACAGAGAAAAAGTTCAAATCTCATGGAACATGCCTATATGTAATTGATATTTCGAATAGGAATATCTTGCGATTCACATAAGTAGAGTTCAGAAATCTGAGGCAAAAAATCTTCTCCACATTCGAATCGCCAGACACTGCTGTATTACTGCTGTTTGGAGGGACTAGATTTTCCGTTTTGATTTTCTCAAATTCTATGTTTCCCTAACCTTTTCCTGTATTAATGATGCACCATTGAGTGTAATCCAATAAATAAATAAATAAATAAATAAATAAATAAATGAGTAAATATTAACTCTAAGGCAATATTGACAATGTGTGTGTTACATTTCTGAGATGGGAATTCAGACGAGCAAAGTGCTCCCTGCAACTTTTTCGGCTGTTGAGGTTTAATCTCTGCTCGTTTACGAGGGAAATTCGTATTTCCCATCTGCACCGCACTAACGCGCCGTCTTCGAGCAATGGGTGATGAAGTTGTTGCTATTCTTATCCGTTAACAGTGCTCGATAAAGCGCTACAGTAAAACGGGACCTTAGAGAAGACTTCGGAGATTTGCTCATTGACCCTTTTGGAAGGTGAACAGCTTTTTTTCGGCAGTGTTTAATTCTCAGAACTTTGCAAACTCTATAGTATTACATGAACAATAAGTCGCCTTCCCCTTGCAAGCAGCGGTTTTTCGAAACGAAATTCAGCAAATTCGCGGACGCATGACGTCAGACTTTTTCTAGAATTTCTGCAGAGATTTTTTTAGTTGTTCATGACACTTTTTTGGACCAAGATTATTACGTGTTTCCAGAAAGAACACGTAAAAACTCCCACTAATCCACCTGTGATATTTAGCATTCTGCTAGAAATGTCATGGAGGCTTCCGATAACGTGGAGTGACGCCCCTCAGAAATGACAGCAGGCTATGTTCATATGAAAATTGCTCTCAGTTATCGTTTACGTAGTTGGGACATTCCCGGCAATGAACATCCATATAACTGAATTTATTGCTAGGATTTTCCGCTCGTGTCCCCTCCCTCCACATATCAAGGGATGTACTGGCATCTTGGCATCGTTCCCTTGAACTTGGTGTTACTGACATAGTATGATAATTGCTGCTGAAAGTAGCATGCTGAAAAAATGAACTCTACCAAATGAACTTTTCTCATCATTCTGACAGACGAGTATGGCAAGTATTCTGGTCCCAAGTTGACTTATTGACTTATCAATTTTTTTTTTACTTTGCCCTATTTTTGTCTGTGGTTTCCAATGCGCTGAGCACGTATAGGACAAACATTTTGCGTGAGTATATCGGCCTGTTGGTCTCATGGATTCTTTTCCCCGTCTTTGCAGAGGAAAGGGTAAGAACGTGCTCACTCAAGCGCTCCAACCCGTTTAACAGCTAGACACGAATATGGCAAGTATTTCCCATCATCGAAATAATATTCGTGACTTTTTCGCTTACGGTCGGTGGAGAGGTCTTCAACCAGGATTCGCTGGTACGGTGGTCAACAAAAATTTGGAGATTTTGAATAAATTCATCGGCTGTAGCATTGTCCTCACCTGCTTGGATCAGGCGTTGTAGTGAAACACCCGAGCGAAGTCATGTAAGCTGTTCAGAAAATAATAAAAATCGCATTATTGGATCGTATGACGGGCAATTAATCAAGATGAACTCATTTTTTTAGCTAATCATCTATTCCTCATCTCTAGTATTCACAAAGAAGCCGCTAAGCCAGCGTAATGAAGTGATGTTGACGACCGATAATGGCTTCCAGAATCTTCCATTGTGCACTTCTGCCCTACATATGTACATACTGCGTAGGCCGACTCCAATGAGGGTTAATGCTCCTTTGGGCAGTCTCCACAAGCGTAGTCCGTCACATAATTCTCTTCTTAATTCGTAGTCGTCTTACTGAACCTTATCAATCCCTGCTATATCCATCCGGTTTTCTTCTTGGGCCTTGACTTGGTTGGCGCACCTACTAATCTGTTATCCTGAGCTCAGTTCTCGTCCAGTGACAGAACCAGGATGTTGGCCGCTGCTCCTCCCTGTCATAAGATCCATAATTTCCATCAACCCTATCCTTCAAACCATTTCGTGGTTGCACTTAATGTGAATATCCGCATTCCTGACCAGATGTTATATACCATACGTTCTCTTCTTTACCCATAGGAAACAATTTCACTGCATCACTACGAATAGACAGTGTCTTCCCTTGAAACGCATTTTTAGTGTTTTCTTCTCATAGCTCTACATTGTTTCTGGGACAGCGCCGATTCCTCAACAATGTGGCAAGCGAGCTATTTTTTGGGCTCTTCTTTCACAATAGTCCATGAAGATTCTTCATATCCAATGTTGCTTTAGCGTTGCTCATTGGGGGAAATGCGGCAAAAAGTTGTGGTTTTAACTGACTGCAAAGCACTCTTCGGAATGCTGCTTTGCATTAATGAGCAGCTTCAGCTGAGCTTCGCTAAATTTATTACCCTTTGGAGACATTTCGTTTGGAGAGACGGGATATGAAGTCATTCCCCCATGAGATGTGTTCAGTTTCTCCATTAAGGCTGAAGGGGCCTTTACTTTCCTCATTGTATTTCTTGTCGCGCATTGTTTTCCGCATCTTATCAAAACACTTTTTATTATCACTCCGAATTACAATTATCTTGAATTTCTCATTGTAATCTCTCTTCGGATTATAATTTTTCTAAAATCAAAAAAAAACATTGTTGGAGAAGATAAATCAAAAGCAGAGGATTAACTACATATATGTAGTGGAAAGATATTTGAGTGTACGCTCAGCAGCATCAAAGGCCTGCTTGAAAAATCATTTAAAGCTTCGCAAGAAATAGAAGAAAGTTGTAGAAAACTAAAAAAAGGAATATGAGTAAGGAAACCGTAGAGAACTAGTTCATGTTCCAGAAAATAGCCTCATTTCAGTGATTGACTCTTAGAGGTGACCACATTTCATTCAATGGCGTTTTCTACATACTCTTTCCCGTAATTTTAAAGCAAGGCAAAAGTAGCTCCCAAAGTTCTTAAAGGATCTTTTTCCCCTCTCTGAAATGCTGTTTGGTTCTCCTGAATTTGTATTACGCCCAAGTTTTAGACCATGGCAGCCCCCACACGCACAAAACTAGACACTAAAACTGTGTTGAGCAGGTTTTCCAACTTTAACTTTCGAAGCTGTTCTGGTGATAGTACGGGATCTCTCGAACTTTTTAAGAAACGCAAGACCTTGCAGATGATTGATAAAAATATAATAATAAGATCAAGAATGATTGCCCTAATGACCGGAGAAGTCCCTTGTGTATGGCGTGTACCTAGAACAGGTGGCAGTGATCGAAAAAAGAGAACATGCAACAATTCAGAGCGAGTATAACACGAGTATTCCTTCTCTATGCACGTCTAAGCCGTTACTCCATAACTTAGCCAGAAGCTACGAGAAATCACGGGATTTCTGGAAAGACGATAGCTGCGGCCACAATTAAAGTGACTTCCTTGTCTATGGGGGGCGGAGGCTCACGGACTCCTACTACCTACTTTGATTCTTGCCTTCCTTCTTTTGATATCGGGAAAATCTCTCAGATCTTATCGAGTAAATCTTCTTGAGCCATGTAACAACTGATCCAGCACGGCTTTAGAAACGTAACTAACAGTGTTTCTTAAAAGTGGCTTGCGGATCAAATGTGGACTTATGTAATGCATCCTGTAGCCCTTAAAATTGAACAAACTCTATAAAACTAACAAGTAATCGTTTTTATTAAGTCTTTAGTTTCGGAAGACTGGGCTCATACATATTTCTGAGGAGGCTCTATCCTCTTTTTCTCTTCCAGACAAAATTTCGGAACTTCCGCGGAGCTTGTTCGGGACTTCTGCGGAGCAAAATCGGAACATCCGCAGGTGACCCGACGAAAGTTCCGAATAAGCTCAGCGGAGGTTCCCAAAGTTTGTCTGGGCTTTTTTTTTCTGCACCAAGCAGTAGGAAACGGGCGAGCACGGAAAAACGGTATATTCACATCTGTGGATTCAAAAATGTATACACTGCTTCCGATGATCTCTTATTAGCACAGAATGAAGACCCAGCCAAAACCATGCAGTCTAGCTCCTCGGGGCCGGAGAGCCTTTTAGCGCAACACTTTCCAGACGGGTCAAATGTGGGAAAAAAACGATGAAAAACCAGGAGCAATTTTACTACGTGACTAGGCCCTTATTCCGAAGGCACACTCCTTCGAGGTGGGAGCAAAGACTAACTGAATGCATTTTGCATTTTGAGAAGTTCCGCGGAACGAAGTTCAGCGATTAGATTTGCGAGACTATGCCAAGGCGTAAGGTGTGTCCGCAATGGAAAAACCACGGCTTTCGACTGCTGGCTTTACACCTATTGAGCTCTTTTCGTTTGTTATTCTAATTATCCTCAATGCCTTCCTAAGTGCATGTTTTCTTGCAGCGCCTTCTTTTCTTGATTCTCTTTAATACCAGCAGAACCCTATAGAAATGTGCAGCTCACGATCACATATAGTCTTTCCAAGAAATTTTTGCCTCACGCTACACTGCGCGTCGACTGAGCCACGCCGCAGCACGTATGATAATGCATAGGAGGCGCGGCGCGGCGCAGCAGATGGGCGGTGGATGCCGGAGGCAAGTATTTTTTGGGACGACTGTAGTTGCGCTGGTATTTTTCGTTTCCTGGCAACTTTGCTTTATTTTCTTGAAATTAGAAATTTGGATTTTGGACCAAAAAGCATATGTATGCGAAGCTTGGATCTACATATGTGCTTAACATTATAGATTTTTCTCCTTAGGATTTCAGTGAGATAGAATGAGATTCATCGGGTTCCCATGCAGTACCAGCTACGGCATCACATTTCTGTATCCTGAAGATTTGCATCCTGCCGTCCCTATTCGTACCATTCAACCCCGCAGAGGTACTCTGTAAAGGCCGTCAGCGGAAACAAGCTGCTCTTAGCGTGGGCGACTAGCTGCCCCAGAAAAACAAGACGAAGAAGGCGTGTTGGACTTTGCCGGCATGTGCTCTCAATCTTTATCCCAGTCTGTCCCCCTACTCAGAAACTTCTGGGCATCCGTGCCGACCTAAAACGCACAAATGTGCCCCTGTACCGCCGCTAGTGATGGACTAGCTCACGGCGACAGTAAGATTCTGGACCGGCGCCATTTCGTACCGCTGAAGAAGTGCAGAATTCTCCATGTGTGGATTTACAGTGCGTGGCGGTTGATCCGTCTCCACTCCCGTCGCAATGTGGAACGGTGACGGCCCAGGTGCCCTAATGTTGCCGAGGTCGGTTTCATCGTTGGCACCGGTGCACAAAAGTCTCTGATTACCTATATTGCTAGAAAAATCCTAGTCCTACCGCAGGATAGTCAAGTTTGGTGGCTTTGAAGTGGTTATTCAGGAAACCTGCGAGACCATAGGCGGCCTATTCGGTCTGTGGACAGGATGAGTAGGACAGGTGGAACTCATATTTTTACCGCGACTGGCGAGAAATGGCAAAAGATAAGCCACTGGAAATTTGCACTGTTTTGCTTTCTGGCGCTGCCTTCTTCTTCCAAAGCTGTGGCACTGTGTCGGAAACCAAATACGTAGGTGCTGGCAGCAACGTAGACAACAAAATAAATCCCATTGCTACGAATTATTTTATAAAACCTCCTGGGAAAACTGTGGACTTTTGGCCAAGGACTTTGTAACCGCTCTGCAGAATTTGGAACAGGATCAAAAATCAAAAAAAAAAAAAAAAAAAAAA
>JARK01001585.1:311864-327262 GCA_000688135.1 Ancylostoma ceylanicum
AAAAAAAAAAAAAAACAAAAGCTATCAACGAATTCTGTTCCGAAATTACTCTACACTTGGCTTCCCCTCGGTAATGGTCTACCTACTATTTACATTGACGATTACAGGCCTAGAAGTGAACATCCCCTTAGGCTATGACGGGAGGGCTAGGCATTGTTTCTTTCCAGCGGTGTCTACCGCGCTCCTGCCGCGGTTATTAGATTTTCTGTCCTAGCTGCTGATAATCACACGCCATTACCGTCACCGTGTTTGTGCGCTGCTATCATTGTCCGTGATTCAATTACACTTTGCAGCCAAACGGCCCAACGTCGTCTTCGTCTGGACGCCCGTTCTGGTCTCGTTGTTTCAAACGAGCCATAACTGCCTATTACTCGTCAACCGCAACAACAACAAAAACACCGTCATCGAGTTGTTGTAAACAAACAACAATTCTCGCAATTGTCACTGAATACTTTGCCGTCGCCGTCAGTATAATGAATCCCAGGCGTAAGTGGCTATCACATGACTGTGATGTGATTCGCTGATGCTTTCATGGCAATGCCTGATGCCGGAAATAAGCCAGACTGAAAAAGGTAAACTGCCCCAGTAATGCAAGCAGAAAATGGCTGCCGGAAATTGGTGGGAAATTTGACTAGCTGCTGCATCGTTTTGCAGGGTTAGTTGAGGTCCACACAAAAAATGGATGGAAATTGCGACATTTGCTCAGGATTTGCAATCTTTCTTCTGTTCTACATACGTAGGCCAAACCTCGTTGCGAGAAATACTGTATCTGTTATGCTTCAGAAACCTTGGTCATAAGGCAACATTGTTTGCATGGTCAACCCTTATCCCGAGTAGTCTACTGTTCATCAAATAGCTTGTGGATGTTTCTCTTGTAGAAATCCTTGGATTTTGAGACGAAGCACCTCCTGAGGCATTTTGGGATTGGTTCAGATCCCAAAGGATGGCTTGCCGTTGTGTTAACAGTGCACGAGCTTCAACATCCTCGTATTATTTTGCTTCCCGTGATAGCACCGCTTTTAAATTTTTTCCTGACATCACCCTTGCCGTAGAGAAATGTTTCAGAAAACTCAAGATATAATTGGGAATGGAGGTTATGTAGTCGTTCGAGGAGAACAATGCTTTGGTCAACCCTCATCCTTGAGGTCTCCCCAATCCGCTCACCCAGGTTCCCCGGTTCGTTCACTATGGCTTAAGTTGGTCTTGCAAGCCTGTTGTCTAGCCTTCTGGATATGGGACAAGGACCTCGGTTGGGGACTACAGGGTGGCCCATAATTATGGTGACAGAAACAACAACAAGACACTGTCAGCCATTTGAAAACGGAGCGTGCCAAAACGCCACTGTTTCAAAAATGATCGTTAGCTTTGCGATGGCCGTGAGCAAGAACCATTCAAAAATATCCTGTATTACATACACATATTGAAAGTAATAATCCACTGCTAGCAAATTAATAAGCAAGTTTCCCAGGGAGATACAGCGACCTAAAATAAATTGAAGAGACAACAGCCGGCAAGGTGTCACCATAATTATGGGCCACCCTGTACTATACCTGCCGGAGAAGGAGGACCACCTGACTTCCGGCCATGATTGAACCCCTGGAATGGGACCACAATTTGTTCGGAGAGTATGTGCGGAACCACTTGTTTATTGTTCTCACTTTTTTGGCACATTACTGAGTGTAGTAAATAGGATAAATGAATAAATAACTGAGGAAACGTTGCACAATAATTCTCTCCCCCCCCCGCTAACTCTCCCCGCCATATTTGGAGGCATCGTCTGGTTCTGCAACCTCTCCCTTCATCCTACTCCGATCATGTCCTGATGAATGAAATTCATATCAAGAACTCATTATTTTGTGCTGGAACATCCTCAACTCTACACTCCTCTGTCTTTTCGGTTCCATATGTGTGCATGCTTAATCGGAAATAAGTTTCGCGCAGACAATCAGTGATTCTTAGTCAAAGTTCTTTGCTCTATAATAGCTGGGAAATAGCTTGCGGGAAGGAGTAGAGCATTACATCGAGAATCAAAAGATACTTGTTTGCGAGATTCAACAGTGAATAGAGATTACCCGGTCTTATCGCGAATCATTGAAATATTATAGTTCCATGAGATTTCACTGGAGTGGGCTCGTTTGCACGCACTGCTCCACATATTTGGACAGGTCCAGACAGATTTCTGAAAAATCGATCGAGAATGAGAGTGATGATTACAGTGGATGCGCAGGCAGTCAGGGCACGGATGCTGTAACGAGTACCGCGAAAGCCTGCTCTACCTCAAAAACACATTTATGACTGCTTTTGGCCATACAGCATTGCAGACATCCGCAAGCAAACAAATTTATATGATATTCACCCTGGAGATGTATGGATAATTTACGTCTGCGTGCTATCTTATTCGTGTTGCGTGCTCCTACCTATCTTACATAGTTTTTAGGTAATCTGGGCTATTTCTTTGAGCTCTACCTACTTGTGAATGCTTAACCTTGACAGGAGATACTGCAGTACAACTTGTTCTACCCTTAGTTCTTTGAATTCTGGCAAGACCCTCCTCTTCCTGCCTTCTGCAGAAATAGAGGCATGTCCTAAAAAATTCGGCTTTTGAATCTTATTTTGCAGTAAATGTTGTGAATACACCGTCCCAACGCATCAGAACCTCCCCATTTGTGGAAAGTTTTGATGGTCAAGTTTAATTTCAAGTAAATAATCAACTTGACCTCGCTCCATCCAATATTTAATCTTCTGCGGTGCAAATTTTACGGTTCATGCAAGATCCCCGACTATTGCCCGCTGGATGATCCTTGAATCGGATGTCCCCCAGAAGTTTCTTTACAACTCAGACGTTAGCCAGAAGGCGACGAACTGTTATGCAACTCGGCAGGAATAGCATGGCTTCTTATTGAATAATGAATGGTTATCCGACTGCCACATCAGCACTGCCATTAGACTTATTGCCCACATCCTGTGTGTCGCTAGTTGACTCTCTGGCTGCAAACTGCACTCAGCCAGCATTAGCTGTCTATTCAGGTCGCCAGCTGTGATTTCTTTCGAGAGCCTCTCAGATTCTCGTGAATAGAGTTGCCAAATTGTGTATTCCATCTATGACTTTTTTCTCTAGTATTTGTATACTGTAGAAGACGCTCGCTGTGGCACTTCCTGAAACGATGCTGGTTATCTTGGAGTAGTTCTCACTGGCCTCATCTTTTGCAAGTGAGTCTGCAAATAAGCATTGTTGCTAAAATCGAATATTATTCGAATAGTCTTCCGACCATCCAGTTGTATAGAGTAATTTAGGGAGAAATTTCGAAGCTTTGTTTGCTGCTCCTGGTTGTTACGGTAGTAAACTTTATTTCTAATCGATCTTAAGGTTCGACGAGGCCGTCTTCTTCAGAAGTCTGAATGTGACTCTAGCATTTCATTTGTACTCTGTACCTTGCCAGTCTTCAACGTTGTCCAAGGCAAGGTACGATGAGAATGCTCGAGACTGACGTCGAACCCACCAGACTTTCCACCCTTTTCGGAATTGCTCGCAGTGACAGATGAGCGTTGCAGCGAACGAGTGGGTTGTACTGAACGTCCGGATCTTATTCGATCTACAGCAGATAGCCCCCTTAACGATAAGAAGGAGTGAAGGCCACTTGCTAATGATAGACATTCACTTCTGTTGAAATCCTTTTCCTTTTTTTAATCAAAAGATGCCAAAGTTCAGAGATGAACGAACATGGATGTTACTGTAAGAGGAAATGTTCAGTAGGTTTGCGGACCTTCCTTTTCACTCTCTCCTTCCCTATCAGACTTCCGAGAAGGATAGGAAGTCCTATATTGCTGCATGAATTTGAACAATAGAATGATTATCCAAATATTGTTCGAGTCAGCTAACATCACTCAAATTGAATTACGCTAGCTAAAAGTTCTTCTACGTGCCTAAACTATATTCATTACGTTAGTTCTAAAGTCTTGCACCAACATTTATTTTTGATCCAGAATTTCTTGGTTTTTCTTGGAATTCCTTGCCAGTAGAATGTGCTAGAATGTTCTCCCACTTCTCAACTACGAAAATTGACGGATCAGATTCCGTCCGTGAACAATAATGTTATGATTGTGTGAAAAAATTGTAAAATTTGATATGAGGCTCCAAGAGGGACTGAAAGTAAGGGACTAGAGTCTGAGAATTGGCCATGGAGAGACGTTTTTCAAGGTGGAATCCTATCATTTATGGAAGGAAATACCAATGATTGCTACTACTTCGGAAAACCCAAAATTCTGTATTTCTCATACTATTGTGATGATGTATTCTTGTACTATTTCACTTCAAACCTAGTTTTTACGGTTTTGGTGGTGAATTAAACTTCCTTTTCCCACATTGGCTTGGATCCCATTCACCAATTCTTATCGCGTCGTACTTCGCTCATTCCAAGCGCTCTTATCGTGCTGTTTTGCAATGTTATCAACGATTAAGTGCAAACTTGCTTTGAGATTTGAAATTAATTGGAACCTGTAGAAGGTGGTTGTCTATGAAAATCCGCGACAAGTGCATGATGTACGTATGTACTTCTAACAATTCCTATGGAGTCACCCGTATCTCTTGCACTGCTCCTCGGAGCACATTTCTTCTGCGAAGCCCACCAAAACAGTTTGGTGCCTTGTACTTGAAGCTACGTAGGCGCGCTTTTGTTATGCTAACGTTGTTTTCGCTTCGGATAATCTCAGTAATTGCCCTAGTCCTGTTGTGGATGAAGTGAGGGCAGCATGGCCAGCTTTCGCAAATATGCTGAAGGACAGAAGTTGGTGAAAACAATGCGTAGGACATATCCGTTTGGCAGCAAGATCAACGATGAATCTCGTGACGTTCTATGCTTCCTGTTCATCCGGAATGGAGGATGTTCTTGAGGAAAATGTGACATGTCATGTTATCCTTACTGTTTGTTGTCATCACTAACAGAAGCACGTTTCCCGCGCCTTTGCAACCTACTTATTTTGCCGGGAAAACTTGTCCACTTCGGGAGCATTGATGTCTATGAATCCTTACTCGGGTAAGATGCCAAGGTAGTGCACGAAGAATGTAAATGGGCCTTTATATTTCAAGCTGGATGGTTGATTATGAATCCCATATCCTCCTATCCAGCCTCTGTTTACTTAGGGATCTGACCAATTAAAGGATTGTTTTCTCTGTTTTCCTGAAAGTGATCGGATGCTGAAATTGATCTTCTTTACCTTCTCTCTATTTTCCTTCCACTGCTTTTTCTCCATCATGTCTGTTATGCCTTTTTCTTGCTTACAGTTTAATCGCTTTTATCAATCTTTCGCATCGTATGTTAGTTTCCCGGGCCACACTGGACCTTGTCTTTCCATCACCACCTCCTTTATGTAACTAGTATTCAATCGTGACTTGTCTGGCGTAGGCCGATCATTCTTCTTCTCTTTTTGAGAGGACTAGATGATTGATAAGAGGAAGAGGAATGCGTGCTCTCTGATTCCCAACTCTTCATCTACGCACTGCATGACTGCCTGCGCTAATTCTACCCCCGAGACCAGTTCTCTCATACTCGAAGCCATTCATTCCCGCTGTGGACCTCCGGCGACGTGTCCCGAGTCTTCGCCGCTCGCGCCTCGTTATAACTCTGTCCCTGTCGAATGTTGGAGCCTGAGGCTATTTTCATCCTCAATATCTGTTTTCATTGCGCCATGGCGAGGCGCAACGCGTGTGCACCCGAGACTAGATTTGTCTGAACCAATTCCATCTCAGCTCTTCCCATCTGATTACTATTCGAATCCCGGTGTGTGCTTGCCGTTTTGCTCGGGAAAAGCCGCGACTCGTCCCCCCCCCCACTCTTGCTCTCTTCTGGGTTCCGCGATTGCATTACCACACTGTTCTCATCCCAGTGGGAGAGATTCAAGGATCAGGTGGAAGTGGGTGTTTTGAACGTCGGTGTCGGTGCGTACTAATATCGAATTCTCCCCCCTTCCGGCGGAAACTACTGCTTACTCGCGCTACATCGCCAGAGTGTTTTCGAAGACATGCTCTCTGTTTTCCACCTGATAACAATCGTATTTTGTTCAGTCCAGAAACTACGAATGCTGACCGTATTTGGCCGACAGCACACTATGAAAACACACCGAGAATGCTTATTTCTCCGGTGTTTTGTCGCTGCTCTAAAGTTAGTAGCGTATGGAAGTGCAACTAAGCTTCAGTTTCTCACTTTCTTTTATGATCGACGATCATACCATTTGAGCGAATCCAGAGGCCTCATTTATTTTTGAGATTACTTGGGGTAAACGTTTAACAGCACGCAAACTCATTCTCATCATGGGCGTCAACATGTTCACCCTGGGTAATCAATGACGGAATCAGGCCCAGGTGCTTTTCTGGATGGCGTCGCTGCAATTTCGCTCTTCTATTTGAATTTCTATGCAATGAAATATGGATTTTCGTCATTAAGTCACAGTCTTGGAAGCTGGATTTTTTGTAGATTTCTGATTCGCGAGCATGGGATAATCTCTCATGACTTCTCTGGGGGCGAAACGTTTTGAATGAGGAAAAAATCTATGACATCCACCACAATGTTCTTCTTATGTGCACATGTATACCCGCATCCTCTCATTTTTGGCAGCTGCCAGCAAATTACATTTCTTAGGCGCATCGCGAGTCATCAAGAGAACATCTTCATGCTCACTTGCAGCTGTTCTGGGAAAAAATCAGGAACTACGAGGTTCTAGCAATGAGGCGGAAAATTCTTTGCTGACACAGCTTGGTTCTTTCTCCTTCAAAACGATGAGTGGATGAAGCGATTAAAGGATTAATTGTGCTCAACATTCGTAACATAGCCACATTACTTGGCACTCTTCTTGCTTTATTCATTAGATCAGAGTTTTTAAATATATTTCTGTGTATGAGCTTGCTTCCTCACCACCTCTTGCAAGCATCCAAAAAGGAAAAGGAGCATTCTCATATTCTCACTTTCACCCCCCCCCCCTTCCCCTCCACCCTCTTAAGTAATGGCCTCCCCGGGTTCAGCAAAAACACTCGGTAATGGTGTGAAAATATGAGGATAATTCATCCGTACCTTCTCGTTAAAAATCTTACCTTGAAGCGTAGCAGCTATGTACTTATATGTGACAGTGAGTAGAAACCGAAAACGAAATTTGATTAGTTTAATTGTTACGTAATTCAGGGGCGTTTCATAGAATTCGAATATTCGAAAAAGAGCTCTACATACAGCTCTTTTCACCTACCCTTCAATGCTGTTTTGCTCTATTTTTTCGAACTTCAAATTTCTATTCTATGTATGGTGCTCAAATCCGAATACTTCTATTGCAATAAAATATTAGTAAATAATTAGTTTTCAGTGCTTACTAGTAAATTAAAAGTAAATTCTTATTAGTAGTAAAGTAAGTAAGAATGCAGTAGTAAGTCAGAATTCCTCTCCCAATCAGCTGAGCTTTGTTTCTTGTATATTTATAGTACATACACTGCTACGAGGACGAGACGGTTCCTAGCTCACATTCCTTCTCTGCTGCACTTTTTTCCCCGACTCATCTATTTGGTCCAGAAACAGTTAGGAAATTCAAATGATCCAGAGGGTAGAATGTAAGCAGAGTATAGAATACGGTAAAAACTTCCTCAAAAAGGGGAGAATTTTCCAGGAAATTTGCCCTACCTGTGAGTCACAGCAAATATTGTCCTTGTGAATTTGAACATCATTTTTTGAGGAAGGAATCTATTGAACTACTCCTGGACTTATCTTTCCCCAGTTATGGCGTCGACGGAGGTAGACGGGGCAGTACCGATTGCTCCTGGCATTCATTCCTCATTGCACTCTCGCGAACTCATCACGCACTCATCTCGCAGCATGCAAAGCTCTCTCAGAGCTTTGCATAGCCCCTTCCAGGATCGTTGCGTGCTCATTTTCGAGGGTTTGCCTACGTGTATGACTCAAAGCACTCTGTCATTCACGAAACGTCTCCAAAAACAGAATGACGAAGCCAATTAGCAACTGCTCCCCGCATTTTTGGTTGCGTGTCGAGCTTCGTCTGCCGTGAGTCAGCGTCTGATCTCTGAATTCGCCGAGAATTTTTCGTTTCCTGACGGCTCTCTCTTCCTGTTATTCCCACTTGGGTAGAGTTTCTACGAGGACATCATCCCTCTTCCTGGCATTCACATACCCGCTACTCGTGAACCATCAGCGCTCATTTCCTCCTTTTATTATTTTCCAATAAGACGAGATCTTTGATCTGCGAGATTCCACCCGGCACTCCCTTATAAGAACTGTTTACCATGTCGAAATTACATCTGTGTGTTGTTTTTGCAAGGTTTCATCTGTAATTAATGGCTGAAGTCGTCATTTTCTTCTTCGCTCTGACACGGAAAGCCCTCTTTCCTTCGAGGGCATTCAGTGAGGCGCTTCATTCTGCCTGCTTCTCGCTAGCACTGCCCTGCTCATTTTGCTTGGTTTGTCCTCTTACGGGGACGCTCAGGCTTTTCTGTAGATTTAACACTACAATTTGATTCACACTCAAATTGTTTGGGATTGTAAGGAGTTTGCTCGCACAACTTTGATCTTCATCCGCTCACTGTGCTGATTCTACTCCTGCGGATTCTGCCCGATTTCCGTGGAGCTTTTGAGAATTGCAAAAGGAATCTAGGAAGAATTGACACAGAACACAGGCAAGAAAAACATTTGGTTTGTGAAAAGTATGGATAAAATTCAACGGCTTTTACCGATCGTTTTAGGAAAAAACGAATTACTCGTTATCCAAACAAAGTCTACCCAAAACCAGTTGTGCAAGGGCAAAACAATGTACATACCCCAGTCCAAGCCTTCTCCCGGCTATTTCCGCAGGAACGTCGATAGGAATTCTAAAATTTTTACAGATTCTATAGGAAATGCAAAGGAAATGGTATGTGTTTTAAGATATGAGGTTTTATAAATTCAGTTTAATCCTATTTTGGTGAGCATCCTGGGGTGTTATTTCCCGGGAATTTCCATGGGTTTAATTCTGAAGGTGTATGAGATTTTGATGGTTCGTTGGTTATTAGTCTATCAAAGAAAGATTGATCTACCGTCATCGGTTATTTTTGCGAGAGTTGGAGGCTTTACTATAAATCCTTTTGATGAAACGTTGACTACATGCCCTCAGTAACATATGGGCGTTTTTCAGAAGTCAGCATCTCATCTCAGGAACAGTTTTTCAGATTTTAACATCAGTTTAATATGTGCTAGGTGATAAGAACAGTGATATAACAGTAATACATCCGTGGCATGGCTATGACTGGCTTGGCTTCTTCGAGGAATGATTACAGGCAATATATCTAGTTCTCGTCCTCCCTCAGCTGATGCGGCTTTATCCATTTTTTGGCCATTATCATCATGTTTCCAGCCAATTTTTAGGTGAATAGACTTTTTCAGACAAGTAATCGTTTTGTTTTCTCATTAGAACGTTATGTTCAACCTTTTCTAGATGGCGGTGTTTTCTTCTGGCACACGGGAACCTTATTTTTGAGAGTTTTTTCACGCCGAAGGCGGTTGAAATCCCCGGCCTGGGTTCGGAGAGCCCATTCAACGGAATCAGCCACACTCTTGCAAAGTCCTAGGTATTCCACTAAAATCAGTTTGCCGAAATCTCGCGGACCTAATATGTACATATCCGATAAAGACCTTGACGCAGCTAAGGAATCAGCTAACGTATTAGAAATTCTCCAACTTGCGCAGTAAACCTAAAGCGGTAGATTTTCGACGCTCTAGAAACAAAAGGAAGCATTCAAAGCTCGGAATTCTTTGAAAGGGGTGAGAGCAGAGGTTTTTTCGCTTAGAAAAAACCTCTGCACTTTCGCCTTTCGAAGAATTCCAGGCTACGGCGAAAAAGGTCTTTTCTCTCCACGCTCAGCTGCTCGCTCACGAGAGGAGTCGACGTTTCTGCGTACATCTTAAGATGTGTCATTATAAATATGTAGCCACGTGTGAATACGTTATCTCGAGATGGTTCTCGAGCCTCAGAGTTCATCCCACATTCTAATCTCTTAATTCGGTCACAAACTCACTGACGAATTCAACCGTTGTTGCGGTGTATTTTTGCCTTTTTGTCAACAGTCGATCACACCAAAAGTTAGTAATTACTAGTAATTTAATAGTAAATTATTATTAGTAGTAAAGTAAGTGCAAATGTAGTAGTAACTCAGAATTCTTCCCTCAATCACGTGAGCTTTCTTTCCTGTAATTTTCCGTAATGTAAAGCTCTCGTAATGCTAGCTTTTTTGAACGCGTGGTAAAAAATCTCCATCCGAAATGGATCTGATTTTTTTCTTCTTCACTGTCTTTTCCTATTTTTCTCTACCTACGTACTTCTTCTGGAGGAGGCAGGTTTAAATTCGAAGCTGTGAGTATAAGAGCGGTTTTATCACTGAAAGTGCTGATGCATAGGTAGCCAGCCACAGAGAAGGCTGCAGAAATGCACGCATGTGCAAGCCGCTCCTGGTCAACGGGGTTTCTTCAACCTGTTTCATGATTTTTCAGTGTTACTCAGGAACCTTGAAGACCGTGTTTTGCATGAGATTGAAAGATGCCATGCGTGTTTTAATCAATAGTTCTATGCCAGCAATGGTCAAATCCATGCAAAACCCATGTAGAACCTATGCGTCTCCGAAATTCGATGCAAGTCCGATGCAGAACCCACGAAAAGCACACGATTTTCTCGTCCCATGCATGGGTTTTGCATGGATTTACCATTGCTGGTATAGAACTATTGATTTAAAAAATCGTGTTTTGCATGGGCACGCATGTCTTAATCGTGGGATTTGCATCTTTCAATCTCATGCAAAACACGGTTTTTAAGTTTCCTGAGCAAAATTTCAAAATCATTTGATACGTGTGAGATGTTTGAATTTTCAAAGTGTGAGTTAATGACATTTTCTGGAATCACTGGCAGTTTCGGAAATGTGGCTATGTGAGACGTATGGCCTTGCAGAAGCGTCGGATATATAGATGTACCGATATCCACAACGCGTCCTTGCCTTGCCGGTTGATATTTTGATAGCTTGCGCATTCGGCAGTTCATACTAGACGCGCGCGTTCGACGCGCGTGCTTCTATATGATTGGGCCAGTCGCATCGTTGACGCAGCTCAGACGCGCGCGATTACTGCGTCACGGGGTATTCGCGACGGTTGTGCGGCATCTTTCTATGAGTTCCGCGTAGCTGAATCAATAGCCGTGGGGCAGTGACGGGGGGGGGGCGCCCTCTCCCGAGAATGGGTCGCCAAATTTTTGAAATAACTTCGCAATACAAACAAAGATCTTTTATTAGTTTATTTTTATTTGTTTGTTTTTATTATTATTTTTAAATATTAATTATTTATAATTTACTATTAAAATTAATATTTTTAATAATTTTATTTTCCGTCTGGGTCCCTAAAACGGTGGAGACCCCAATTTTTCCCCACGCCCCCGCCCCTCCCGCCCACTTTCTGCGTCCGCCACTGCCGTGAGGTATGACGCCTTCAATGACCGAAGACAGTGGCGTCTGAATCGTAACGTGAGGGCGAAAATAATACGTGCCCTTATGTGGCATACGTATAAGAAACAGTAATATAGTCACAGTGAAAATGTTCAGGTCTTGTGATCACAGACCAGGAATTCGTTACGATTAGCTATCACGTCACTAAAAGGTAGCGCGTTTAGCATGCGGCACGTTCGCGCTGCTGTGCACAAACAAGTACGAAAATTCATTACCTCCATCGACGTTTACTGTGTGTCACACGTCACAGTATACCGGAAAGCCATAAGTAAGTGGGCAAGCTGCTCTTGTCGTATGCCTTGTTGGTTAAGGTGCAGATGATTGCCAGATGGGAGTCAGGAGACAGGCGTTACAGACACCAGCTCAGTGCTTTTCGATCTCTCCTAATGTTTTGTCCACGTCTCCCGCGTAGCTGACTGCAGAGTTCCTTACAGCTGACGCGCTCCTCCCCGCTGAAATCCAAATCCGAGTTCTGCGAATTTGAACTGCCAGGACACGTGCTCTCGCACGCGCCTCGTTCGACTGGATTGGTGTTGGCATTTGGAGTTATCCTTGGGAAGTCCGGCTATGTGTAGGTCATAAGCAAAAGTACATAGTCAGCGTGTTTTCACTTCCAATCCAATTGGGCTCCCTAATGCATCGTAGCGTAATCAAGACCGCTGCTCGATGATTTACGAGGGCAGCCAAGGCAGCGCGTGTGTGGGCTGCGAGGCTTTTACGAGTGCTCTACTGCTCAGCCACTGGAAGACTCTGCCTTGCTTCTTTTTCTTGTGGAATATCTTTTGGAGCTATGAACGGAGTAGGACGATGGTGGCGTCGTCACAAGAGAGAGCTCTGTTTCACTGCCACTGACGTTTTACACGGAGTGCGCGAAAACTCCACAAATGTTCATAAACCACTGCTAGAAAGAAAGATATAAGAGATATGTAGGTAAGGAGAGGATGGAACACAGAGAAACAGAAAGATGAAGACGGATAACGAGAGAGGAAGGCAGGAATGAGAAGACAATAGATGTAGTGCATGAGTAACAGACATGGACACCATTGATATACAGTGAGCGTCAATGGCGGTGACCCGTCTGCGGTCTCAAAAAACACGCGGCGCGATCGCGCCGCTTACGATGGAATATTCGCCTTGGTGGTGAATCTGGGTTTTCTTGGCAGTTGTTCATCACATTTGATGGTAACTAATGAGAAAACCAACTGATTATCAAGAAAATCCCATAATTTGATGTCCCGGAGAGGATTCCTGCTCGAGCGAGGCCGCAGACGGGTCACCACCATTGATGTCCATTGTACAGTGTTCTGAACGAGGGGGCCAAGCATTCCATATATCAGGGGCGAACTGCTTCACTAGACTAAACTCCAACTCCGGGTAGCTGGTCAAGTTTCACAACATGTCCAGTGTGCGAAATCGATCCTCAATTATCCCGATATCAAACACGTCCCTGCTCACGGCCTCTTTTGCAAAACTCGCATATTTCCCTTGAAAAGTGGAATATACGCTTCAAATGGAAAGGACGTAAACAGAGCGAAGTCGAACATGAGCAGGACGAATGCAAACAAGGGAACAAATGAACACAAAAAATAACAAAAAAAAATTAAATTTGGCCTCGCTATTGCGAAAGCGCGCTACACTTTCAATGTACAAGCGACGGGTAAGAATCGACAATGGCAACACACTCATAGAATTGCGCAACTGATTTTCCTCTGGACCGGCAATGTGACAATTCTGCCGCGGTTTTCCAACTCTGTCATTCGCCGAATTGGAGCCTCATGTCATTGAGGCTCGGACTGCTAAAATGGGCGGGGTCAGGGTGTCATAAGAATCGCTGTTCGGCTGCTATTCGGTCGCTATAGGACTGATATTCACTGTTTCTATAAGGGGCTCACAGCAACTCAACAGCGACCGAATAGCAGCTCAACGGCAATTGGAATGACACCCAAACCCCTCATATTTCAGCAATCCGAGTCTCAATGACATGGGGCTTCAATTCGGCGAATGTCTGAGAACAGTATAGCTTATGTCTATCCATTTTTGTTCAAATTTTCACCTCGGTCGCGGAGAGAAAATTTTCGGCAAATCTCAGCATTGGTGCTCCTTGTAAGCTATCTGATAAAGCGATCAAGGGAAAGGGCGCTAGAAGGGACTGGTCTCGCCCAGGCCTGAGCTGTTGAAATGTCTGAGTCGTATGAGCAGTATCCATGCGGGTTCACGTCTAGTTTTACAATTCGACTGATTCATTGAGATAGATTCTAGGCCTTATCCGGGTTTCGGACCAGCTACGATATCGTAGATGATCCTCCTTGTTGATGAAGCTACCAACATACAAATTGCTTCCTCTGAGTTTTCATGCGACAACAATCCTTTCAAGGAGAAAAGACATTACTTTTCTTGCTTAAAGATAAATACAGTTAAAAAATTGAGTGATAATCTGCTGCTAGCAAAACACCCATATACCCACCATAGGATTCACCTTGAACTTGCACTGGACTTTCTCGCACAGATCCGCTATTCTGGCACAGTGTTCACTTCATTTTTCTCCATTTGCTAATACTGGTATTTATGCCTCATTCTGGTTGGCTCACACAGCTGCTTCCCTCATTACTTTCAAACCATTTTTCCGCGGCGCAGCATGCCCTTTCATTTAGCCTTCGTGTGCTCACTGCAACGTGTACGGGGCTTGAAAAATACATGGCCTTGTTGTTTGGCTGCGGCTCCTTTCACTTTCGCATTATAAATATCTTTTTGTGGTGACCGTTGCTACAATTGCTACCAACTTATGGTAGTAACTTAACGAGTCTTTTACAGTCTTGACGGCTTGCCCTGATCATGATGCTCTACCTTTTCTCTCGATTATGCCCATTGTATTACATTTGCATGCTATTACATCTAACGCTAATGTCATCACCTAGGCAGCAATACTTATAAAAAGTAGTAAAGGGATGCATTTCAAGGACATGCTAAGTCCCAGCAAATGACTGCATTCCCAGTTCGCCCACAAAAGGGTTGGGTGAGAGGTGGGAGGGTCTATTGTACATCCGGGAATATTCAAGTTAGAGCCATTCCTTGGTTGGACCGTTTCGCAGCCGCCTAACACCATCTTCGCGATGCGGTTTCCTCGCAGAGATACATGTCCTAACGCGTCGCGTGCATCCTAGCTTTGACAGTGCTGCACCGCACTAGCTGACCGATAATTTAGAGTGCGTCAAAATAAGCGCGTTATGATCACAAAACGCGAAAGTGCTACACAGCGGTCGCGGAGCGGAGCCAACGAAAGAACCAAGGCTTATCCAGAATGATCACGACCATTCATTCATTCATTCATTCATTCATTCATTCATTCATTCATTCATTCATTCATTCATTCATTCATTCATTTTCATTCATTCATTCATTCATTCATTCATTCATTCATTCATTTTCATTCATTCATTCACATTCATTCATTCAACCATTCATTCGTTCATTCATTCATTCATTCATTCATTCATTCATTCATTCATTCATCCATTCATTCATTCACCATATTCATTCATTCATTCATTCATTCATTCATTCTTTCATTCATTCATTAACCATTCATTCGTTCATTCATTCATTCATTCATTCATTCATTCATTCATTCATTCATCCATTCATTCATTCACCATCATTCATTCATTCATTCATTCATACATTCATTCCATTCCATTCCATTCCATTCAATCACTCACTCATTCATTCATTCATTCATTCCATTCCATTCCATTCCATTCCATTCAATCACTCATTCATTCATTCATTCCATTCGTTCCATTCATTCCATTCATTCCTGTTTGAACTGCATCAAGGTCCAATAAAGTTTGGTGGTTCACTAACACATTTGCTTTACTAATTATTTATTAAC
>JARK01001586.1:0-19742 GCA_000688135.1 Ancylostoma ceylanicum
CTGCGCAGGCTCCGGCGCAGGCGTCTGCGCACAAAGCGCATGCATGTTCAAGTGGAAAAGACCCCCAATATGCCACAGAGATCCCCGGTTTGCCCTCGGAGGTGCCAGGTTAGCCCAAGGTGGAACCACTAGTAGCCCATGGTGGCCCCTCCATTTGCCCATGGTTGACGTGCCGAATATCAACCGTGGGATAACGGTGGGCCCACCGTGGTACGAAAGTTCAGGGCACCGCTTTAAACGAACTTCACCTAACTGATCATCATGTGCTTCAATTCCCTCAACATTAAGGAGATTTATTCGGTCAGTAAATTAGCCAAGAAACTGAAATCTGGCAACTAGTCTCGCTCTTTAGTCCAGTAACAATCTGCATGATTACTGTTTACGTATTTAATCTTAGATGGAAGTGATTTGGTATAAAAACAGCTCTCCTCCACGTGGAAATGCTCTTTTCCGGAAACGAACGAGGTGGAAAAAAAACGTTGATCTGTGAAAGGGGTGGAGAGTCGGGGTGTGCATCTTTCCAAAGAAGAAGTTATTGCCCGATCACTATATTTAACCAAAGGGTAAGACTTCAGACAAACAACCTCATGAAAAACACTAATCGAGGTAAGTGACAGTCATTCTACTACTTACTGGTAACTGAAACCATTGCCAGTAAATCCGTGTGATGAGCGGCCTCTCCATTTGCCGTGTTCAATATATTTGACCGTAGGAGGCAAAACGCGGCGGGTATATACCCGTTTCCACTGGTTTTATTCAGTCTGCTATCCACTATAACTTACCCGTCCACGTGTTCATTATTTGCCATGACGAGAAACACCGCAAATTGCAGATGGAGCAGGTCATAAATCGTTATCGAGCGGGAATCGAGCGAATAAAGAAATCGAAAGTTTGATCATTTCCCGATATTCCGGTTCAGTTACCCAACTTCCGGGAATTTTTAACTTGTCGATTATTGCACGAATTTCTTCTAATAGCGAAGCAAATATCCTGTAAATATCTAGCATGGAGTGCTCCTCAATTCTGCTATTGTTTTTCTCTGTTTAAAGCTGCATAACTCACGAAAGGAAAATCAATAATTTTGGTAGGTCAGATACTAAATTTCCTTAAAAATCGGAAACTGGAGATTTCTCAACAATTCATGTATGAGTACTCGTTGAGTACTCGTTCATTGAGTACTCGTTGTATTCTACAGAAAGATTGTCGCGTTCCTGTCTATTTTTTCCAGCTTCGGAATCCTTCATCCTTCGAGAAAAAAGCTGTCAAACATGACGACCTGAAGACGAAATTTTACTTGTTCTTCGGTTCTCAGTTTTCCGAATTCTCTGTGCAGGAAATCGGGGACCTGCCCATGCAATAAGCAATAGTCCCCACTAATCAAAGGTATTATGTCTTATGCCGAGGTGGGCATCTATTAAAGTTGTGAGAAAAAAATGTAGTCCACACGAGAAAGCGCCATCTCTTTTGTATCAACCTAATACATATATCCGTTTGTGCGCGTTTATTCGACTGGATAAATTATAGTGGATACCGGCCCAGTTCCCGACATTTTGCCTGCTTATCCCTCCTATGATTCTGATTACGTACATGTTATCAAATTCAAATACATTTTTACACAATAAAAAACACTGAAGTCATTGTCTCATGTGGCATTTGGATAGTTT
This sequence comes from Ancylostoma ceylanicum, assembly GCA_000688135.1. Taxonomy (NCBI): domain Eukaryota; kingdom Metazoa; phylum Nematoda; class Chromadorea; order Rhabditida; family Ancylostomatidae; genus Ancylostoma; species Ancylostoma ceylanicum. The sequence goes on from JARK01001586.1 coordinate 1,665, forward strand.
CAATGTTTCAGCAACAGATGAGGGGAATTTCCACATTTCCAATATTCTGTGTTCTTGTCAATTTCAAGTCACTGGACCGAAATGCATCCATGACTCTCCCAATTCGAAGAAAGTTGTTAATGTGTGCTTAGTGCCCCGCAATGCACTGTGCCCTCGAAGTTTGCGTTCCCATCGTTTCACGCTCGGCTGCCCATTATGCGCTGGCGGTCAACGTCAACTCCGAGATCTTCAAATAATCGCGCGCCGTTCTTTTCACTACCAAATTAGTCCACTTGTTCGGGAACTGACCATCATGTCGCTGGATGAGGTGAACCATTTGTATTCGACGTCTGTTTCGTCCGCTTTAAGTACACGCGAAAAAACGCTTAAAAGGACACTCCGACGGTGACTGGAGAGAGGCGCTCGGCACGCGAAAGGCGATCGCTACGCTACAATTGTTCTCTGGAGATCTATGGAGAATCCTAGAAATCCTAGACAGCTTTCTTTTGCAAGGAGGATTGTACAGATGTGTGTTTTCGTCCATGTGTTTCCCTTCACGTGTCCTATGCTAGTTAGCAATTGTCTGTCGCATGCTTATAATGTGTTTTGAGGCAACACCGGCTAACGCCTTCCTATACAGCATATCCTCGCGGACCTCTTCCTTTGGGTCGAACCGCCACCCTCGCGTGCCAACGCGCTCACCTGCAAAACAATCGTTCTTCTTGTCCTTGGAACCGCTGCGTTACACATTCCACAGAAATGGCTGGCGTTTAGGGTGGATTACCAATTGCCTCGTGTCTAAGTGATCCATGGTTATACTATCTCTTCGCTAACGAACTACATTTAGCTCTTGGAAAAATTCGACTGTGAGATTTAAATTTATCCAGGTTTTCTTTATTTAGAAAATAATTGGATTTTTTCCTGTTTCATGTTCTATTTATGTATGCCCGTTGGTTGGCGTCCTGTTCGTTGTTGTGGCACATCAGCATGGGACTTCTTGTTTCTCTGAAGCTTTTGGGTAAATCCATCGGGTTTTGACTGCGTGTGATCCTTCGGATTCTACGGATACTCCGTGGCTGTAGAATATCTGCTCCAATCGGAACGGATATGAATACGAAACCCCTTCTGCTTTCGTTCCCCTGGGAAGACCCTGCTATGGCCAAGGAGCATTTCCGCCTTTGCCTGCAATTACACTGATGCAATACATCTGCCGTCTGATCAGCTGAATCAATCGAATTTTTACACTTTCTTCAATAATTCCTGATATGCATATGACTTGATTTCTTTTTTTTTGTTTTCCAGCTATCATTCAACGAAACTTCCTGAGGACGCATCCGACTTCCCATCTATCCCATCTGATGAGCTAAGCCGGCTGACACCCGCGTCGCAACCGTAGTTTTTTTTCTCGGGAAACTATTTATTTATTTATTTATTTATTTATTTATTTATTTATTTATTTATTTATTTATTTATTTATTTATTTATTTACTAGACGGTATGCCCGGCTTCGCTCGGCTGTTTAATTTCTCTCGGTAGTTTAACGGTGACGACGACAACTGTTAAACCTAACGATCCATTCATAGTGCTCATCATTTTCATGATCAGCCCAGGAATTCTTTTTCATTCGCCTCTGTCAGAAAGTAGGAAAAGATGTTTTGTTGGTAAATTTTTGTTTAAACCCTTGCCATATTCACGTTCAACTTGTTGGAGAACCCCAGTGGACGTGTTTTTACCTACCACTAAGTAAAGACAAAAAAAATCGACAAAATCGATAATTCTATGTTCTCGTAGAATGTGGTTGTCGTATTCGAGTTTAGCGCATTGAAGAACCCCCGCGGTCATGTCTTCACCCTCCCATGGGCAATAAATGCGAAAAGTCAATAAAATCGATAGATCAATCCTTTGTACGAAACGGTTGTCATATTCGTGTTCAGCGTATTGGATAACCCCAGTAGACATGTCCTCACCGGCCCTGGTCAAAAATTGCGAAAAAATCGATAAAATCGATAAATCAATACTTGGCACAAAATGGTTGTCATATTCGTGTTCAGCGTATCGGATAACCCCAGTAGACATGTCCTCACCGACCCTTGGACGAAAATTGCGAAAAATCAATAAAATCGATAAATCAATAAATCAATCGATAACCTAAAGTAGCCTAAAACCTCCGCCGGCCCGAGATACATACGTGTGCAAAGTTTGGTTCCGATTGGTCAACTCTCCGCGATTTCCATTTGGTACATACATACACACACAGACATTCTACTTTATATTAGGTTGTCGGGAAATGATTGAGACACTCCACCGAAAATTCTCTCCTGCATCCCTCACACATGGTTTGGGCCCAGGATATGCGAGTATGTGATAGCCTGGCACCGGAACAATTACGCCATGGGTATGCCAAGATGTAGCGTTACGCCATTGCGCAGGTAGGAGCTAGAATGCACGGGCAACTGATTCGAGTGATTTCCTTTTTCGAGCTCTTGTTAGGCGCCAGTGCGAGCAGGAGGGGTGATTATACCGTTATGGTATTTGATCCGTCGCTCGTTAGCCATACAACCATAAACCGTCGATTCTGCTCTTTCGTTTCGGTAGATATGTCTCCTCAAAGACATTTACCATCTAGGCGACCTCCTGAGCTTAGGAGCTGGGCATGCTCCACCGGAGTTGCTGGCACGCAACATGATGAACAACAACACCTTTTGCAGGAATCAATTTTGGGCAAAGACCGGCAAATATGGGGAAAGGAGACATCGACGTGTCGAAGTGCACGTTTTGGTGCACGAAAATCACCCTCACATGGCTTTGTCAAGTTGTCCTTAGTAGGAGGAGCAGGCACGGACTGCGATGTCATACTCGATACTCTTGCCCAATCTTGCATTCTCCAACTAACACCCTGTTCGGTCACTCAGGCACTCCTTGGTCCAGCAACACTCAGTCAACTTTAAGGATTTTTGATCATCGACTGATGGATTCTTCGGCCTGTAGTTTCCCGATTTCTGAACCTGTGCAGACAAGTCTGCCCCTGAAAGGTGGCCCAAGGCCATGGGTATACCTTGCGCTTACAACAAGTCCTGAGGTTCCCTATGTGAAGAGAAAATTCTAGAGAGTGATAAAAATCTGGAGTGTCTCAATCATTTCCCGACAACCTAATATATACAGATTTTGATAGTCCAACAACGTGCTAAAACGAAGGACAAAAACAGGAAGACATAAAAATCCAATCCCGATTAGGACACAACAAACTAAACATACAAAGAAGCTGAATACCAGGAACTTCTAGCCAACTGGTTCAACAATTAGTCAAAGAATTGCAAATAGCACCCTCAAATGTCAGATGAACCGATCCTCTGTCGATGCAGGGCAAGGTATGATGCTTAGATGTTTTGCTATGATGCTTCTTTTCTCGGAAAACTATTAGGTTGATTCATAAGTTCTGTTCCTTTCAGCAGTTTTGGTTTCAAATTTAAATAACTTTAGCTTAATGCATCCTCACCCTCTAATATACTCGCCAATTATGTAGCCAGTCTTGCACTTAGTGCTGGGCAGCTGAATGGTTCCGTAGCTCCAGGAGGAAGCTGGGTCCAGCTGAAGGAATCCCGGCAGTGCTAGTTCCATATAGCCATGATCAGCAAAGACTTTTTGAGGATGGAGGCTCTCTAGTCAAGCAACCAGATAATGATCTGATAGAGCTAGGTTTTGGGAGTAATTTCAGTGGAAAATGACTCCCCGGACAGGGCTCTTCAGAAATATCTGCGCAGATTTCGGAAACTGTGGCCTGGCACTGTTTTGGTGAGAGTAGAAATTAAAATGTGGAGGAACCACTGGGATGTCATTTCCCGTGCAGTTTACTACCAAGGCCCAGTCCAATCAGAATGCCGCCTATTCACCTTATTGAAAAAGCTTTTCCGTGGATAAAACTTCTTTGATACTTACTACTGGGAAACACTAGTGTTGAGACATCTTCAGTCCGTGCTGGGCTCTTCCTGAAGCTGTGATGATGACACGGACTTCCACAAAAACTAGGGCAAGATCGTGGACAATATCGATCAATACACCATTGCTTGATACTGGGTTCCAGCGATGTTATTTAATTTTCAAGCGACATTTCTCCTAGGGACAGAACTTACGACTCAACCCAATACTTCTATTTACCGGTTGAATTTCAGATTTTTCATGAGAAAGCGGCTCAGAAGCGACTTTCGGGCCGAGAAGTGAATTCTGCTGGTAGTTTTGCATATACGTACTCTAATTTGTGGAATTTTTAAAAGAATAGACGCATGAAATTTCAAACTATTGGAATTTCTTAGCGAAAATCATCAGTGAAATAAATGTTCTTCAATCAATCTAACGACAAAAAGGAAGTTCTAGGGGATTTTCTCAGCCTCCTAGTTTATACCTTTTTTCAATTGACAAAAAACCAACTTTTAGATTTTGAAATCTATAAGACGTTGCCATAAAACGTTGGAGAAGATCGAAAATTGTGCTGAAAGAAGGCATACAAATTGTCTCTTGATTTGGATTTTATTTTATCTATGTTTCTCACTATTATTACCACTTCTTTGTTTCGAATCGGAAGCTACATGTCTCTTTAGTTTTTTTTTTCGTAAAAGCGTCAATTTTTGTAATCACAACACTTTGATCAGTATTTCTTCTTAGACCCTTTTCCTATGGTACTCAATCTTTCTAATTGATTAGCCCAAACTGTTTGTTTTTACTGTTGGAGCTGATTTTTGAGAGAATGGTCAACTCCATATTCAAATTCTCAAAATGAGCTCCATATCATGCATAATACTCGAAAACGCTAACAAAAACGCTTCTGGAAGAATTATAGTAACACTTTTAGAAGCACGTAATTCTAGAGCATTAAGCGATAGTACATATGTATTCGAGAAGTAAGAGAAGGCAATCTCTCACTTTCCAAACCTCTAGTAAGCCTTTCTGAGCACATTTGAGAGATGAGGTGCATGGAAAACTTGCATCCTTGTCTCGTACTAACTCGTTTCAGGGATTCGCCCAGAAGCGGTCGCAGTTTCATATCTCTCTCTTTGTCTTCCTTTTTTCCGGTCCTTTAGCTGCATTTACGGTACGTCGGAGTCCGATCCTGTCAGATAACAAAAGATGCGTATCGATCCTTGTCTGTTGGATTCCGTGGATCGATACGCATCTTTTGTTATCCGACCGTATCGGGCTCCGACGCACTTTAAGTAAACCTTTTGGTTGTTGCAACGTTTTATTTTTACTGGGGCACCTGAATACTGGAATGTAATTAGCTGTCAATATGGATGCTTCAACATTTAGACTAAAAAAAAACAGACTACAAGATTATTCAAACTGTAAGAATTTTTCGAAAGACATTGTTTGAAGAACATTAACATCTTGTTCGCAATATGGATGCCTGGCCCTGAGAAAATTTCTTATTGCATTTTTTTTTTCAATGATTTCTAGCTAGCTAGATGGATCGGCTAGTTATTGCTCAACTTTCTTTGCCATTTTGTTCTCTTCTAATACAGGACTTTTCCGCCAACCTAAGTAACATCTCGAAGTAGTAGGCAGGATCCATCAAACCTCATTCATTCTTTCTATGAAGGAAAATGACAATCTATACTAATTGGCATAGCTTTTCCTGTATATTTGTTGCAACTGGAAGGTCATTCGGAGTCGAATGTTTTTCAATATTCGGACGAACTTTCAAACATGATACATCTCAATGACGCTGCAAAACGTCAAAAGATACGAACGAGCACTTAACGACGACGGCGATGTGGTGCTAACGGTTGACCCGTTTCCGTCGCATCGATGGCTATACTTTCAAATTGCCGACAGCCTGAAAACCAGCTCTCCTTGTGAACACCTTCGCCGTCTTTTCGTTCGCAACGCTCATCCTTGTTCTTCTCAGAGGTCATTTTGAAATACATTGGGAGGAAGAAGTCTTGCATCCGTTCCGCTTTCCTATTTTTTTTTCTGGTAGAGGCGTTCCATAGCAAGATTCTGACTATTCATGGAATGGCTATCGAATATTGATCAAATGAAAATTGAGTATATTTAATTAATTTAGATAACTATTCCAAAAGTCATCACAAAAATCGAAAATCCTAGAAACAAAGAGCTTCACACCCCCCATTTTTATTCAACCAAAGGTGTAGGGCTCTCTCTCTCTCCTGATCATTTCAACTTGTCGACTTATTCGGAGTCGAATGTTCGAATATCTAATGTATCTAATACATTATTTGATCAACACAGTAAATGGTTGTGAACTGTACTAGGAAGCGAATACAAATCGAATAACTCAATTCATTTGATTATTCATTGCAAAGAATGCAAAGAATTGAAATCTATAAGAAAGAGAAATCTAAATGCCTCCTCACCATTCTTGAAAGAGTGTATCACCCACTCATTTTCAAACAACCGGACTATGAACTCATTCGAAATCGAATATTTGAAGTTCGAATAAATTGGTAGATATCTACGGCAGTATTCGATCCTTCGGTATTCATCTTAACAATGTGATAGTATGCTATAAACTACATATAAAAACGAGCACAAGATGAGACTTTCAAGGAAATTTCATCATTTATGCTAATTCCAAGAGGAGAATTCTGCAAAATTCCTCATTTTTTGCTCTTGGAAACTCTTCGTTCCTCAACTAATCTCCAGGATGCAGTCTTCCTGAGAAATTCCATGAGCCCAGCTAATTTTAAAAACACTAAATAATCGTCGCTATCTCATGTCTTTAGACGCCCCATAGTGTACGCTTTTAGATGAGTCAATTACTAAGAAAGGAAAACTGTTGAGAGGTGGATAAACGGTCGCATTTGTCATTCTCTTTACCTGAACCTTGTGAGGGTAAGCAAAATCGATTTCTAACATACTTTCCGCTGAAGGAAACAGGTTATTTTATCTAGTCCCTTAGTTTTAATTAAAATGAGTAAAGGCAGCAAAAGGGTCCGAGAGAGCAGAGAAAAGTCCAGATGTGGGTTTTCCAAATAAAATCAGGTTTTTCTAATTATTTTCGCATTTCAGGAACAGCTTACAAATTACAAATCAACATTGTCCCCTTACTTTTCAGGTTTGCGCGGAAAGTGGATGGGATCCTGATCAATTCATCATTTCTGATGTCTCTCCTCCTGGTGATTAAATTCCTTAAATCATTCCTGTCGACAACAGGCTACAAAAGCCGTTTGATTATACTGCAAGACCAACACAGCATCACCAACCTTGTTTAGTATCCATCTTATAAGCGCACGCACTTTCATGTCGTCACTTTTGGTGACATCAACTGTTGAGCGGAATTTCTCGTACTCTGCGTTAGAATCGATGCTGTCTGCAAAGTTTTGCAAAGTGGTTTGAGACTAACACTATCGACGTTTTCTTTCACAACTGCTAACTTGCTAAACCTTCCTGCAGCGTCATAACGGAATACAGAATAGGATCTGCGATTCCGAAAGGAGAATGGGTCATGGGCCTTGCTCTAAGCAGTCCATGTAGGTTTGTGAGGGCGGACTGCAGCTCAGTTATTATCTCTTCACGATGCCGGTTCTTAAACAAACCAGTAAAATTTTAATGAAGTAGTGATTATGAAAAAGTCAGAATGTCATGAAATAGGACCTTCTTCCTGGACAGGGCGCCGTGAAGCAACGCTCTGGACAAGGATCGCTCCAGTGAAATAGTTATGAAGTGAAACCTGATTCCTGGACAGGGCACTGTGAAGCAACGCTCTAGACAAGGATCGTTCCAGTGAAATAGTCATGGAGTGGGACCTAGTTCCTGGACAGGGCGCTATGAAGCGGCGCTCTGGACATGGATTGTCCCGGTGAGGCCACCCTATAGGTGAAGTGGGACCTAATTCCTGGACAGGGCACCGTGAAGCGGCGCTCTGGACGAGGATCGCTCCAGTGAAATAGTAATGAAGTGAGACCTGATTCCTGGGTGAGATTACCCGAAGGGGGACCTGATTCCTGTGCTGGTATTCATGAACGCTCGGGAGTGGGAATAGGCGTGGTCTTTACCCGCTGCCGCTGGTTCCCGGCGGGAACCTGCCCAGTCACCCGTACGGGTAAATTTTGCATTGAAAGACCAGGAGGCGGGAACACCACGACGCGTGCATTAGTACTCTAATTAGGGCGCACTTTGGCATATGAAAGGCTCAAAGTCAGGAATTTTGAATGTTTCGAAGAAGAATCCGAGCGGAAACTACCCCTTTCCGTATTTTTTCGACATTATGTGCAATATAGTTGGATTCTTATCATCGGTTCATCATCGAAATACAGCCTAGCCTAGAATTTAGTTTAGATTGCAGTTTTTTTTTCAGATTAGACGCGGTAACGCTCTTGATGCATCATATTTCGCGATGTTTCAATCAGTTGTTTTCCAACATGTTTCCGCATCACACAATTTAAACTAGTGAAATTTTTTACCGGCGCAAACATATGTAATTGAAAGGGAAGAAGGGGAAGTATTGCCTAATTCGCATTTTTGCAAGCGTTATTACGCTTACAAGATTGGTAAAACAACATCTCCTGAACAACCATAATTTTCAGCATTTTCTTTTGTCAAAGTTTTAGTTAACTTGCCGTTCCCTTCTTAACACAGAAAGAAGCGATCAGGTTTTCTCAACACCGAAAAATGTCACTGAAACGCGGTCATAGGTTATCGTCAAGACCTATTGAGTGCTGCACTTTTCCTCGCCAATACCACAACGTTGTCTTCGCTCTAAGAAGTTCTTGATTTCCTTCCAATCTTTTTTTTCTAGCTTGAATTTCCTCATCAAATTGAATCTTGAAAGCAGAATGAAAAAAATCCATCGACACATACATACGTGACATAATCAGAAAGAGGATCACGCGAAATGATGCAGTGAGCCTGAACTCCATTGCAAAAAGTCTGGATATTTCTCTTCAAAGCGTGCACAACATCGTTAAAACCTCTCTCGGGCTTCGTAGTTATCGTTTGTGTCGCGGACAACATTTGACAGAAGAAGCTATGCAGAAGAGGCTAGCTTAACGCAAGAAATTGCTTGAACTTTTTGAGGTGCACCGCGTGCAAGACGTTTTGTGGTCGGACGAGAAAATCTTTACCGTAGAGGGGGCCCGCAACCATCAGAACGATGGGCAACTCTTGAGTCCGATGCAGAAAAACGGGAGAAAAAGAAAAGCCGTTATGCGATCACAATTTCCCAAAGGATTGATGGTCTGGGCAGGAGTTAGCGCCACGGAGAAAACACCTTTGATTTTAATCGACAAAAGCGTAAAGATCAATGCCAAAACGTATCAGGAACTGGTCTTGGCTAAGATCGTGGCCCCATGGAAGCATAAGAACAGTGATGGAATCTTCCAGCAAGATTGGACTCCTACTCCATGAGACGAAATCAACTGGGGCATTCCTCGACGCCCATGTGCCTGGTTATTTAACAAAAGATGAATGGCCCTCGAACAGCCCCAACCCTCTCGACTTCTCCGTTTGGGGCTATGTGTAAGAGAAGTTACGGACCAAGTAAATCTCCAGCCTTGTCAATTTGCTGCAGAAACTATTGAAGACATGGGACGATTTGGATCAGGTTTACCTGCGGCGCACTGTCGATTCCGTGGTCTCTCGTCTAAAGGTTTGTGTGAAAGCGAAAGGCGGCCATTTCGCACAATTTGTTTTAATGTTGTTATTTATTGTATTTCAGTTTTATTTACATTGAGAAGGTGTCTTTATATAGTGTGCGTTCCTGACAATGTAACATTTTTGCACGCGCCAATACTTTTCAGCCACCCTGTATACCCTATGACCATTGGTGATTGCCACTAGTTGATTTTCATGAAGTTACACGGTAGGATTGATGAAATGCCTGGAACAGACTCAAGTTGTGTGCCTAACATCTACAGGCGGTGTCATCGTCTAAATCCTTCTTTGACTGTGTTAACACGTCCGCGACCGCGTGCACGACCGGTCGTGCACTGTCTAGTCTGTGCCATATATTTGTGAAATGCCCAAAATTAGCTAATTCCTTAGTAGTAGCGTAGTAAAAGATTTATTGGAGTATTACACACAGTGGGCGAAGCAGACTTCCTCTTAAAGTTTTTCATTGGTTTCCGAGCTAGAACAGCTAGGAGAACCATAAACTTGAATTCTAACAACGACAAATCAGGCAACAGGAATGAAAGGAACCTTTGAGAACTCCGGAAGAAAGGACAACTCTTATGAAAAAAAATCACACTTTATATGGGAAAGAAAAACTGGTACCGCTTGGGACCACGTGCTCGACCGGTCGAGCACGGATCCCACGTACGCAAGAAGTGCGTGTGTAGCGAACGTGTCAAAGTACCTAGGAGCACCCACACATCGGAAGCGACAAACTTGATTAGGCTCTGCTCGGCAGCGGATCCAACAGAAATGGATAGGACCATCCACCGCATATATGTGAATCCGTTTGATGGGATCTCCCTCGCTATCGTACTACGCGATACCAACGTTCATATTCTATTATACATCTGTAACCATTGCGTGGCATCTCATTAGATTCCAGCATATCCACACCACTTTAGTGGACCCGTTCAGTGACGCTTCTGTAACTGTGGACATCAGTATACTCATAGAGCATAAGTGAACTGGCTGCGTTGCTTTTTCGTTACCGCGTGCATTACTGATCTCACGTATTGTGTTGGGTTGGGCAACAAGTTCGTGCGGTTTTTCAGGGACACTGGGAGTACTGCATTTCACCAACAACATCAACCACAACAGATGACTTTCGTAGTCCCTTTCTTCCGCTATCGAAGCTGCCAGAGATGGAGCAGCCCCCGGTTCCATTTTCATGTTAAAAGTCACATTGCTTGAGACGACCATGCTTGTGACTACCAGCTGCAACTTTTCAATCAAACTCTGAAAAATTCCTACGAAAATAAATAAAATAAGTGGTTAGAGACTGCTACATGCTCGAAGAGGTTGTCTGGATCACTTAGCTTATTCTACTATCTCGGTTACCGTTTTGGTGAAATTTTCCCAGAGGAGACGCGCCTTCTCAATGTGAGGGGTCACTCCGCACTGAACGCTTCGAAGTTTTTTTTTTTTCACGAAGTGAAAAAAAAATGTGGATTTGGCTGAGAATTAGCATTGTTAGTGGCTCCTCTCTACATCTGAAGCAGAACCTAGCAGATCATTGCTCTTTAAACTCCACAATCAGAGGGTTGAAATCTTTGGGCTAGAATTAACCTCTCTGAGGCAGGCATGCATTTTTGCAATAGTCGTTTCAACGATGATGGCTATGGGATTGATTTTTTTGCATCTGGAGCTCCATTCGATCCACGATGAAAGTTCAACGGCAGTAGTGGTCGGAGGTTGTGGTCCAAGTCGAAATGGTGCTTCACACTCCAGGCGATAGAGAGTATGATGTGGCGAGAATTGAGGGAATCGGTTAGAATACAGGGTGGTTCAAAAGTACGGAGACAAGGTTACGATGCGTGTTTCTCGACTTATCTCGCGTTTTGGCTTCTTGCATCCAATCTTTTGTTGTTCTTCTGTTCATTCGTAAAGGTTCCTCCAGAACAAAACTTAGCGCTATGAATTTCAGCTACAACTAGGCCGTCAGTTAAGATTTTTTCCAACACCCATCTACATTTTCGTGTTGTCTAGATGCGAATGTAATGCCAACGTGTATGATTTTGCAAAAAGATCGCCCACCATTGCATTGAAGAGTACAGGCTTGGGTAACAGGAAAACATGAAGGTGATTGTAAAAGAGCAGCCATCATGGTGATGAAATCCAAGATTAGGTGCGAATTCACCGATACACGACACGATTTGAACGTGCCTAACAGATCGGATCACCATCACTAATCATATAAAAGGGAAAATTTTCCTCAGAACTTCAAGATTGGATGTTTGTAGCCCTGAAAAGTTCTACACTCCTATCTAACGTAAGCTCTGAAGAAACGGAAACAGCCCTTACATGTATTTCACCCTGTTTCTGCACAGGAATGCGTCCGCTTCCTTACAACAACTATTTTAAGTATTCACTTGCACAGATTTCTCGTTATGGTAGTCATTTAACGGCAGAACCTGGATTTATTCGCGATAATTCTTTAATCTTCGGAGCAAGGGCTTCAGGAGGAGTGGAGTTATCTGGGAAGAAGGCACGTCCGCGCCTCAGCAAGCGAATAATTCGCATTCTTCACGACTTTTCTCGCCGGTGCTAGGAGAATTCGTGCGATGTGATAGTATATTTCGTTCAATGTTGAGTAAAAATATACAATATTGGGAACAAGATTGCCAACTTGCTTTCTAACGTTAGATGTGACTCTTTTTGCGAGTCCGGATTTTTGGACCACCCTGTATTTGTGAAGAGCTACGAAATGGTTACTGAAACGCAATTGAACGAAGTTTGATTTTACTTCTTGTTTTACTTATTGCCGAACTCAATATTTGAACTCGTTTACCCACTGGGTGCCGGCGTGCACATTCTATAACAGTAGTTCTGTTAGAAGACTTATTCGCGGTATCGTGCCACTAGAGCATCCATACCAGGAGTTTGCAATTATTAGGTTGGCAACTAAGTTCTTGGGCTTGACGAGATGCAATAATAAAAAAATTATTTAAAAAATCATGAAGACAGATGACTACCCAAGCTATATATGATCCGAATGTGCAGTGGCTTCTCGTTTTTCTGACAGCTTCTCTATTCTCTGTGATTAGGTTTTTGACTGGTTCAGTTTAGAGAAGTGCATGAGCCACGTTTAGAGACTAGCAACTTCTACAAATCGTTACTTTTCTAACTGATGATTCAGCGATCAAAGCAGCCAATATTCAGTAGAAGTGATGTCTGCCTAAGTAGAAAATCTGAAAAGAACTCTCCGCTTCTTCAGCGTTTCGTCAGCGTTTGAATCATTTCCTCAATGTCGCCTACAGCATCATCACATGGCTTCGGTTATATTTCTCTCGCTTCACATGGAAGTGCTCCTTATAAGAATATCTCAGTGGAGTTGGGGAAGCAATACTCTACAAAAATATGGCAGTCATCAAATGGGCTTTTTAGGTGATCAAGCACATGAGCTCAGAATGTTGCCGTTTGCCTTCCAAGGCACAAGCTCTTCCTTTGAATCTATTTCTCTAATGCAACGCTCCTTCTGAGGACTACCACTGATTTTTCTTCAATAGGAGTTTAAAGGCTACTGATGTGGAAACATTGCATCTCGCTGCAAAATAGGATTGCTTCATTAAAAAATTGGGAAATTTACTTTGGCGAGCTCCTAATCGTAGTGCTACTACCAATCCCAATGAAGAAATAATTCTAACAAAATGAATGCCCGCGTATGAGATTCCGAATGTAGAGAACTTTGCAGAGGGCCGTCTGCTATCATATAATGTAGAGATATTGCGAGAAGCGATCCGCCAAAAATTAGTAAAATTTGCGAAAGCAAGCCCAAGAACTTAGTTGCCATACTAATACATTTGCTCGTTTGAACCGCATTTGAAAAAGTTTTTGTCAGCTCAACACCTGATTGGCAAAGGCAAAAGTCCGCCGTTAGCTGCGGGTATTGCTGCGTACACAATACACCATAGAAAATATTTAGTTACGAAAACATCTTGTGAAATGCAGATGAAAAAAAAATTGTCATTAGCCGAAGCACAGTTCGTTGCAGGTTACGTTATCATTCCAGATATTATACGTGCCAGTGCATTCACAACACTCTACCTGATAACACTTGTTCGGCCCGGGTTCTCTCCAGTCATAGGTCCACCTGAAATTCTTGTTAAAACATTCAGTAGGAGCGTATGCGCTGTGCTCCAAATTTCCATGAAGAAAAACTTACACTTTGCGCTTTTGAGGGCAGTTTTCGTCGCGCGGAGGAACGAAGGGCCATTTGCAATAATAGAGGTCTCTGGCCGCGCAGAAGCAGATGAGGGCGCATAAGATTGCCACCAGTGGTTTCATTTCAATTCTGTCCGACAGTTAGGATATACGCTTATGATCGGAATACGTAATAAGGATAAATACAGAATACGATAAAAACTCATAGCAAAGGTTTCAGCACTGAAGTCGCTCCATATAAATTAAAAAATAAATAAAAAGTAAAAGTTAACGAAGGAAAATCATCTCCAGGGTGAGATACATTTTACTACTAGAGAGCGAATAGGGTATAAAACGCTGCCCTGTGAAAATGCTGACTACTTCGTCGTGCAGTTACTGCTCAACTATCTTATCTCACAGCTAAAATCCTACACAGCTCATTACTCTTTCGAATAAACTGCGAAGCTACTCCAGATTCTGGCCTTTGTGTCTATCACATAGGAGTACTGGGATTTTTCCCGAATTTTTTGGCGAAAACACTGGTTCCAACGCAATCAAAGGGAAGGGAGCCCAACCAAGTCGCGGCACACTGCGATTGGCAAAGGTTGGAGAGTACCAATTTCAATCGGACCTCCGTTCGATCTACTATGTCTCAGTGGCGGACGCAGGGGGGAGGGGCAGGGAGGGAGCGCCCTCCCCCTCGAGAATGGGTCGCCGAATTTCAGAAATCACTTCAAAAATAGATAAGAACTTTGTATTAGTACATTTTCAATTGTCTGTTGTTATTTTTTTAATTCTTGTTATCAATTTTTTTTCCATCCGGGTCCCCAAAACAGCGGAGACCCCTGTTCTTTTCCCACGCCCCCTCCCCTCCCGCCCACTTTTTGCGTCTGCCACTGCTATGTTCCCATATATTATACTTGATCTGTTCGGGAAATTGCGTCCGACGCACATGTGACGCCGCTAATACAAGTTGTCCTCCTCAGATAACTCCGAAAGTGATTGAGGTTTGGTTGAAACTAGTGGATTTGAGTGGGAGAGCTGTGTACATGTATGTGTGAAATCCGTGTAGTTAGCGAAATTCAGTCAGATTTGTTCAAACCCAGTCCTCAACTCGAGTTATCGACAAATCGTTCATTGCATGTCATGTCAGAAATGTCCTTGATCTATGGTCACTAATCATGTGGTTTTGCTCAATTCGCCTTCCTTAACGCCCAACGCAATATTCGCCTGTGAACGATTCTGAAGCGAGCTTGTATTTCCTGTCAGAAGCACCATTCCGAATTTTTGACTACAAGTTGAAACGCCACTAGTGGCAAATACGGCCATAAATGTCAAGCGAACACAAGAAATGTATGCTTACTCTCGAAAAAAAAAAACACGAATGAGAATCACGAGCCCAGCTATCTTTCACTCGCATGTGCTGTAAGATGCTACTACTTTTGCGGGCTCGGTCATTTGTACGAGCGCTCATTAAAGACGGATTCCCAGCTCAGGTTGAATTCGGGGTATTGGGCACCAAAAGATGCAAGAAGGAGTGCTGATTGTAATGGTTTAGGTATCACAACTGAGAGGGGAGGAAAACCCCTTCTTAAACCCAGTCTCATTTTGGCGGAAATGTGCAGCAGGCGACTGGGATACCTCGTTCCTCGTTAAATGTCCCTACTGCAACTCCATGCTCACCGCCTTGCATTCGACCTCCTATTCACACAGAGATGTAACATCCTTGGATTTTCGTTCTTCAACATGAGTATCGTAACCATTGTGTACCATAACCCTGTTTTCGCAGGGGTTACGGTAGTGATAAATGATACATGATACAATAGATGCGATACATCTACTTTCTACCGTGACAACATTCTCGTATGATTACGCTAGGAGATTTCACTTTCACCTGCAAGGATTGTGACTTGTACTTCAAAGTCGACGCCATTATGAACCTGTGTTCGGTGACGACCTAGAGGGATGGATGAACGGGAACTTGATTTTCCCCCAAGGTGTTCTTTGACTGTAACACAGAGCGACCGTGCCGTTTCACCAACGCAATAGTCACCTGTGAACGATATTTTTCGGAAATGAGTTAATGGAACTTGTTGTAACATTACGTGGGGCTTTTTGAGAATATGAACATTGGAATGGCTGTCTTTCTGTTATATCCTTAATGATTTCACAGAAATTATGAGGTGGTAATAGCCTCATTTCATTGCCAGACATACAGTAAATTTCTTTTCTCCTGTCCCATCAACTGCATCTATCTTCCATGATCAATCTAGATGAAGCAAATATTATGAACAAGTGCTGTTAACCCAGGCGCTTAGCCACTACTTTTTTAGGTAGTTGATTTAAACCGGATCATGAAGGAGCACATCAAAAGATTCGATGAGAAAGGTTGGACTGAAGACGTTGATTAGCAGCCGAAGATGAGCAAGCTCGAGATGTAATTGGCTATGAAGTAGAGAAGGAATTACAGTGGAAACTATAGCTTTAGATTCCACCAAAGCTACAACGACTTCGAATTATCGGTGAGAACAGGGAATTTATATGCTCTGAATGGTCGGTGGAAACCAAAAGTTCATAAAGTCCACGATGTGGGTGGGGCTAATAAGCTCCACCCACTCCAGATTCTTCCAAAGCCATGCAGTGTGGGTGGCAGGACAGAACGCCGTTCACTTCGAACGAAGCAGGCACTAAAAACGTTTCAAAGAACAGATGAAGCTAGATCTTCGCTTTAGGACGGTCGGCTCCTCAGAAGTAATAGAGCATGCATTCTTAGAAGAACAAAATAACGGTGCTGTGGCTAGCGTCTCCTCTCGTGTGAATAATATTATTTAGAATGTTTTGAAAACTTCGTCTTGGAAGACACATGACAGAACTGAGCCTGAAATACAGTACTCCGCCAACTCCTTTGAGAAAAAGTTGCGTTCTTTTCCTTCCATTCCTATAAATTTGTGGAAGTGCAGTGTATCAAACATTCACATAGATTCTGAGATTTGTAACTAGCCAATCAACCTACCTATGAGCGACGCCACTCCCGACGAACCACGAGATATGCGACAAAAATGTGGCAAGCAAAATCACTTAGAATTTTGTGCTGGAGTCGAAACTTTGAATGATTTTAATATGGGACTGAAGCTTGACCTACTATGGTTTTTGTCATACACATCATTTTTCAATACATTGCGTTTCAGTTAATTTATACGCGGGTCTTTGAACAAGCATATTCTATCTTCAAAACATGAGGACGAAGAAAATGGAGAAGTCGATGGTTGTTGTGTACTAGCAATTCACTTGTTGATACAAATAACATTTTCGATCCCAAAATTTCCTTCACTGGTGGCGGCTCAGGCTTGTCAAAAAGTAGATGACGCATGGGCCCGCGCGCACACTGATGAACTCAAATTCATTTCGGCCCTTTTTCAAAGTTTCGGAAGAGAGTCCGAATTCCTGAATTGCTTTAGGAAGGCCATAGCTTGCACAATCTACAAACCACTTCGGAATCTGCCAGAATAGATCTAGGACCTCGATAAGCGAATGTTTATCTCTGCCATGGCAATAGAGAAGAATGCTCACTTTAATAGGCTGCTTCGTCATTGTATAGACCCAAAGTTATCATCCATCTATCAAGGAAGAACAAACCAACAAACTTATAATGGGAAGCAGCGGTAAACTTATAACGGGAAGCAGCGGTAAACTTGCTCTTAACAAGCAAAAATAGCTGTTGTAGCGTGATAACCGTGTTTTAATGCGAAAATTTCGACCACTGCCAAAAGCAAAGCTAGCAGTGAGTTTAGAAGTGCTCCATCGATTTTCCAAATTTTCCAGAGAATTCGTGGGTTTCATAGTAGAAGCCTTCCACTTCCTCCTCACAGGAGTTCAGAGTCTCCTCACAAATATTATAGATGGAGAAGTGGTGAGGGAGGAAGTACCTTCACTACCTGCTCGCCAGAGCCCACGTCTCACCTAGCCTTTCCGGGATCTGCAAACATATGAGACAAGGAAACCTCAGGAACGAAAAAAATTTTGAGGCATTATTTGCCGAAAGCTCACTGCAATAATAAAAACATCAAGGAAGAGCTTCGTGAAAACAGAATATCTAAAAAAATTTTCGCCTACAACCAGGTCATGGAGAGAAAATGAGCACATCTTCCGTGGGTTTTTAGAGAGCTGCCACCAAATAGAGCATAAGTTGGCGATATAGTCATCGTGGAGTATAGCACTCTGCATCGCCGGCGGTGGCGGCCGCAGGTCGCTAAAGTTGGCCGTCCGCCGTCGCCGGAATCGGCGATTCGCCTACACTGGCGACTCACGGTCGCCGATGTTGGCGATCCGCAG
>JARK01001586.1:20325-76894 GCA_000688135.1 Ancylostoma ceylanicum
ACAATCCATGGGCGCTGGTGTCACAGTCGCCGGCGACGCAAAGCGCAATACTCCACGTGGACAATCGCGGCAGTGTAACTGCAGAAGGAATCACTGCTAATCCTTCAGTTGCTCGAGTAATTAAGCTCGAATGCATGCGCCCATTAGGCTCAGCCCCACCCATTCCCTCGCGCGATCGCGCGCAAGCAAGCAGATAACGATAGTGAACTCCATTTCTCGGGAAATTTTGATCCTCGTCCGAAACGGCGAATTTCTAGGGTGGGCGTAAAGTTTTGACGCGCACTTTATTTCTTATTGCGTGGGCCTCATGATTTTTTCTTTTGATACAATGTCCCGTGGTATGATTTCTGTCAAAAGCCGAATGTATCAATGTATTATCCTATTGTGCGACTCGTTTGATTAAAATTGTCCTGAATAGAGCGGATCGCTCAACAGCAATAGTTGAACAAAGTACAATCATCTTCTTTTTCAGGGTTCGATGAGAGCTTCCGGGTTAGTATTATATTTATTCCAGTAAGCTTTCAGCGCTTAGCGCCTTCCTCAGACCTTAATACATACAATACAATACACAACGTAATACATATTAACAATTGTTAACGTGCCATGACCGACCGAGAATGATGGAAAGAGGGGCAGATGTGAATGTATAGCAAGTATGTGCAATATTAGGTGTTATCTAAGGACAGTGCGCTTATACTTAACGTTACTACTCCTAATATGTTAGAGCGGTTTAGTCAAGCAATTGGTTTAAGCGCCTAAGCAAGCTCTTCCCTATTATAAATCTCCGGCTGATACCGCTTGATTTCACGAGCCTCCATGATCTTTTTATGAAGTGTGTTCTCGATATGACGGTGTAACACAACCGTTTCAAATTCTGGCGCGGAATCGTTGGTGTGTACCATCGTGCGGTGCCTGGAGAAGCTGTTGTTGGGATAGGTTTGTGGGCGCTCAGATGCTCGACGGTGTTCATCCAACCGCTTTCTCAGCGGCCTTCCACTTTCTCCAATGTATCGATGACCGCATCCTCTACACTTTATCAAATACACCGTGCCGCGCAGGTGGCAAATGTTCTGGTCGGTGCAGTAGCGGCATCCCTCTTCATCGCACCCGTTCTCATACAAACGTGACGATGTTAGTATTTCCTTGAGAGTGGATGGAGGTTGGAATATCAGGCGCACTAGAACTCGTGACCTCTTTACGATAGCGTTGACGCGTTTCGCAAGGTGTTCATTGAGGTACGGCAACACAAGCCCATCTGGAGCCGAACATGGTCTCCACGTCGTCATTCTCCCACTGCTGTATCCGTTGTCAGAGAGAATACGCTTTATGGTCTCATCAGTTTCTGAAACGCCCGCCGCAATCCGTTCGCTGGTTTTGATCAGATTTCGCACTACATTCACTTTCATGTAGGTGGGATGTGCACTGCGTGAATGTAGGATGTTGTTCTTCGAAGACCCTTTTCTGTACCAGCAAATATTCGTTGTTCCATTGCAAATCCGAACTTTGGTGTTTAAAAATGGCAGGAATCCATCTCTGCTTCGTTCTTCAACGGTGAACTTGATGTTCACATCTTGTGAGTTCAAATTCGCGAGCGTAGTCGTTAGTTCAGTATATGATGATCCAATCACAAACACTTCGTCAACGAACCGCTTGTAGAGTATTATTCCTTCCGCCAGTGACGCTTTCTTGATGTGGTCGAGGTATATGATGGCGAGCAAGGGTGCAATGCGCATCCCCATTGCAAAGCCTCGTTTCTGCGCGTAAAAGTTGTTGTTGAAACGGAATACGTTACAATCAAGCGCAGCTTCCAGGAGAGTCTCGACATCACTGGCGGAGAAACCGCACAAACTCACTTCTCTGCTGTGGTTGCTGGGGAGCTCGAGGAGGGACTTAATAGCTGTATCGTTGTTGATGTTCGTGTACAGCGACACTGCATCGCAGCTCACATAGCATGCGGAGTTCGGAACCTGACATTGTTGGATGGCTTCAATGAACTCATTAGAGTTGACAATGTGAGAGCTGACAAATCTGAGAAGTGGTGAGAGAAGCTTCACTAAAAGCCAGCTGATTCGGTCCGCTGTCCTCCGCACGAGGAGATGATGGGTCGCGTTTTCAAATGTGAAATGTCTATCTCTGGAAGGTCGACGCTCTGATCAAGCTCGTGTGTCTTAACCAGCGAGTAGTATGTTGGGACCTCAGGATAGTTTGTCCAGAAACGCGATGCTGTTTTCATGTTCCACTGTTTGCGAAGAACAGATCTCACTGCCGCTTTCAGTATGTGGCACTTATGTGTGAAGCAATCGTATGAGCTTCGTTCGTAGACACTGTTATCAGCGAGTGCGGAAGTTGTTAAAGCTATGTCGAGATCTCGAGGCTCCACTACGAAACCACCATCTTTATCACCAACAGTTATCCGGAAATCTTGTCGTATTGCTCGAAGTTTCCTCAACCCTCTTAGCTCTTGGGAAGTGAGAATTGTAACGAAATGAGATCTTAGAGCGCTTCGGTACTCCCGCATCAAATCAACTTCGAGAGCTGAGATGATAGGGTCCAAAGGTTTTGGTTTTGGAATCGAAATATGAGGTTTGGGGAAAGGGAGTGAAGCAAGGATTGTTGACTTTTACCCAGAACTGTCGGGCCTTTATGAATGCGCCATTCGAGTTGTACGCAAACTTGTTAATGCCACACAAGACTGCATCGAGGGTTCCTTGATTCGCAGGTGTTGCGACGGCGAACGAATGTCCAAGATTGAGCAATGCCTTCATATCCTCATCTACCATCTCCGATGCTGTGCAGTGCTCGGCTCATCCTACATCATCCTACATTCACGCAGTGTACATCCCACCTACATGAAAGTGAATGTAGTGCGAAATTTGATCAAAACCAGCGAACGGATTGCGGCGGGCGCGTCAACGCTATCGTAAAGAGGTCACGAGTTCTAGTGCGCCTGATATTCCAACCTCCATCCACTCTCAAGGAAATACTAACATCGTCACGTTTGTATGAGAACGGGTGCGATGAAGAGGGATGCCGCTACTGCACCGACCAGAACATTTGCCACCTGCGCGGCACGGTGTATTTGATAAAGTGTAGAGGATGCGGTCATCGATACATTGGAGAAAGTGGAAGGCCGCTGAGAAAGCGGTTGGATGAACACCGTCGAGCATTTGAGCGCCCACAAACCTATCCCAACAACAGCTTCTCCAGGCACCGCACGATGGTACACACCAACGATTCCGCGCCAGAATTTGAAACGGTTGTGTTACACCGTCATATCGAGAACACACTTCATAAAAAGATCATGGAGGCTCGTGAAATCAAGCGGTATCAGCCGGAGATTTATAATAGGGAAGAGCTTGCTTAGGCGCTTAAACTAATTGCTTGACTAAAACCACTCTAACATCTTACTCTGAACTTTCGTACCACGGTGGCCCCACCGTTATCCCATGGTGAACGTTCGGCACGTCAACCATGGGCAAACAGTGGGGCCACCGCGGGCTATTCGTGTGGCCACCGTGGGCTAACTTTGGGTTTTCCGAGGGGAACCTAGGAGGTTTCCGTGGGGAAACTGTGGCATTTCCGTGGGGAAACTTGGGGATTTCCGCGGGGAAACTTGGGAATTTCCGTGGGGAATCTTGGGGATTTCCGTGGGGAAAATGGGGGATTTCCAGGTTTTCCATGCATGCCTTTGTGCGCAGATGCCTACGCTGGAGCCTGCGCAGGCGCCCAGGGGCCCGCGCAGGAGCTTGCGCAGGCGCCCGGGGCCCGCGCAGGAGCCCGCGCAGGCTCCTAGTGGGCTCCGCGGTCACGCGCGGATATTCACATCCGCGATGCGTTCGCACGCGACCGCGTCCCACGCATCTTGTCTGACCGTTCGCTGGGCCGCGGTTTCCGCCGGGCCACAGCTGGTCAGACAAGTCCCGTAGGGCTCGTCTAGTCTCCACCTAAGCGGAGACAAGACTCTGAGTTCCATACCCCACACTCGGCTTATATACGGTTTCTATCAGTATCCGCAGCTGTCTAACAGTTGTTTACATGGAAAGGTCGAAACGTGGGTTGGCAGTGGGCGAATGGTGGGCAAATTGTGGTCCCACCGTGGGTTCTCCAAGCATGGTGGGCCCACCGTGGGGCAATGGTGGGCGCACCGTGGGACTGATAACAATGGTGGGATAACTGTGGGATAAGTGGAGGCGGACACCATAATCAGGGGATAACTGGGAGATAACCTGGGGATAACGGTGGGCCCACCGTCGGTTGGGGGTCCACCGTGGGATAACGGTGGGCCCACCGTGGTACGAAAGTTCAGAGTAGGAGTAGTAACGTTAAGTATAACAGCTTAGATAACACCTGATACTGCACATACTTGCTATACATTCACATCTGCTCCTCTTTCCATCCTTCTCGGTCGGTCATGCTTGTTAACAATTGTTCTCATCGAACAATGAAAAAGAAGATGATTGTACTTTGTTCAACCATTGTCGTTGAGCGATCCGCTCTATTCAGGACAATTTTAATCGAACGGGTCGCACAATAGGATAATACATTGATACATTCGGCTTTCGACAGAAATCATACCACGGGACATTGTATCAAAAAAATCATGCAATAAGAAATACAGTGCACGTCAATACTTTACGTCCACCCTAGAAATTCGCCGTTTCGGACGAGGATCAGAATTTCCCGAGAAATGGAGTTCACTATCGTTATCAGCTTGCTTGAAAACCCCCGTAAACTTTTGCTAGGTCTTTTTTTAGCGATCCTCTAGTTCTTTATACGTTTTTGATGGAAAAGCGCGGTGATTCAAAACTTTACGCCCACCCTTGGAAAGGCTTTTTTATCGTCATAAAGCTAGGCGAAGCCTGTGAATTAGCATTTCCTAGATTCTGCTCTGCTGATTACTACTCCAAATGGTCAATTCCTCATAGCGGTGACAGAGTTGTTCACGGCTCTCGCGAAGATAGATGCAGAGCCGGAGAAAATAGTTTCTATGAAGCCCTGTAGGTGGTGTGATTGGTGTCTACTGCCATGGATCCCGTTAGCAATTATGCCGTCTAAGTTCCTCATGGTTTCTAAATTGCAAAAATAGGCGTGCTAGCTCATAGGGGTGACAGTGAGAGGCTGCCAGTTAGACGTGAAGGGTGCTCCGACTCGTGATCCTGGCGGAAAATGAAATTTTGCACGCCGTGTCAACGGAAATATGATGACAAATGCCTTTGTAGAGCAACGCTATGAGTTGATGAGCTTATCTGAATCCCACCTCCGCAATCCTGAAGTCAGAGGTCTGTCCTGATCACCGAAATTCAACCGCCAAAGTTGCGGCAAAAAAGAGAGCTCTTACTTCTCCCATGAATCTCTACAGTACTGCAAAATTTAGCCAGGAAAGTCGTGGTCTGACTTCAACGCTCAACAATGAACATATCATCAGATGATATGAGTATTATCAAGGTCTGAGGAAGGCGCTAAGCGCCGAAAGCTTACTGGAATAAATACTAACCCGGAAGCTCTCATCGAACACTGAAAAAGAAGATACGACCATATGAGGCTTCACGACAGCACAATATTAAAAAGTACAATCAACCAGACAACTTTCATTTCTAAAGTTTTGTGAGGGCATGATCTATGTTGAGGGAGCAGACTCTTGTCATCTCGTGAAGAACTTTACATATTGGGTTGGGTAAT
Source organism: Ancylostoma ceylanicum (assembly GCA_000688135.1). Classification (NCBI taxonomy): domain Eukaryota; kingdom Metazoa; phylum Nematoda; class Chromadorea; order Rhabditida; family Ancylostomatidae; genus Ancylostoma; species Ancylostoma ceylanicum. The sequence continues at coordinate 26,005 of JARK01001586.1, forward strand.
AAGTTCGCGCGGTTTTTTTTAATTCAATATTTCACGGTGATTCGGACTTTGATTGGTTGCTTTCCATAAACTTTTTGTAGCTCTTGCTTTGCTCTTTACCATGTCACAACACTGCTTCTCAATTCCCGTCATACCTTCTTCTAGGTCATAGAATGCGCATAGAATGCGACCCTCCAATGCGACAGGAATGAACCTCTCTGCCACCGACTACTGTTCGACTTCAATTATCAGTCAAATGTGGTTCAACAGGCTAGGGGTATAAACGGAGCCCATAGAGAAACCTTCACAACAGAAAGGACAGCACAGCAGTGGTCTGCCATCTTCTTACAGAGCAATTTTCGTTTTGACGTTGCCCCTCGTTCGGGACATCCCGTTTTGGGGAAATGAGGACAATTATCCCTCCAGGATCGCCCCACATATAGGTAAGAATTAGTACTTATGCTAACTCTCAACAACACGCAAGTTTATCTAACACATTCCGTGCGAAACCTTAAAATGCACAAAGTGGACCGAGCGTTCACGTTGGGCGTGATCGACTTTTTTGCGTAACATTCGATCAAGGCGACTACCAAAGAAATCGGATGTGGGAAGTTCACTACTGTCTACTCTACTGGTCTGGAAAACTTATATACCACATACTAAATAATTTATCAAGTTCGTAATGCATCTTATGGAGTTTGATACAAGAGTTTCGGCTACAATTTCAGTGGTCTCAAACAACGCAATTTTTCGTAGGCTTGGGGCTGAGAAACAGACTTTCCTCTAGCAGCATTGCTAGAAGACGAAACGGGCTGCAAACCCCACTTAAAGCGATTGGCACTGCTTTCGGAAAGTAGTGGTTTCTGTTTTCATGAAAAACCGTACAAACTTATTACCTAACCAAATATGAAATTTCTGAGAAAAAAATCCACAATAGTGCTAATGTATCTCTCAATAAAGGCTGGACGATCAAGTGTGAGGACGGAAAATCCCAACACCAATGGGTTCCCCCACCACCTAGCGCCTTCATTAAACCTGTTGCATCCTCTTCCTCCTTCTCATAAAAGTATCGTACGAGGAGACGCGCAACGACGCTGCCAAGGCACTAGGTCCACAATTCTGCGGTCAATTCTGGGCAAAGATTAGATCCCCGTTGGTGCAAGGCTCTTGCGACGCTCATAAACCGCAGCAATATTGAGAAGACTGAACTGACTTTATCGCGGCTTACGATGCCCCGTGGATACACACATTCTGCGCCAGCGGTAAGTGACAGCCAAGCAGGATCATGCGAACGTATGAAATTGCATAAATTCCGAAGGGAACCTTGGATGGATTTAGTTTTTAGGAATATAAGAAAATAGTCTGTTCCTATTGTTCTCACATTCTGAACATTCGTAATGAACGTGACGAGAAACACTGTTCTAAAGTTGTTCTAAAGCTCTGTTCATTTCAATTCCTGATGCGTTGAGAATTACAAACAAACACTGAGCCATGCTTAAAATACCGTGCGATCGCCGCGGATAGCCGCGGCGCTACGAACTTGGGTGCCTCAATTGAGTCGCTGCGTGCCTGTGCCTACTCTTCATTACACAACGGTAGCTCATGCACGTGCGTATCTGATAAAAATCGCCCGCTATTTCACAGAATTCATTCCAAATACAAGGTACAGGTCAATATCGAGGTGAACAATGTTTATGTTTATGTTTATTGTTATTGTTTAAAAAAAATCAGCAAATCTGCAAGGATGGAACAAGAGACACAGCTCCGATAGTGAAGCAAGAGAATATAGGGGGAGGGAGTGGGTCCACTGGTGTCGAAGGGCAGTGGCAGCCAACACTGCAAGCCGCGAAGGCACAACGACTCCGGATACTAAGTTAATAGGTCCGCCAACTTCATCTAGCCCACATGACGATCCGGTAGGGGGAAAAATTCAGGAGAATAAAGTGTAGTATTACATATGTGAGGAAGAAGCAGGGGTTAGTAACACAGAACAAGTGAAGGAAATCGTTAGTAAACACAGAACACGATGAAAAACAAAATGGGTGGAATCAATGCTTCCCAAATAAAGGGTAAAGGGAGCTGCGACGATTTCTACAACAATAACTAGAAGTGGTTGCAATCGAAGAAAAGAATTCAGAAAGACCCCCTGTCTTTGAGATATTTGCTCAGTTTCGCACTAAAAGCCGATACTGATGAAGACTGGACGATAGAGGCAGGTTGTTGATTCCAAGTCTGACAGCAAGCACCATGAAAGAACTGCGAAATTGCCGAGTATGAGCCTTAGGTAGGACAAATCTGAATTCGTGACCTCTTGTCCTTCCGTTGAACTCTGAGAAAGTGAATAAAGTGTCGATGTTAATGTCAACTTCTCCGAAAACTATCTTATAGAGAAAGCAATACCTGTTAAGATTACTCTATTCAGATACTGCGTTATGCAATTGGTTGGACCCGACCTAGGAAAACTCAGAAGGAGCCTTATCGATAAAAGGTAGGTCTTCGCAGAGATCAAACTTAAGGAAACTAACATGGTCGATTCAGATTTCCTGTCCCAACCGCTTTACGGGTTCTACAGCAAACTCTGCGGAGATTGGAAGTGTTGCACGATGCAGGATGGCTCTGCCGATGACGAATATCCTTCTAGTCACTGTCGAGGAACTCTTCTAGTCGAAAAAAGTGCATTTTAGTGATGTAAAGGCTCCAAATTTCGCCACAGGTCTTGGAACTGAGAGCGGTGTGATCTACATGTTGGATTTTGGATTTGCGAGGAAGTACAAGTGAGTTTCTCAACCGTCATTCAAGTTTCAAGTTGACTATGGGTGACTCAGAGCCGGAACCCCTAAATTAAGTAGCGCAGCAAGACGAATCGTTGGATTACTGTCTTGTTAGATTCGTTCCTCGAAATGGGTCTCAACGAACGCGCGAAAATGGCGTCCATGAAAATAACGGGCATTTCATGGCCTGCTCATGGCGTAAACATTTACGTGTACGACGCTGCACCTCGCAACGACCGCTTAATGCCAGTGCCAAGGACGTTGTTGTGGTTTTTGCTCAAGCAGTTGCAAAGGATTGGCGTTAGCGTTGGTTACACATAGTAACTAAGCCAGAAAGTGCTCCAAGGAATTCTCAGAAAATTTTTACACTTTGAGTAACATGGGTAACTGAAATTCCCCGCTCATTCCAGTCACTGGGAAGTATTGATGAGTTTCCTGCTGGGTAGAGAGCATTTCCAGCTAGTTCTACTTTTTTCAGGGAAGCAAATGGTGAGATTATCCCTCCACGCTCAGCAGCTGCCCTACTTGGGACGTTTCAGGTAAGAAAACAATGGTTTCCTGAAGAATGATTTTTTGGATAATTGCGTGGAAAATCCTTGTTTCATAGTATACACCCCTTGCAAGCCACGATCACAAGGATCAAGCGCCGAAAGACGACTTGTAAAGCTGGTTTTACATGGCGGCGGAGTTGTTTAAGGGTAAACATCAACACAGGCTGTTTAGGCAACCGGACTGGCGGATATACCGTAATGGCACGATCCCATTTTCATGGAGTCTAAAAATTTCAATTAATTTCTTCATTTAAATTCTTCAGTGTGACCGCCTAGTTCTTCGTCTTACGTTTACTGCTTATCAATTTTGACATGAGAATGGAGCGCCGACCTCGAAGAAGAAGGATTGCTCGACGACGTAGGGAGCCCAAAAGAAGAAGATCTGAACGGAGGATGTCAAAGTTGACAAGACGGATATACAGAGACGAAGACGGCAAAACGCTGAACTCTCCGCAAATTAAGAACGATACCAGCCGTTCCGTTGCGATGTAGAGAATAAATAAAGAGTAAAGAATAAAAATTTCAAAAAAAATCCCAGATGAAACTTTGCTTAGAGTGAGGGGTGGGGGGGGGTGGCGTCGGAGTATTTGTGGGATTTTAAGGCCCCGAGGCATATATGCATATACGGTAAGTCCGCCAGCCCGGATGTCTAAACGGCTGTGACTTGTGGAATTTTTGGGTTAATACCTTTCAGACTTTCAATCCAGGAAAACATCCGGTTTTTAGGCCCCTTGCCATGGTGCAAAATCGACGGTCATAAGGAGCATCAAACGATTGCCGCGCAAAAGAAGCTGATTCGTCGAGAGCGTCGCGCAGATTTCATGGAAGGAATGCCATCTGAATTTGATAGAATTCTAACGATGATTGATAACATGGGGTAAGGATGTTTGGAGATTTCAAGGGGTCGGGACTCACTCGCACGCGCCACGCCTGCGGCAAAATCTCATCCTTGCTACATCGCCTAGCTGTGGACTTTGGCGACTCCTTTATGGATCAAGTCCGTTTCATTTTCCTCGAATACATGGATGAAAGTGAAGAGTATTTAGAATACTTTGGAATGTTCGAAAATTTCTATCGAATAATCGAATTTCGAATTTATTCGATTTTTCCATTTTTTCGAATAATCGAATTTCGAAGTTATTCGATTTTTCCATTTTTTCGAATAATCGAATTTCGAAGTTAGTCGATTTTTCCATTTTTTCGAACAATCGAATTTCGAATTTATTCGATTTTTCCATTTTTTCGAACAATCGAATTTCGAATTTATTCGATTTTTCCATTTTTTCGAATAATCGAATTTCGAATATATTCGATTCGTCATTAATTTCGAATTTTTGAATTTATTCGGTTTTTCAAACTTCGAATAATCGAATAAATTTGAAATTCGGTTTCGTTTCCATCGGATTACTTGGGCAGTTTGACTATTTCGGAAAGCGGGAGTCTTCGATGACTTTAGAATTTGAAGTCATGGTGGTGAAGGTTTCTTCTACTATGATAGGCGCTCTGCAAGTATGTTTGACTTCAATCATGACATTCTCAAATTCAAAGATACGAAGAAATATACCAGCTGAATCAGTGTTCTAGGGATTCTAGCTGCAATATGGCACGAAATCTTAAAGGCAGGGTCTCACCAAGATGGTCTTCATGTGTCTCTTGCTTGAAAAGTTCCATACGATGACAGTGACGTCAAAGCTTTTCACTTCATAAGTCGTTCTCGAGGCTTATGTAGGAAATCACAACAGCAACACCTCCTTGTTGCCGCATGGAAGCCCTTTTTGGCAAGTCTTGCTGTAGTGGATGATGGGGGCAGCCTTACGCAGAGCAGAGCAGAAAATGATACTACAATCCCATCGCATTTTTCTTTGGCAATCATTTTTTTTCTTTCTTCGGGGTTGACCTTTAGGGGCACTAGCAATGTGGAATTACGTAATTAACGAATGAGTAACATTATGAAGAGGTTCGAAAAGCAGATACACTGCTGATCATTCGTCCTCTGCGGACCATCCAATATTAAAGAGAAAAGCCTGGAAGGTTGGAAAGCAGAACTGTGCGGACACAAAATTCCCTCGAACATTCGAAGTTATTCGATTATTCGAGAGAAAGCCGAATCGATTTTCAAATAAATTCGAATGTAGACTCATTTCGATTATTCGAATTTCGAATAAATTCGAAAATTGACTTTTTTCGAATATTCGAATTCCGAATAAATTCGAAAATTGACTTTTTTCGAATATTCGAATTTCGAATTATTCGAATTCGAATGTTTATTCGAATTTTTTATTCGAATACGTTATTCGGTCCAAAGTATAGTATTTAGGTTCTATGACCAACCACCTTACACCCTCTTCCAATCTCTAATAGAGCAAGCAGCCAAGAAACTGCGAATCACACTGCACGAGCCGTTCGACTGGCAGGTGGGTGCCTGCATAGATCCACCTCAGGAGACGTCAGAATTACTTACATACCTTTCCAGGTAAATGCGAGAGTATTGAAAAAGGGAGAATTTGTGGGTGAACTTGGCGAATCAAATCTGGCATCGATGAAAATGGGAGAAGAAGAGGAGGAAACCGATACATCCGTCGACACTATGCCCATAGACATTGAAACATAGACGTTAACCATTAAAAGTTACATGTTTTACATTGTGTTTGATACATGTTGAGTGACTAAGACATAGTTAAGTGAGCAGGGACTGAACCTTCTTGAACAGAGACAATGGCAAATACGTGAAATATTGCATCCAGCTCAGAATACCGAAGCTCATTATCGTATCCCAACTTTTCCTCCCGGACATTTACCAGCCGCGCGTGCTGCGACAAGTCATTTTACAGTTGGAATTCGGAATAAAACGGTAAAATGTTGTTTGAAAGATGTAGTCAGTCGCTTTGGCACATTATTTTTGATAGATTTAGACCAAAGCAGAACCCTCCGTAGTGGAAAAGTGCCGGAAACAGCGGTTTCCCATATGCGTCCCTATCGGGGCCAAACGGGCGCAGGCGGAAAAGTCCGATAATTCCGGCTGAAAGGGATCCTACTTTCGGATTTCAGCACGATAACTTCGCCTTTGTGAGGGTATTACCGCTTCAAACGAACTTCACTTAATTGATCATCATGTGCATCAAAAGGCTCATCTAACTAAGTTTTTCCTATCGCCGTAGCATCTGTTCTGTCCATATGGCTATGCGTTTAACTGATCCAATCCGGTATTATATGCTGACTTCTAGCCTTCTCATGGTGCTTGTTGTGTTTGGTGCACCGTATTGGTGTATGAATAAATAAATAAATAAATAAATTCTCTCAACATTGAGGAGATTTATTCGGTCAGTAAATAGAACCAAGATGCTGAAATTTGGCATGTAGTCTAGCTGTTTAGTCTAGGAACATTCTGCGTATTTACTATTTACATTTTTATTTTAGATGGAAATGGTTTGGTATAAAAGCAGCTCTCCGCCACGTGGAAATGCTCTTTTCCGGAAACGAAAGAGCTGGTAAAAATAACCAACTTTCTCAGGTGAATGGGAGTTGACCTTCACAGGGGAGGAGAGTCGGTGTGTGTATCTTCCAAAAAAAAACGTCATTGCCCAATCACTATATCTAACCGAAGGGTAAGACTTTAGACAAACAATCACATGGAAAACACTAAGCGAGGTAACTGACAGTCATTGTACTACTGATTGGTAACTGAAGCCACTGCCAGGAAATCAGTGTGGTGAGCAACTGCTCCAGGAGCCGTATCGAATATATTTGACCGTGGGAGGCAAAACACAGATGGCATATAGTCATTCCCACTACTTTTATTCAGTCTGCTATCCGCTATAACTTATCCGTCCATGTGTTCATTATTTGCCTCGACGACAAACGCCGCAAAGTGGGGGTGGAGTTGATTATTTATTTATTTATTTGCTGTACGCCAGTAGAAAAAAGACTGGCGTGCTATTGACAGATAAAGCACAGAAAGGAAAAGATCATGATAACCGGTAAAAAAAATAGCGACATGGGTAACACCTATGTACTAAAAAAAATCCAACTGCGTCACTTCACGAGTCTCTAGAGCCTATATACCTGTAAAGTTTTGCGAAAAAAACTCATTATTGCGCTAACCATGGTGATCAAGTAATTGGATGTCCAGCAACGGTAAACGTATATCCGTTTCTGTTCATACCACAAAAGGTGCTGTGTACAGCCCAGCTCGTCAAAAGAAGTGATCAGCGAACCTGGTGCCGGAGGTTAGCTGTTCGTGCCCCAAAGAAAAACAATGCGCAGCACCTTTTGGGGAAGGAACAACGAGAAGCTGAGTGATAGGGGCTAAATTGAGTCCACAAGTAAACGTTTGGTTGGAAGAAAGAGAAGCGCGAACTAGACTATGAACTAGATTATGAACCATTATCGAGCAGGAATCGACCGCATAAAGATGACGTGGGCCCGCTTGCGGTATACTTTATCCAGTCGGATTAACACGCTCTAGCGGATATGTTTCAGTGGTTTCGAGGATCTGCTATCCAATACAAACATATCCGTGGATATGCAAATCCACTCGTTTCACTGCAGGCTATCTTTATCCGGTCGATCTCCACATGATAACGATCCATGATCTACTCCTTCTTCATTTTGGGTTGACTCTCGCCGAGACACCGCACTTGCGCCAAGAAATGAGCACGTGGATGGATGAGTTATGTTGGATAGCAAAGTGGATAAAAACGAACGGGAATGGATAAATACCCACCATGTTTTCCCTCCCATGGTCAAATATATTGGATACGGCTCATGTACTGAAACGAATGGATTAGCATATCTGCGGATATGTTTTTATTGGATAGCAGCTTCTCTAGAATATAGAGTGCTTTATCCGAATGAATAAACTATACTGGATACCGGCCCAGTTCCTTACATTTTACCTGCTTATGCCTTCTACGATTCTGATTACGTGCACATTATTAAATTCAAGCACACTTCTCCGAAAAAAGTGGAATTTGCTGTCTAATCATGTGGCAATGGGATAGTTTCAATGCTTCAGCAACAGATTAGGGAAGTTTCAGAATTCTGTGCACCTGCCAATTTTAAGTAATTCAACTGAAATGCATCCATGACTCTCACACTTCGGAGAAAGTTGGCTCTACACTCACGAAAGGCTCCTTACTGTGTGCTTAGTGCCCCCAATGCACTGTGCCCTCGAAGTTTGCGTTCCCATCGTTTCACGCTCGGCTGCCCATTATGCGCTGGCGGTCAACATCAACTCCGAGATCTTCAAATAATCGCGCGCCGTTCTTTTCACTACCAAATTAGTCCACTTGTTCGGGAACTGACCATCATGTTGCTGGATGAGGTGAACCATTTGTATTCGACGTCTGTTTCGTCCGCTCTAAGTACACGCGAAAAAACGCTTGAAAGGACACTCCGACGGTGACTGGAGAGAGGCGCTCGGCACGCGAAAGGCGATCGCTACGCTACAATTGCTCTCTGGAGATCTATGGAAAGTCCTAGAAATCCTGGACAGCTTTCTTTTGCAAGGAGGATTGTACAGATGTGTGTTTTCGTTCATGTGTTTCCCTTCACGTGTCCTATGCTAGTTAGCAATTGTCTGTCGCATGCATATAATGTGTTTTGAGGCAACACCGGCTAACGCCTTCCTATACAGCATATCCTCGCGGACCTCTTCCTTTGGGCCGAGCCACCCTCGCGTGCCAACGCGCTCACCTGCAAAACAATCGTTCTTCTTGTCCTTGGAACCGCTGCGTTACACATTCCACAGAAATGGCTGGCGTTTAGGGCGGATTACTAATTGTCCTGTGTCCAAGTAACCCATGGTTATACCATTTCGTCCCTAACGAACAACATTTAGCTCTTGGAAAAAATTCGACTCCGAGATTCAAATTTATCCGGATTTTCTTTATTTAAGAAATAATTAGACTTTTCCTGTTTCATGTTCTATTTATGTACGCCCTTTGGACGCCCTAACGGTCGTTGTTCTCGAACATTGCCAGTGAACCTAGGTTTTTGCGCAAGTCCATCGAGGATTGACTGTATGTGGTCCTTCGAATTCTACGAATACTCCGATGCTGCAGAAAATCTGCTCCAATTGAACTTTTTCGCCCTCGGCCACCTCCACAAACATGGACTATCGGGCGCCTACCATCCGCGCGCGTCAGGCCCCGGTAAGACAGTGCATGGAAAGACATTGATCCTGGTATTTTTTCATGACAGTCAGGTCAGCTTTAACCTAAGAGGATTAATAGGGTGATAGACTAAGTTAGAACACCTTTTGAACCACATTCGGCTTTTTGTTCCTAATTTTAAAAAGGCAAAACGGTATGACGCGACGCTTGCGGGTGGTAAGTGCCCGTAGACGACAAACATGGCAACTTCCTTAAAACTGAAAAAAACATTTTTTCGTGGCTCTGCCTCTGGATCACCATACGAAACCCCGTTTGCTTTCCGATTCTTTTACGGAGCCCAGTTTGCTCCCGGTGCATCTCCGCCTTCACCTGAAATTACCACTGAAGGTTTTTACATTTTCCTCTATAATTTCTATATGTATATGATGTAATTTCTTGAATTTTCTGTTTTCCTGCTATCATTCAATGAAACTTCCTGAGGACGCATCCGTCTTCACATCTATCGTACCAGCTGATCAGCCGGCTGACACCCGCGTCGCAGCCGTAATTGCAGACAACATCACAGACGCACTGTCCACGTGACTGTTGTGGTCTCACGCACGGCATGTGGTTGTGAGACAAGTATGTACATATCAGTGGCAGACGCAGAAAATGTGCGGGGGGGGGGGCGTGGTGCGGTCTCCGCCGTCTTGAGGATGTGGACAGGGAGCAAAATTAATAAAAATATTAATCATAATAGATAAACAATAAAAGTTACTTCAAAATAATAATAAAAATGAACAGCTGAAAATATACCAATCCAAAGTTTTTGTTTATTTTGTAGAGTGATTTCAGAAATTCGGCCACCCATTCTCAGAGGGGCGCCCTCCCCCCTCCTGCGTCCGCCACTGGCACGTACGTACTGTCTTCAACGCGAATTACGGATCTGTCGGTTTTTTTCTTAGGAAGCCACTTTTATTCGCCTGTCAAGTTTCTGATTTTTGCATGAGAAACCGGCTTAGAAACGATTTCCGAGCCGAGAAGTGAACTCCTTCTATCCCTGGAGTTTTTCTATATACGAACTCCATTTTGTGGAATTGTTAAGAGGATAGAATTTCACGGAATTCCAAATTATTGGCAATTCTTAACTGGAGAAAATTTCCAGTGATACAAATGTTCTCAACGACGAATGGAACGAAACGACAAGAACGATTTGGAAAATTTTCGCAGCCTTTTAAGGCGGCCTTTTTTCATATGGACAAAAGACCCCACTGTGAATTTTTAAATCTATGCTATGAAAAATTGCAAAAAATCGAAAAGCAAGTTGAAAGAAAGCAGAGAATATGTTTTGAGAATGTGAGTATGTCTCACCATTTTTCCCATGCCTTTGATTGATTCACAGCGGAAGCTATCTCTCTAGTTTTACCTTTCATAAAAGGGCCATCTCTACGTACACTAGAGCACTTTGCGCATTTCTTTTAAGATCTTTTCATATGGTACTCAGTCTTTCCAAAGGATTAGCCCAAATCGTTCCTTAATCGCGTGGAGCAGATTTTCGAACATGGTGTGCTCTATACATTTGGAAACTCTTCCAGAACAACTTACAACTGCATTTGGAAAAGTCATAATTTCAGAGGAACAAGAGATAGTACATATTCGGAAAGTAAGAGAAGGCAATCTCTCACTTTCCAAACCTCTAGTAAGCCTTTCTGAGCACCTTTGACAGATGAGGTGCATGGAAAACTTGTATCCTTGTCACGTACTTACTCGTTTCAAGGATTTGCCCAGAAGCGTCCGTTGTTTTAAATCTGTCTCTTGTTCTTCCTTCCTCCTGATCCTTTTGTTTTGCTGCGTTTTATTCTCACTGGGGCACCAAAATTCAGAAGAGCTATTCCTGTCGGAATGGATGCTTCAAAATTTGCAGACTAGATTACTGTAACTGTAACTTTTTTTCGTAAAAACACTTTTTGAAGAAAATTAATCCCTTGTTCGAAGTCTAGATCCCTGACCCTAGGAAAATTCAAGGCGTGTATCATCGTGAGGGAAAAAGAGGCGTGGCCAAGCCGCTCTGCTTGGCGCAGCCCGTCGCGCCCACCTGTTTGAACTCGGACGGCGTCAATCCCCTGGTGAATTTGTGCTTATCGCGGTACGAGTCCAAATAGGTGGCCATGACAGGCGGCCCAAATGCGCCAATCAGAGTGGCCTGGTTACGCCCCTTTTCCCTCACGATGATACACACCCGAAAATTTCTTATTGCATTTCTTCGAACATTTCTGGAACTAACCAGCCAGATAGATCCGCTACCTACAGTCTATAAATTGCGTCGGTCAGGACGCGGTCCTATGCGTGCGTGCGTGCGTGCGTGCGGCTGTATTGTGAGTGTATGACTCGTCCACCTCCGTGCTGTTTGAGTTCAGTAGACGAGTGAGGCCAATAAAACGGTTCCCAATAGCATTAGAAAGTAGAAAAACATTGTACAATCACAACTAAAGAGAGAGAAGTACTAAAGAGCGGTCATCCAAGGGGAAAACAGCGGAGCGGCGGACGAGTTCAACCGCCACGATCCAGTTGCTTCGCGCACGCGCCGCTAATCAATAAATCACATTCTTCTATTCGAGAAGGAAAAGAAGAAAAACAATGGTCTAGCTTACGTTCCATATTGTGTTTTTCTACGGAAGTTAGATTGAAAGCGTAGGGCTTCCCCTAGCACTCATTAGTAAGGGAAGAGAAGACCTAAGCTAGAAAATAAAACAGGATAAAAATGAAGGAAGAAACTTACCAATCCATCACGTCGATTCGTAGGGGTTCGAAGATTATAATAGAATACTAGCGGATTATAAAATAAATGTTTTAATTTTGAGTAACTAAACCGCTAAGTTCTCCACTCTACCGATAGAGTTTATGGACTGTACATAACTTATTTTGTTCATTTGTTGCAAATCCAAGGTCATCCGAACGTTTCTTCACATTCGAACGAACTTTCAAACATGATACATTTCAATGACACTGCAAAACGTCGAAGGATACGAACGAGCACTTAACGACGACGGCGATGTGGTGCTAACGGTTGACCCGTTTCCGACGCATCGATGGCTATACTTTCAAATTGCCGACAGCCTGAAAACCAGCTCTCCTTGTGAACACCTTCGCCGTCTTTTCGTTCGCAACGCTCATCCTTGTTCTTCTTAGAGGTCATTTTGAAATACATAGGGAGGAGGAAGTCTTGCATCTGTTCCGCTTTCCTTTTTTTTCTGGTAGAGGCGTTCCATAGCAAGATTCTGACTATTCGTGGATTGGCTGTAAACTATCCTTAGGAGCGAATAAAAATCGAATAACTCAATTCATTCGATTGTTCATTTAGGCTAGATCCGAACTTAGAACCCCAAAAGCAAGTTGTGGGCCCAGCATAACCCAGAAACAACTTGCAAACAAGCTTTCGACTAGCAAATCGTTGACGACAAGTTTGATATGTATCATCATTCCTCCCAAAAACGGAGTTGTCGGGAAGCTTTTCTCCCGACAACTTGTCGACAAGGAACAGAAAAAAAAACAAGTTGTCGACAACGATTTGTCAATAACAACTTGTCAGCAAGTTTTTGTCCGAACAAGTTGTCGACAACCTTAAGGAGGGACGACTTGTCGGCGGAGGTGTGAGAGGAAGTTGTCAACAAGCTTCCTGAGGGAAAACTTGTCGACAGAGAAGTGAGAAAGCAAGTTGAAAACAAGATTCTGGATGCACAACTTGTTGGCTAGGAATTGTGAAAGCAAGTTATCGACAACCTTTTGGGGAAGCAAGTTTCAGATACGACTAGAAACTTGCTCGCCAAATGCTTGTAGACGAGTTATTTTTGGGGTTCTGAGAGGAATTCAAATGTTCAACAAAGAACTAAATGCCTTCATATCATTCCTGACGATTTCTATTGCCACCTCTTTTTCAAAGATCTGAACTACAGACTCATTCGAAATCGAATATTTGAATTTCGAATAAATTGTTACACAGGTATCTACCTTATTATTCGGTTCTTGGATAAACAATTTTGTTGTAATTGCTGTAAACTACAAAAACGACTAGAGAATGAAACTTTCAAGGGAACTTCATCATTTATGGTCATCCCAAGAGGAGGTTCTCGCAGATTTCCCCATTTTTTGCTTTTGGAAGCTCTCCCGTTCTTGACTAATCTCCAGGGTGCAGTCTTCCTGAGAACTTCCATGCGTCCACCTACTTCTGGAAACTTTGTGCCGGGTAACAACCGGAACCAAGGTTGCCTTTTTTCTGTGACAGCTGGAATGTTTTTTTTTCTTTCCCCGAAAAGAGTCGTCGAATGCGCTCGATCATGCTCGTCACTTTCTCCAGCGCGTTGAAAGGTAGTAAAATGTGGTGATGAATGTTCACCCTTCGATGGGGGTTGTCAAAGTCTCAACGACCGTCTTGGGATTTTGATCCAAGTTTTTTTTTTGCAAAAAATGGTTATTGTTAGCAAAAAGTAACGATTCCTGAGTTTTTTCCAGGACTTAGAGAGCTAACGAGGGAAAAAAAGCCAAGAAAGTGAGCCAGAGCAAAAGAACTGTGTGAGAAATGAGAGCAAAACGAAAAAATAATGAGAAGCTCTTCTCAGTATAGGCGTTCCCTGGAATGTTGACAGGTTAGGCAAATTATAAAGAAAGTTAAATTGGTCTTCTGGCTCAATACTGCATAGATATCCCTATTTCCTAAATTTGCACCACCACATTCTCACCCTAGAGTGGCAATTTTTGCCCCCCCCCCTCCCAGACAATACCACCCATTATCTCCCCCCCGCACTATCGTCTTAGATACAGGCAGTGGCTTTAGCAGCCGACAATCACGTATTATTAGTCAGTAAGGAAGGGACAAGCCTGTTCGCCCTCCTCATCCCGTTCTTCTTCGGGCTACTTCAACGCCTGCTAAAAGAGCACTCGATGGCGTTTCGAGGGTTCGCCGAAACTATACTCGTATAGAACGCCTATTTATGACGGCTTATGTCTTATCTGGAGCACTATTCGTTACAACTAGACTAGCTTGTTTTTGTTGTTTCAAGTGCCTCGTAGCTTCCTTAGGTTAGAGAAAACTAAAGGAAACCTTTTTCGCTCGAGAAGACTGCATAATCAGGCAAATATCCAAATGCGTGACAATAAAGTCAGCATTATCGGCTTTGTTGTCTAACCCTAACCTAATGGGGGATTCATGAACGTTCCTGGGAAGGTTTTAGGCTTAACGCTCATAGAGCCTCATAATGGGCATGGGATATATCTTGCTACCTTCACCATTACCTGTTTTCAGCGTCTAGGAATAGTGGATCCGACGAAATATACCGATTTTTACCGGGAAAACTTTTTGGTCTTACATTAGAACGGTGGGTGGCTCATTACCCTCCGGCAGTGTTCATGAGCGGGCAACTTGACCAGTCCTTCTAACGACAACAAAATCAGAGATTCGGAATCCGTTTTTTTTTGTAAGGTTCAACGTGATTGACCTCGTCATTCCAGCTCGTCATAGTCGAGAATCCAAGGCTACCAAGGTTCAAGATTATGTTGAAATTTCGGGTAGGGATTGGTGACCTTATGTCTAAGACTGTTTAGTGCGAGCTTTCATGAATACTACAAACTTTTTTCTTAGCTGCTTTGTGTATAGGATATCATCCTGAAGGAAGCTCAAAAAAACCTTTCAAGTACCAAAAACCAAGGAATTCGAGCTGTTAAATTACTTCATATGTCGGTGGATGCGCCATTGTACAGATGGATAAGCCACCGAACGGTTATAACAACGACAAATCAGTAGAGAATGAAAATGGAAGGGACCTTCGAGAACTTCGAAATAAAGGACAACTCTCATGAAAAAATCTTGCTTTTTCTATGGGAAGGAAAAATTGCTACCGCGTGGGATCACGTGCTCGACCGGTCGAGCACGGGTCCCACGTACGCAAAAGTGCGTGTGTCGCGAACGTGCTATAACGTTGGTGGGATTCACCCGAAATTGTCATACCTTCTCCTGATCCAGTTACTGTTCCCTTAGCAAGGCTGTGGAAATTTACCGTCTTCTGTTCTACGTTATCCGTTTTACAGCCATTATTTACACATTTGTTTATTTTTTACCACGCGAAAAGATGCACTTTAATTTTAGCAGTAATTGTATGCAAGAAACTGAGGAGGCTAACGAGAGCATACTCTATGAACTTAAGAAACCGCAGGGAAGTAATTTCCAAGCAAGACCTGGCGAAAAACAACAAGGAAACTAAAAACTAAAAACGAAAAGGCTAGACACGGATCAGATCCACGACACTGAAATTTGATGAAATTAAATTTTTACTACTCCGTTCTCCGTTTAACGTCTTCCAGGGATCTGAAGTGCTTCTCCTTCTTTCTGTATGTGCCTTTTAGAACAACGAAGTAAGGCATGGTTGATGGTGTGGAATATAATGGCATTTCAGATGATTCAAATGCGATGAGGCAGACTGAACTAGAAGGCTTCTTAGAACCGCCAATCGGAAAATCGGCTAGGCGAAGTGGAGAAATTGAGAGTTTCTCTCTTACTCTCACATTTCCTGATTCACCGCTAATACTGCCGCACTAATAAACCATAACCCGTTACACACATAATAAAAGTTTGCTAATTATACCAAGTAGGTTCTTCCGAAAGGCTTGTCCGATCACTTATTTTTCGATCCAGAACAGCATGTTCTAGATTTGAAATTTTTTGGCAATAGAATATTGTTAAATGTCCCGCTTATTCGAAAAGAAGTCTCAAATTTGGTACAACATTTTCTGGAAAAAAAATCTAATACAAACGTAATTCTGCCCTGCACAGATTCCCTTTCATGCATACACTTCTTTTACGTTGTTTTATGTTTATGTTTGTTCACAAGCTCCTGAAGAAAATCGTTATTGTTTCGTTCTGACTCCATTTCTTTCTAATAGCATACGTTCAAAAATTATAAGAACCATGCGTTAACGTGGCCAACTCCCCTGAGAACTCGCATGCGTTTACGTCGCTACCCCAGATTAGCCGGCATTTAGCGCCTAACGACCTTGTCAAGACTAGAGCTCGCAATTACATATTCTTTTCCTCTGTAGCAATGTAAGTAATTGCTACTTAACTTCTTCTATGGCGCTTGAAACGATGGAGAGGTCATGGCTCAGAAGAAATTGTAAGGGGGGAGAGCTTAGGCAACGAGGAAGTCATCTGGAGAAGTTTGTATGTAATTGCTGAACAGGAACTCCTTGCCTTTCTTTTCTGGAGATCGTTGACCGTTGAAAATTCCCATTCACTCCTACCAGCTTCTACCACTTAGAGACTGCGTCATTTTCCTCCAGTCATGGGTATGGATAATACAAGGATGATGGAAGATTACCGCTGAAGCACCACAGTTTTTCAAGAACAATTCAATGGTAGATGTCCATAAATGAATCTTTAAGACTCCTTAGGATTTTCTAGCATTTTTCATGGGAAAGCATACCTAGAATCCTGAATTTTCGAGGCGTTTCATCAAAATCTCCTCTTGCGGAGGTTCAGGAACCACTCAAGGAAATCACGTCATTTGAGTGCAAAACAATGCATGACGAATGAGACATGGGATTGTAGACCTTGTGTCGAGGGAACTCCGCTATCTCAATCCTCAACATGTCCTAGAAGGAACTGTGTTCTTCGATGTGAAAGATTTACCCGTCCTTCTACGAATAACTATTAGGGTTTCTCTGCTTTGATTAAACAATGGACACAGGTCAGGATTTGAAAAACTGCAATTTAAAAAATTTGTAATTTTATGGAATGGAGTTGGTCTTTTCTGTTCAAGGGTCAATGTTGCTAAACACATGAAAAAGCTTCAAAAAATATAGGGGGGCCTAAAAAGGGCCTAGAAAGAATTCTCGCCAGGTTTTCAAGTGAGTTTCCCGCTAATTTTTTTATCTGTTTTCTTCTTCACTTCTACATGATAACAATCAACGAGTACATAGCCATGAATGTACCACTGAGATTACCCAGGGTAAACTTTTTGACACCCACATCGAAGCTGGGTGAATCGCTGTGGTGTTAATACGTCTGCCTTGGTTAATCTCAATGAAGCATTTGTTCTCATATTCCCATTTGTGGATCCCGCTTGCGAAGAAATCCTGGAGTTCTGGTAAGAAAAGTGTTTGCTACCCAAGAATAGAAGAACGCGTCTCAATGTGGGTCTCACTGTTAGCTTAGAGCGCTTTACGCAAACCTGTAAAAAGCCTCTTGAAGAGAAACCTCACTGAGAATTTCCTGATCTTGAGTCCTTTCCCAATAAAGCAGCTCTCATTTTCCCGGCACTGTCTGGTTTGAAACTCTATGTGGTGCTTGAAAATTTTCGAGGATTCTCCCTGTGGCTTTTTTCGGCAGCAGCGCCGTGCGCAAAATACTTTCCGTCCAGTTCCGCTAATGCATCGCGGTGTGCATGGTTGAGGAACTGGCCGGAGTTTAATAACAGAAACCCCTTCTAATGCGCTCGACTGGCTGGCTACTCAGGACGACACGCTAATTCCTAGCCGGCCATTTATGGCCCAGAAGTTCTGCCCATGCGCTCACAGCAGGTGCCACCTCGACTCGCGACAAAGATGGCCCTCGTTTGCGGACCATCCCCGTCGTTCACTCGGGCGCGAACGACCCACTTGACGCGCGGGGGCCTCGACGCGGGTTTTTGTTGGGTATTGGCTAATGTGCCTCGACAGCGCCTCTTCGGGCCTACCTGGCCGGCTGCACACAAGTGTTTTCGCAGCCTAATCTACTCGTCGCCGACCCTTTTGACTCGTCCTTTGCAGCCCCGTTCGTCTGCAACACAAGTGCATCGCCGCCGATGGTGGTGCTGTCATCCGCAGACCAACCGGTGTTCCATTTCGCATAATCCTCACTGCTGAGGACACTTTTTGCCGCTTCTGGCCGGCAAATTTTGCATCCTGGGAGCCAGAGACTAATTAGCTGCAGGATATCCTGCAAATGCTTTCTAGATCTCACTCTATACTTTCCCAATTTTTTCGAGTGTTCCTTCCTGGGTACGTCCATGAATCCCACTCTTGGATGTCATGGCCGACATTACCATTTGCTCCCTAAGAGCCAGCAGCCCTCGTTACCTCAAAGCACCATTTCAATTTAAGACTACACGTTGTTAGCCGTGATGGCTGCACCACCTCTAGTGCCTCCTTTGAAACCCAGCCATAACGAGGTGCAGCAGCATTGCTTCAGGCTCAGTAACCAGCAAAAAGGGCATTCATAACCACAGGGATGCCTAATGGAATAGCACATCGCCGTAAACGCGATTGGGTGTTGCTTGTAATGAAGGAGCCGGCGAACAACGCGAGGCGAAACCGGACGAGAAAAAGTGCAAAAAGCTGCTCATAGGCTTGCTACACGACTTGGCAGAGGTGGCAGCGTCTTCACTGCCTGAGGTTGCTTTACTCTCTCTCCCTCTTAGAATTGAACAGTTCAGTTCACAACGTCTTCATTGTTTATTTTATTTATTTATTTATTTATTTATCACTACACGCAGTAGTGAGCCACGAAAAGAACAAAAAATCCGGAAAAATTTCCGCATTTCTGTCGTGAGTGAGATCAAGATTCATAACTGTGGCCCAGTCCATGTTGAGGAACAGGTTATGAAGCCTTTCCGTAGAGTTTTTTTTTTTGGATTTTATGGATAAGAAAGCTCAATTTTTTGTGGTTCGTGATCTTTTCCACTTTTTTCTGTTTTGTACGAGAAATTTTCCCGTAAACTTTCCCTACACACGTGAGTCTTTTGAAGTGGTGCCGTCTTCTGAAGCAGACAGATTCCTCGTGCTCCTCTGGTAATTTGACCGACGCATTTCCTCGCAAAGACCTTCCTAACCTTCCACCGCAGTCCTTTCATATGAATTCCCTTCATACATTCGAGTGTTCTGGGAAGACGCCGTTGATGGAAAAATAAGCCAATTACCTGGTTAAATAGGAAGCTACCGGGAAAGATCGAACCTATTTATTGAAGTAACATAAGTACTGGAAAACATTATTTAGCGCCGTCAAAGTTAAGGCAGACTGTCTCCTGGCAGGTATCCAGGTTATCTATGAAAGACATAATGAGAGTTTGCTAGGGTATGAGATTCCTCCATGTTCGGACCATTCCAGAAGCTTCCAGAACCATCCAATATTTTCAATGTGTTTAAATGTGCGATTTTTGTGTCTTCCCATGCTTCCCTCTACGTACTCAACCCTGCCACCTTTTTCCTGCTTCCTTTCAGCCTCGCTGCTTTCGTTTTTTTAAATGAGGAAATCTGTCAGTCCTGCGGATTTTTCATGTCTCCATTTCATGTCATTTTCATATGCCTTCAAATATACTTTGGACCGAATAACGTAATCGAATAAAAAATTCGAATAAACATTTGAATTCGAATAATTCGAAATTCGACTATTCGAAAAAAATTTTCGATTATTTCAAAGTATGCCTTCAAACCAACATAATTCTCTCTCTTTCTCTACCTCTTCACCTCCTTCCGTAACTCATACAAAATGTACCTTCGTTCTAGGAAGTCGTGCATAGTTATTCCCTTTATTAGGTGTAGACGCAGAGGCAGTAGTAAACAGTTATTAGACTTATAATCGTTTCCTTTGCCATGCCGGAAATGAAACTAACCTACAGTGACCCATCTGCACTTAGCCGTCACCACCCATTGCCAAAATTTTGGAAGCCGATCGTAATTTGACTCCCTATTTTCTACTTCTCTCTCTCCTTGTTATGTTCACTGAAGCGTATACATACAGCGACTGTTGTGTGTGCACTTCGTCTTACAGTATGCTATCGGTGTGTCCTCGAGAATACAAGTAGTGGAGGTAGAATGATGGATGAAAATGAGTGGAACTTTCCCTTGCGATATAGACACATGTAATCGCAGGAAATGTCCTCCTTTTCTCCTTTTCTCCTTCAGGAACGTACATATCTCTGACTTCATCGCCTATTTCCATTAACTACATTATTTACATTATCTTTAGTTAGGGTCTAAACAGTAGTATAAAGCAGAATATCTTATAGAGGAATGGAACAGGATATAAAGGAAGGGATCTGTCCTTACCAGGCCATTCAAAACGTGGGAGAAGTTAAATTGAGCGCATTACATGCAAAGTATCCGCAGGCATGCACTCCTGGATTTGGCTTTTTTTTAGCTGTGAAGAGCTATGAGTTTTTGAAGAACCTACTCCCGTCAATATACTCATTTCCTCACTCTCATTTCCTCCCTACTGGGAACTAAAAACCCACACGAGCTGCGAGTACCCCCGCCCGTCAAACAAGAAACCCCGTGAAACTCGAGAAGCAACAATTGGCGTCAGCGACGACTTAGCCAAACCGCTTTGACGTCGTTCCCACGAAGTCGTGGGAATGTCCACATAAGGACACACGAACCCGGTTATACATATCTTGCTGTCCTGGACGTGATTTCAGCTCTCGAAAAACGTCTTTCCACCGTGCCCTGTAGCTCGAAGGCCTAGTGGACTACCCAGGAAAGGCGCTAGGATTCAAGTTATTCCTTGCGACTGTGACCTAATCCCTTCGATCTCTGAACTCGTTTAGTTTGGCAGCGTAAATGGATGGTTGATGAGAAGAGCGGCCTAATAAGGACAGCTAAGCACACACGCACAACACCAACGCTCGGCACTGATTTGCATATTCTCCAGGGGCGCCTAATTTGTGCTGCGGTGGTCTAAGACTGAAATATGGGCCAGTAGTAGGCGCTGGAATAGTTTTTAGCAATTCAGCAAAGCGCCAAGTTGCCTTAATGGAACCCTTTCTTGGCCTCAATTGCCTCAGTAAAAATTACTTTCGGAAATAGAGCAAGGTGAAAGTCATTCAACTTGAACTGTAGGGCCTTAAAGGCCTTAAAACGAGACCAATTCTTTCTCTTCTTAAAGAGAAATAGAGCCGTCAAATCCAGTTCCCACTTAGAATGTCCCCACTTTTTCCAAGACCTTGCTCGCTCCAGAAGTGGAGGTGTGATCCTCAAGAGTCCCCTTACCAATGTTTGTTTCCAAATTTAGCCCATCCACTGTTTTCGGACGAGTTTTCCCGAGGAGCAGACCAGAGCTCTTCGGACCAGAGCTCCTAAGTGGCGTGAGCCGTAGCGGTAGGTCTTTAATTTGCATCCCGCCGTGTGGAAACTGGCACCCTCCCGCGAGCAGTGCGGCAGGTCAAGAGGGCTTAGTCCTCGACGACATGTTGCTTCCTGGGGCTGTGCTGGATGCCGACGGGGAATCAGCGGGAAGTTTCTGGGGTCTACCAAAAGGTTTCCAAAGAATTACCTGACATGGTTTCTTGGAAGACGAGACCAACAGATTTTCGCCGTTTTCCTTTCCTTCCTTTTTTTATAATTCAAAATCTTTTTCTCTTTAGAAAGTGACCTAAGGTGTTATAGAGATCTAGGTTAATATACATAGTTTTACGATATAAGGTAATGGAACATTTCAAGATCTAGACAGCCTTGAGAATTCAGACGTACATAAAATTCAAGACATTTTTCGGAGAACTAGGTAATGAGCCATTTTTAAATATTATTCGTTTTCTAGCGTATCTTTAAATGCATACTAATACAATAATCCCAACGATCGATCTGCACTTGATCGAGCCTGAGCTTTAAAATCCTCCCCCATTCCTCTAGGAAACCTCATCCATTTTCTTTTTATGGATGCTTAGCTATAGTGAGATCTACAGTGATCTATGATTCCTGTAGTTCTCTTTCTTACAGGAACTTTGCACATCTATTTTTAGTGCTTTACTTCGTTTTACTCAAACATATTCAGTGCCTTACTTCACTAGTTCACTTTTGCTTACAGATTTTTTGGTCATTTACTACTAATTAGCAGGGAGTTTAGTTTCTTATAAATGCATTCGGATGGAATGCTCAGATTTCCGCGGGATTCAGTTTTCACTGACTGCACTTCCCAAAGTTGAAAAAAAAAGACCACGAGTATGTGAAGAAACTTATCTCCGGAGAATGTGATTCTGCCGGATTACTACGATTCTTCTGAGATTTCTTGTAGCAAGAACACCGTCGTAGTTTCCTTGAGTAAACTATGATTCATCTCTCACATTCGTTCATTCAATTAGTCATTCATTCGTTCTTTCATTCATCCATTCATTCAGTCATTCATTCATTTATTTATTCAATCATTCCCGCATTCATTCATTCATTCATTCCTGCATTTAATCCGCAAAAATTCTTTGAAATTTTTGAAATTGCTCGAAAGTCATGCTTTCATTCTCCAGATGCATTAATTGCCGTAGTGAATGAGAAGTTCTCTTAACGATTCACTTTTTGTTCGCGCGTAATCCTTAACGAAACTTCAATGGTGCTTTTCTGCCTCGAAATCTCAAGAGATTTCCCTCTTTTCCATCCTTGAAATGTCAAATTTGCTGGCGTCAATCTTTCAATCTGACTGAGCTTTCCTTATCGTTTCCATAAAACTTCCCAGTTTTCGCTATCTTTGGAAAGGAAATCTTACCTTTCTGTTTTCCCCAGTAATCTAGTACTCTACTGGCTACCATGTTTTATGGAAGAATTTTGTTCTCTAGGAAAATTTCTACTCCACATAAGTCTGAGTATTTTTTTTTGGCTATTCTCATACCAAATTTATGCATATGTAGGAACCAAGGAGTGCGAAGATTTTGACACGTTTTTTTGGAACCTAAAGGATTCTGACGTGTTGCAAGCTCCAACTTCCAGTTCCGTGCAGTTCCTGGGATAAGTGGATTACGCCGAGAAAAGTCTTCCGCTCCGGGTTTCCCACATTTGGACTTCTCCTAGTTCCGCGACTCTGGTGCTCAAAGCCTTAATAAGGCAGCCCAAAATGGCCAAATTTGGTGCCACTCTTTATTTGTTTCATTTTACCCTGTCAAAATACTGTTACCGCTTAGCAGATACTACTGATTAACTAAATTTGACCGATATTTCTAATACTTTTGAAGTTTTGATTTGTCTCCTTCGGTGAAAATGCCCTTTCCGCTCGATCTTCCAACAGAATAGGCCTGAACCCATCACTGAGATTACCCAGGGTAAACGTTTTGACTCTCACACCAAAGATGGGTAAGTTCGGGGCACAGGTGCATCGCTTGAGGGATGGGTAACCTTATACCCATGAGCGCGATTACCCATAGGTAGCATCTGGGTAAACAACATCACATAAAGGTGAACATTTTGATGGGTGCCACGCAAAAGGTAAAAATAGGCAGATTAACACGCTTACCATAGGTGAGCTCAGTGATGCATCCTGAGGCGATATTCATAATCGTGTTTACCCGTGGTAACCACGACTACCCTCAAGGTTTACCCTTTTTGTAAGCTACTAAATTTTGCAACCAAGCAATTGGGATAGGAGATAACGAGGTAAGTCACGAGGTAATCCATGCCCATATACCACGCGCACCGCAGCTTTACCAGGGGGTATGATACCAGGGGTAAATGTTCACTTCCACCCTCAGTAGTGAATGTCGCCACTGGCCTAAGGATGCTAACACTTTTACCCTGGGTAGTCTTAACTATGCATGCAGCCCTAGGCCTCGAAGGCCAAGTTTGGCCATTTTGACGTTAGAAATTCGGATTTCATGGATGATCTTCGTTTATTTTTGCTCTATGCCAGGGTAAACTAGAATAAATCGCATTCCTGAGGTTTTCTGGTATAATAAGTCATTACATTGCCCCTTAACTCTTGGGGCAGCATGCGTCAGCGAGATTACCCAGGGTAAGCGTGCGCACTCCACACAAACTTACTAAACTAACAAAGTAAAAACTAAAACTAAAACTAGAACTAGATCACAATTTAAATCCAATATAATATAATTATAATTACCCATCGTTAGCTGGAGTGGGTTCAAGCTTACCCCGGGTAATTCCATTGATGCACCCAGGCCCTTGTCACATGGCGACATTACATCTCATCCGAAGAGCGAACTCGGCCAGACGTCTGCCGTCAAAAAGTGGGCGTGTCACTCGGCTGCAGCTTTGCTATACAAGATCGGCCATTAGGCCCACCACTCGACAATTCGTTGCCGGCCCCGGGAGCAATTCAAAGCTCATCCTTGTTAGCCCCGTATCCAGCGTACCCGGGGCGCATCCTCCTCCTCCGTGGCGGCGCTGCACTTCTGATGATGTCATCATCGTCGGCGATTCGGCAATTCCACTCCGTAGTGCATCCTATTAGTCGTTTGTTGTTTCTAACGCGCTCTAATCATATCAGTTCATGAATACTTGTCCAGATTAAGCAATAAAACAATTAAAATCCTCACACGATGATGATGTAATGATCCCCTGTTCACTAGAGTCGCAGCTGATGGCGGCGAAAACTGGTCTGTATCGCTGCCGGTATCCGCTACAGCCAACCTCCTTCGGATCGGCGGCCGCCGCCTCTTCTGATCCTCGCCCCAGCTGCCGTCGCGTCTGCCTGGCTAGCTCGGCTCATCGAAGTTCAAAGCGACGTTCATTTCGCCTGTCATAATTACGGTCACGCCGCCGCGACGACCTTCCATTTCTGGGGGCGAAACGCGCGCGCGCGGCCTTGACAAGTCCGCGCGGCGTCGGCGGCGAGTTATTCAAGACGTACCGGTAAACACCTTAAACTGTAGGGTGGCCGGCGAGTAACCTCCATTTGGACGCTGAGAGTTACTCTCTACTATCTACTAACGGGTATTTGCTGTTCTGTGCACTTTTTAAGGAATTTTTGCTTTTTAATTTTTTTTTCGTTAATTATTTCTGTTTCAATACTCCTATAACAACTGTTGGGGAGCTTCCTCAACGGTTAAGATGTTGGAAATCCTCTGGATGGAACGCTTCACATTGTCCCGTTGTCCTCGTTTCTCCACCTCTTTTCCTCCTTATTCACTCCTATTTTCCTTATTTTCGCCTTCTCTAGCAATTTTTCGACACCCACCAAGCATTCTCTACACTTTTCCCGGATATATTTCCTATTCTTGGAATTTTCTCTGAGATTTCCAGCAATATAAGTGCTTGTTTGTCTTTGATGTAATAGTTTGTTCCTTTACTATTTAGTGTTGGACAAAATAGTTTTTAGCTGTTTTCTACTGATTTATTTTCAATGTATGAGTCAACTTTTCCGAATGACTTTCTTCTCGGCCTCAGATTAATCCGCTGATGCGTACGCGGCCAGGGGAGTGACCGTTCGCTCGTCATCAGAATTTACCGACAACTTAACTATTTATCCTTCTATTCTTCATAATTATTCTTGTCTCTTCTCATCATTCTGACCATAAGCGTTCATATCCATTTTTTTAAATTTTGGATTTGAACAAATCACACGGTGGTATGTAGTGGGATTCTGCAGGAGGAAGAAGAGTAATTTCACAAGAAGAAACGTTCTTGAGAAACCGTGGATTAATTCCAGGGAGGTGTTTGAAGAGTTCATTTCTATCTAAAGGAAATTTGACCCGTGTGAAATGTTGAAATGTTTCATTTCCATTTATTTTTTTACATTTCTGAGCGATAGCATCAATGGTTTCTTTCATTCCATCTTGCTTATTTGAAATATTTCAAAAAAAAAGCTAATGTTCACAGATTGCTGATGTCCTCAATTTGTACTATGGATGTACTTATGAAGAGTTGTGAGAGTAACGATAAAAATATGTAGAATCGCAACCATAAATGATAACAATGGGAAGTTGTTTACAGCAATAACATATAAGGAGACTTGTGCCCAATAAAATTTTATTTATCTCTGCAGTTTTTCTTTTCTTGGTACTTTCTACCTAAATTATAAATATCTATAACAGTTTTCGCCCAAAATTCATGTTACAGCCGTTTTTGAATCAGTCATAAAAAAACATAGCGTAATCCTAATTACTAGACTAGTCCGAAATTCCTGCAACAAATTTCACCCTTTTTTTCAAACAGTCAATAAAGATATTGTTCGTGGATGAAACCTGGTTTGCCAAATTTTATAGTAGAGCATTCAACCACATCTTACTGGCAAAGAATTTCAATACTGGAGCAAAAAATTCTGGATCGAAGATGAGTGTTTGTGCGAGACTTTCGGGTCAACCTAACAAAGCCATTATAGTTTTCTTTACCACATACTTTATGCTCCCATAACTTACTGAAGCACCACTTTTTGCTCGAGAACTTACCAGACATTCTAGACAAGTTTGTAACTAAACTGTTGATTGATTGATTGATTGATTGATTACATAAGTGAATTGACGGAGCGTCCCATAATTAAACGATTTCTTCAAATTCTGCTTTTCCAAAAAAATGGACTGAGATTCCCTTTCTTGATAGGTACCGTAAACTCTATAAATGATCTTTAGGTAACACTTTTCCTATTTATTTTTGCTTTTTAAGAAGCCCTCTGCAACTTATGTAACATTCCTAAAAATCCGTTTTTTTTTTCTTTCTCAATTATCATCAAGATGTACATACTCTTTTGTATATGGTAATTCGCATTTTTATTTGGTGAACCATACAGTAGTGCCAGTAAGTCTTGGCAAATGTTGGAAATATCGAAAAAGCTCTGCTTTTCCGCTTTTTGCCATAAATTTCTAGAAATTCATTAGAATAACGAGAAATTTATACCATTCGAATTGCAAAGATGAGATCTATAAGAAGATATTGGACACAAGTTCCAGAATTCATAGGAAGTGCACCTGTTTACAAGGATATTTATGGTTACGGCACTCCGCGGATATAGCATGACCTTTGGTGTGTATATTACTATGGAAACATAAATGTACTAAACAAGGCCGAAATTTTTTACCAAACAGTGAAAACCTCTTCTGGAACTTTGATTGATTAAGACAAGATGAAGCGACAAAACGAATGCGGAAAACAAATGAGGTTACAAAAAACATAAAATAATTAGCGTGAAACAGGGGTTATGGTTTCAAATTCGACCATCCACCCCGTGCAACAGCTCGCAAATCGGACGTCTCATTGAATATTTTCGAGGCGTCCAATAATTTATGAGATTTCCCTAATTAACACCAGCGCTTACCTCACCGTCACATCTGGTCCTCTTCGAGCGCATAATTGTCCCCATCGTCTTCCTGTTGGCGTGGTGGTGTGGGCGATTCATCAACTCCCTCCTCATGCATTTTAATCGAAAACGTCGCATAATTCGGTTCTTCGCAACCTCTTTTCTGCTCCCACGCGCCAGCGCGCACCGTTTCGTTCCCAGGACGTTCGTTGCTGTTTTTGGGCGCATTCCTGGATTAGATTATGTTCCCGTGCAGAGTTCGTGCTGTCCATGTACTCATCACTCGTCAATTTACGTACCTCTATGCCTTGAAGAGTGCAAGACCATTGTACTCGCATGAAATCCAAAAAAGCTGCCTATTTCACGGGAGCCGCAAAGAAATGCGTCAATTTACTTGCAAAGAAAGCTGTCCCAGAAGTACAACGACAAGGTTAGAGCAGCTTTTCGTCGTGTATTCAATAGCAAGCTTGTTCCGACAAAAAGTGCAGCATGAACAGCTCGAAACTACTACTTTGAGGGCAAAAGTTGTCGTACGAGTTTCCGTTCACCGGTTCCTCATAGGAGGAAATGCCACTTACAAGAACAGTTCTCCCCGGGAATCATTATTGTGTGAGGTTTTAAAGAAGAGACCAATTGGAATCGACATGAAAATATGGGCACCACGATTGGTTTTTCCAGAAAAAAAATTGTTTCCAAGAAAGACATCTTTCAGGAGAACAATCTCCTAGCTAATGATTTTATTTATTTTTATAAGCAAAACTACCTACAATGCTTCTGAAAATCCTGGTGAGCGTTGAGTTCAATGGTTTTTCAGAGAGATGGCGGAAAATGTGCTAAGAAAGGCCTCGCATTTCTGGAAAAGAATAACCACGTACTTTTGGCAATTATTCCGAGCCAAAAAGACGAAAAAGCATTTAAGAGACTAGCTAAATCCAACCAAATTAGACCAGAATCCGGGAGGAAAAAGCTGGCCTTCCAGTTCTTCAGCCATATTATGCTGATTGCCAAAGGTTCCCCATGTCATTGCTCTGTCGCTCTTCCCATTTCTTCTTTCTAATAAGGATATTTTTTATTTCAAAAAATGTATCTAGGCATGTGACTTGTGTACAGCAACGAGATTTTTATCGATTCCTGATGATGCCGGCTTTTTAGTGAAATGAAAATCATTCATTCATTCATTCATTCATTCATTCATTCATTCATTCATTCATTCATTCATTCATTCATTCATTCATACCCATTCATTCATTCATTCATTCATTCATTCATTCATTCATTCATTCATTCATTCATTCATTCATTCATTCATTCTTCATTCATTCATTCATTCATTCATTCATTCATTCATTCATTTTCATTCATTCATTCACATTCATTCATTCATAGTTCATTCGTCATCGCATTCATTCATTCATTCATTCATTCATTCATTCATTCATTCATTCATTCATTCATTCATTCATCGCATTCAGTCATCGCATTCATTCATTCATTCATTCATTTTCGCTCATCCACTCATTCATTCAATCAATCATTCATTCATTCTTTTGTTCATTCATTCGCTCATTCATTCATTTATTCGCTCATTCATCCATTCATTCATGCATTCTCGCCCTTCCGTTCTTCGTTTTTCTTTGATTAAATTAATTTATGTCCTATAATGACATATTTATTATTTTTTCATCGAAACTTAATTGCTGAATTTTATTTTAAAAATTGTATGTAGGTAAGAGATTTATACAGAACAAAGAATTTTTTCCGATTCTTGTTATTCATCCATTCATTCATTCGTTCATTCTCCTTTTCTTTACTAAATTAAATCCTTTGTTGACATACATAGTTAATTATTTATCATCCACATTTGCTGAGCTTTTAAGACAATCCTTGAACTCATGCCAGGGGAAATGCATCAACCCTCCGGCATTCTCCAGTGACGGTAGCGGGTTAATTTACCCATCCCATGCTGGACAATACTCCATATTTGGAATACACTTGTACATTCGGTGCCTATGTCGTGGAAATCCATAAAATCCACAAAAACCTCATCCTTACCTACTTTCAGACACCTCAGCAATGAGTATTCCTCTCGCTGAGCATCACTCCTGATTCGCTATGCTTCTGTTCTATGCCTTAGCCTTGCTCTGCCATTCCGTCCACAGTATCACATTCGTCGTTCCCGAATCCTCGCCGCTCGGCCATGTGATCGGCTACGTGGAGGGTCGACCAACCCTGTCCACTCAGGCCAAGTACTTCGTCGTTTTCCCGGATACCGTATCCGAGCAGGTTCGTGGTGTTCATTGTTTTTGCCGCGACCTTCTCCATCTATTTCCCATTGCTTCTTTCAAAGCCGACGTGAAAAAATCGAAAGATTTCGCCACCACGGATAGGCAAGGTTATTCACGCTCGATTTGCCTCATTCTTTGCTGGGCGGTGGAGGGTGTGGGCCTCGCTGACGCACAGTAACGGCCCGGCGAAGATGGCCGGTCGGCGACCTTGCGGCTGTCCCGTAACATTGGCAATTATGAACGCCGCGCACCCATCCAATGGAACGTTAGATATGCTGGCGAGGCGTCTTGGAGGGTGTTCGGCTGCGTGGAAGTAGTTCAAGTATGAATGGGAGTAAATATTTACTGGTAACTGTTACCTAAGCCCATTAAAACAGTTAGGTTGGATGATACGCGTGGAAACTGACTCAGTAGTAGACATTTGACTCGATTCACTCAATTCGACTTTCGAGTAGTCAATATTTGAATGGATCGAATTTTGAGTCAGTGCTGATTTCAAGTACCAGCATAACTCAACAAAATCTATGTTTCCATGATATCGCTTTATCGAAAAAGAACGGAAATTCGAATTATTCGATCTATTCGATGTCGACATTTCGATATCGGGGCAAACGTCTACTCCATAGCCCTTATGGGAAATACCTTTCTCTCTTCGAGTACATAAACCAGTCCTCCCAGTTTTCCCCACATTGTGGATGCCTCAATTTCTGAACCACCATGGCGAACTATAAATCGCCTATGGCTTTGTGCCAATAATTTTCAAGATAACTAGGGAGTCAACGTTTGAAGTTTTTGTTTAAAAATAAGAATGACGGTTACCACTTAACGTTCTAGAGTCGTATGCACCATCGAGATTACCCAGGGTAAAGGTGTGGATGGCCCACAATTTTGCCCATTGTCAACACGGGAGCTAACACCTTTACCCTGGGTAATCTCAATGATGCATCCAAGCCCTAGTCGAAACGTCAGGCCTTCAATGAACGAGTGTCACGAATATCCTGGCAATGGCAGAAGCATTCAACACATAGTTAGTAGCATTTTATATTGGGCACAATTTCCTATGACTTGTCCCAATTCTACAACCCTCTTCTAAGTCCAGAAAATCCACCCTGTCTATTTCAGTTCCACAAACGCAATTGTAGGCAGAAACCCACACTCCTTATTCTTCAATATTTCTTTCCTTTTCATTTTCCCATAACTCATAACATTACATAAGAATTCCATAACCTTTACATTACCTTGCCATCCACCAAAAAACCAATTTTTTCGGCCCGAAGTTGAGAATCGCCCTCTGCGCATTTGAAATTCGCGCACGTTCCAAATCCAAAATTGGCGCGCTGAATATCGACAGTGGATTTGGAGTCGACGCGTCAAATGTACCCAATTCTGGGATATATCGGTTAGTCTTCTAAATATTTTAATCTCTCTGATCTCTACTCTTTCCAGTTTCGACTACATTTGTGCCAAATGAGTGTTTCTATTTGGTCTCATTCGGAAAAAATTCTAAAATTTTTCGAGCAACATCCTTGGAGTTTTTTCGACTGTGAATCTGATAAAAGTGTGCTGGGAACACAGCTCGAACAGCGTAGCATCTCTTCCCAGCTGCTGCTATCCTTGTCTCAATTGCTGCCATTCTTTGGCAACAGCGGCTATTAGAAGAAAAGCCTGAGCAGCAATGGAGGCGAGGATGGCAGCAACTGGTAGATGATGCTGCAAGGGTCTCTACTCGACATATTATGCTGTTTGGGCTGTCTTCGTGCCGCACAGTTATTAGGGAACACGGATAAGTATACTACTTGTTGGGCCTTGTTCTCCTTCCACCATCACCATGTCCAGCATGGAAACGGACGCCCATGCTAGACCACTTGCGTTTCTCCTGGGTCCATACGCATCATCGAGGCTACCCACGGCAAACGTGTTCACAACACACAAACTTACCCACCGTTAGCGCGGGCGTCAGTACGTTTACCCTTTGTAATCTCATTGATGAAACCAAACCTTGGGTTTGTGCCTACATCGTGATATATTTCACTCCTTACAACTCAAGGATGACTGTGACATCAACACTCGGGCGGTTTTTTATACCCACACGAACGTTGGAGGTCTTTGCAGAATCATTTCAGGAGAGACTGAAACAGGAAAATTTGCACAAAAATTTTTTAAACAAAAAAATTACTGTTGATTTTTTTTCACGAAATCTTCTCAATCAATAGGTCTTAAAAGACCTTATTTCAAGATTTGTCTCCTCCTGACCCCATTTTTGCGGTAACGCTATGACGAAAAATTTGCAAAATAATATTACTAGTAGCACCAGGTTTAGGTCTACAGTATCAAAAAAATTGTGTAAAATTTCCGTTGCAATTTTTACGCAAAAAAATTAGTACAATTATTACTGTTTCAATGCCTCTTGGAAAGGACCGGTAGAAGTCGATGCGTGATCCTCGAGGCTCCTCGGTAGGAAGGGTGGATGTGGCGTGTGGATCATAGGGTATGGAATATATCATGGTGGAAGTAATGCAATACAGTCTGTTAGCCCAGGACGTGCACCAGCGTGGACTTTGTAGGCAATCGCGACCGCAGTGGTTTCGGACGGCCGATCGGCTTTTTCGATCCATTTTCACACTTTCTTTTGTAAGTTTTGATCTGTTTTTGATATGCAGGTGATGTGATTCCTCCCATCTTGATGTTTCGATACTGTTTCCGACGGAACCGGCCGATTTGCCGGCCGATACCACTGTGGTCGCAATTGTGGACAAAGTCCACACACGTTGGTGCACGTTCTGGGCTAACAGACTGCATGTAGATGTATTCGAACTCGAAAAAACTCGGTTTCGAGTGATTTGTAATTTCCGGAGAAGAGGGAGAAGTACAACACTTGAGGAATTATAGGGAAAGGTTGACCTTCTGTTTTTTCAACATTCCAATTTCTTGGATCGGATTCTGGACTTTAGCTGAAGTAGTAAAACTATTTGATTTTTATCTTGTCCCAAGTAGTAGGGAGAAGTGGCGTTTTTTCACGAAAACACGTCAACGTCGCCCCAGTACTACCCAGTTTAATTTTTAGTTGCTATCCTAAGCCTATCATATTATATGGAGCCTCGGTTCTCTCATGAGTGCCATCTGACAGACACATCTGATCATCACCGCTCACCTTCATCGCGTTTTCCGTCATTAGCTATCCGGAATACATTAGGCGCCGCGCCCGCGCGCGGAAGCGGTCGACGTCAGAGGCAAGCGACGAACGGTCGGTCGCAAATAACAGATGTCATCTAATACATGACACGCAACCTAGTGACAAATTGCTAATTGACCTGGACCCTTGGGCTATGGCTCAGAACCGATAGGATGGTGGGCCCGTGGTGGGTGGTCCTGCTTTTGGGTAGAAAATTTCGCACTTAGGGACATATTCTTCTCTTGTGAGTGAATCCAACATGGCTCAGACGAGAAATCCAGTGGAGTTTATTGTTTCCTGCTATTATTTAATAGAATTGGAGAATCCGAGACATGTCCCGCCGTGGGAATTCGCGTGACCCCATAAACATTGTTTTTGAGCGTCTCCGTTCCGAGTTTAGCTGCTCGAATCCCATTGTCCTGGAAGTTTTGGCGAATTAAGGACGGCGCCAGATTGAAAGAAAGAACTTTCTTGGAGAAGGATCCTTGTAGCCTCCGGTTTCTGGATCACTGGGTCCATAGATATTCTCCAAACCGCACTCTAGGGCTCTGATTGAACAAGAAGGCTCTTTTTTCCAGAGAAAGCTGGAAATTCCTTCTCCCTATATTGTCCTCGTTAGAGATAAATTTTCTTCTACATGGCCCTCCTCTAAATTAAAAAAAATGAAAGAATAAACCCTGACTCTTGCGTCCTTCATGAATCCATCACTAAGAAGGTCGAATTAGCGGTCCACTACCAGCAAGGCCGAGTAGCCGGGGCGAGAGGAACAACGTTGGGGTTGATTCGATTTGTGCGCGTCAGCATGGCAGACTTTGAGTAACGAGCACCCACTTGGGGCTGTCCAGGGGAAGATCACTTTGAGGTGCTGAGGTTTCTGCTTCCAGGTGATCCATATCGACGAGAAGTCCGGCGAGATCACGTTGGCTGCGCAGCTTGACTATGAGAAGCATAAGAAGTTCGAGATTCTGGCGGTTCCGCTCGATGGTGGCGAGGGGATTCCGGTGAGGAGGATATTTATTTATTTAGTTATTAGTTTATTTATTTATTTATCTATTTATTTATTCATTCATTCTTTTATTTATTCAATATGCACATACAATCTCACATTTTGTTCCCGAAGATGCTTTAGTTTCCGTCTTCGGCTTTTCTTCGAGTCCTGGGGTGGTATTCATCACTGAGTTCACCTGTGTTAATCGCGAATACCCCTGAACTTTACCCTTCTTCGCAATTCATCAAAAGGTTTACCACATAGCAATGAAGTTAAGAACAAGGTAGTCTACACCCATCTATCACTTTTACCCTCAACTTTACCAACGAGTCTCAAACTTCGTGGTGAATGTTTACTTACGCTCTCAGTGATGAATGCCACCACTGGATGCATCATAGATTACCCCGGGTAAATATATCGACGCCAGTGATAACTACTGGTAAGCTTTTGCGGCACTAACACATTTGCCCTGGGTAATCTCAGTGGTGCATGCGGCGCCTGGATGAATCAGGATTGATTGTATGGGTAGCTTCATACCCATGGGTATAATTACCTGCATGTAGCACCTGGGTATAAACAACGCCACGCATAGGTAAAGACGTTGCTGGGCATCTGCCAAAGGGGTAAATTAGGGCACATTAACACGTTTACCATGGTAGTCTCAATGATGAATCTGGGCCCGGGTCAATTTTTCTGCCATTTTACCTCTTTCACCACGATTTCTCAACATATGTACCCTGCTTTTACAATACCAAAGTCCGTCGCTTTTACCTTACCAATTTCCGCTACTTTATTACTTTTGTTGAAAAATGCTAGTTATTCGAGATTTCTTTTTTTCCTGAGTTATTTTTGGGTCAAGTAGCCACCAAGTTTTCTAGTATGCTTGAAAATCCAGGATTTTCCGGTTTTCTTAATACTCTGCTTTTACTATACCAGATCAATCGCCTTAAATCCAGGATTTTCTGGTTGCCTTCAACCATTTTCTTCGTCGAATAGCCCTTACATTTTCTAATATGCTCGAAAATCCATTTTCTGGTCGGCTTTTACCAGATGCAAGAACCACTTAATATATGTGACATTCCAGGCAACAATCGAAGTAGAAGACGTGAACGATCACTCGCCGACATTTCCTGAAGACAAGATTAAGGTATAGACATCTCACGGTCCCTTCTCCAATATCGATTTGATCTACACTTGCCTTCCTTCCAGCTGGAAATATCGGAATTTGCCCGGATTGGAGCCGCTTATCCACTGCCCAGAGCTGAAGATCCGGACGGTGCTAACTTCACTGTACAGAAATACCGTATCGCTCAAGGAAATGTGAACAATGTGTTCAAGGTAGTATCAGTCCAGCTTGTCTCTGTTACCTTAGCGTAACCTACTACTTGGGAGTAATTTTCAGATCTCCGTCCGCCCTGTGAACGGCGTTCTTTATGCGGATCTGGTGGTTAACGGACAACTTGATCGTGAGTACCGCGACAAGTACGAGTTGGTCGTGGAGGCGATCGATGGTGGAACACCGGCAAAGTGAGTGCTACTACCAGATTTCCTCCGGAATTTTTTGATTATTCTGGATATCAATAGTATTCGTCTGTGATTTTCAATTTTACTACCAGATTTCCTCTGGAATTTTTTGATTATTCTGGATATCAATAGGATTCGTCTGTGATTTTTAATTTTAAGCCCTTTTGACTTGAAAAAAGAAGGCCAATTGTGTTTTTCATTTATTATATATTTTACCGCTTGGAATACTTGTTTTCCTCTACTAATACCAGTATTGCGGCACACTTTGTGAGTGTATCAAATAAATGAAAAGTGAAACTAGTTCAAACAAAATGTGTAATGCTTAATATTGTTCACGATCCCTTGTTCGATTTATTTTGAGAATTGTTTTGGATCTTCCGTGGATTTGATTTATTTCAAAAATTTTTCAAGGATTTCCCAGCTCTTTACTTTCCTTGTCTTTTAGTTTTCTTATCCTGTTCTACATTGACAGTTGGTTTTTTCTACAAAATTGTTTTTTTCCTTAGTTACGTTAATGTTACTAAATAGATATCTTTAATACAAAGTTCTCCTTTTTTGTTCACTTTCAAATTTTCCCTCCAAGTCAACTTTACTTCCTGGATCAGTGGGTTACTGAGAGAGTCCCTGGATTTCTTTTTTTCCGGTATTAGGTGGTCCCAAACACACGACTTTACGCACTTCAAACATTCATACGGGTCTGTTTTCCCCACCATTCGTGGAACGAACCCATTCCCGTGTTGGCATTTTCCCCTTTTCCTGGAAAAATTCATATTTTTGACACCATTTTTTGGATGTGAAGCATTCGAAGCGTTACACCTGAAAGAGCGGGTGCGGCTGAGCTCTGCAAATGGTCAATTAACCCAATTGCCCAATCATAGAGCCTGTCCGCCCCGTCCATCCCAGGTATAAGCTCCCTACACCCCATTTTTGGACTCTTAAAATTTTTTTAGTGTATTTCTTTTGTTTTTTCTATTTTCTTCCACACTACTTTGATTACTCAGCCGACAAGTGTTCCTGGTGACATCCTGAATTTTTCCTGACCTCTAGTATTTCCAGAATTGGACGACTTCGAGTGAACATATTCATTCTGGACGCCAATGACAATGCGCCTATGTTCACGAAGCCACGCTACAGTATCGCCGTGCCTGCGAATCTTAGCGTTGGGTCGCAGATTCTCACGCTCAAGGCTACGGATGGAGACGTGGGGGACAATGGGAAGGTGGCGTATCGCTTCCAGAAGGTGCGCTTTGGAAAAAATGTTTGCAAATTGATTTTTTTTACATAAAATCCCTACTATTTTATTCTATATTTTATATTCTTTATACTAGATCCTATATTCCTATGTTATATCCTCAGTATTATATACTATATATTAGTTCCATATTATGCATTCGTATTAGTAATTTACTTGTTCTATACTATACCATTAATATATTATCCTTGAACAGTAGTATGCCCTTGAATTCAGGATCTGGATGAGCAGAAGACTTTTCTCGTTTTGGTAACGTTATATTCATCTTTCTTACTTTGACTATACACCATATGGTATATCAATATTATTTAATCATGTAGTATATATTAGTATCATTCAATTATGTAGTATATATTAATAACTATGTTTATCTTTTAACTTTTTTATTGACTTTGAGACGAAAAGCTGGTTTATGAGGGTTCGTATCCTGGAGTAGCACTGCGAATTTGATTCTGGACCTCATCCATCATCAGCTGTGGATTCCTCCGGAAATTGTTATGCTGAGCAATTCATCAATGCCTATGACCAACTTATCTCAGTGGCTCATCTCCGCCGAGACCTATAATTCACAAGAGTTCATTTCGTTGGCGCTACAAGTCACACTGACAGCCGGCTGGCAGAAATTGGGGCAAAAACACTCGTAATAAGATTTGAATGAAAATTTCTGGGAATTATCATCACTTCTTCTGCAACCTTGTTTATTTATTTATTTATTTGTTTATTTATTTATTTATTTAGTAATACATGGTGCACCATCGATAACAAAATAAAAAAAAAAACTCGAAACTATCGAAGACCATAGACTACATTGACAATTTTTCTTCCAGACGAGACTGGACACACTCCCGCTCTTTTCCCTCTCCTCGGCTGGTGTACTCTCTACAGCTGCTCATCTGCTTCCTGGAACAGTACACGACCTAGTCGTTGTCGCGTATGATGGAGGAGTGCCTTCACTGGAGACGACGGCTATCGTAACGGTTACTGTACAAGGTAAGACACACTGGTAGTACTGTACATCTGGAGTACTGTAGTATCTGCGGTTCCAGGAACGTCACTGACTGCGCCGGCCGTGGACATCATTTGGCTGACGGATACCGCTACGGCACATCTCCTGGAAAATGTGACACTGGGCACGATAGTGGCACGATTGAGCCTGAATGAGGAGCAGAAGGATAGGTGAGGCACCCCGCGTTTCCCTCGTTGTCGAATGAGGAATTCGATTGGCTTCGGGTCAGATATTAGCCGTCGAGCGCGTTTTTTCACGTTGACAACTATTTTGTAGTATGGTCAGGGTTTAGCAAAGGCTCACTGCAATTTCAGTGTGGTCACGCTCTCCGGATGTCCATCGCTGTGCCTCCGCCAGAGCCAGTCCCCATCCGTGTACCTGCTTCTCGCTTGTGGACTATTCGACCGTGAATCGTCGCCGGAATACCACCTCAAGTTCAGCCTACGACGGGGCAGCGAACTTGTCCTCGAGCATCCGGTTCTTCTCACTATTGGTAACGTTTCGCTTTTTCGTTGCGGGACCACACCTCCACTACTTACATCTCCATACAGGTGATATCAATGATAACGCTCCTAAATGGCCACACTCCCACATGCATATCACTCTGAATCGATCGATAGCGATCTCCGATCAGACAACGTCGCTCACGGCTACAGATCCTGACCAAGGAATTAATGGCAGGATTCGCTACAGTATACTAGACTCTGACGTCATCACTATTGATCCTGACACTGGCCGATTGACACCGCTTAGGGAGGTTAGGACGTTGAAACATCTGCAAAGTAGCTCGTACCAAATACGTGCGTGCGTCATGCGTACGACTATGCGATGGAGCGTGGTCCGAAGCGCACGCCTCGCATGCATCATGTAAACTCGTCCATGTTCTTCGTGGTGTAACTTCTCAGGTGTCCACTCGACGCACGCATGACGCACGCATGACGTACGCACGCATTGACTGAAAACTTGCGCAGTGCCTGTTAATCCCAAAATTCACACCTGATTTCAGCTGGATTGCTCCTTGGGACAGGAAATTCGTTTCAAAGTCCGAGCTACGGACGGCGGTACGCCGAGTTTATCCTCTGGTGCGTTTTTTATAATAAATTGTAAACATTATAATAAATTTATATGTATAAATTTAATGATAGTATTTTTTATAATATTATATATAATATTGTGTTATATATTATATCATGTTTAGTGTGTTTCACCGGGGAACATGGTAGTGAAGATATTAGAGAAGGAGGGAACGCGAGAAATAGTGCCGTATTCGGAGAGGTGGGAGAGAAATGCAGATCATAGGCACAAGTGCTCAACCATCGTCGTTTTTGAAATGGGCTATACTATATATTATTTACCACGTATTATTTATTTATTTATTTATTTACTTATTTATTACCATAATATATAGTGCTTAATATATGTACAGTAAACTCCAAACGGTCGCAGACAGGGGGGGAGGGGGATCGCGGCGCGGGCGCTCTGGTTGTCTGCTGCACCTCCCGAGGCAGCGGGTAATTAACACGTATCGGTTTTTCTCTGTGTCTCTGCCCAGCAGGCCCGCTGCCTCGGTACAGCAGACAACCAGAGTGCCCGCGCCGCGGACCCGCCTCTTGTCTGCGGCCGTTTCGAGTTCGCTGCATAATATATAGTGTATTATAAGTAGTACATTATATAGGAGGATATAATATATTACATATTTTGCATTGTATACTACACATGTTATTTATTATACATATATTATATACCATATGTTAGATCAAAGAAATGGATGAACCGCGGACCTAATTTTCCTAGACTTACAAGTCACCGCGGACCTCGTCGACGGTTACGGTCGACCGCCACAGTTTGAGAAGTCGCTCTACGAGGTGGAAATCTCTGAGGACAGCGAGATTGGCACATGTTTACTTAAGGTAACGCTTTCTTTCCCGACAAGCCAATCACGGGGTGATTTACCGTGTTTGCATACGGTATGATCCACAGCTGACAGTTCTCATCTGCGCTGTGTGTGGTGTTTGCATACATCATCCTTACATGAAATGTTTGCTCTCTGGGCTAGCTGCCATTTGGCCATTTGGCAGCTTTCCAGAGAGGTCAAGCTATGGTGACATGAGGGAGGAGGGGAGGGAGGGGGATGATTGAATTTTCCTGAGATTTATCCGATGATTATTTCTTCTCTAGTTTTTTGTATATGACTAGGAGAATGAAACTAACAATCCGGCTGCAATTACTTTGCTGTCGTAGATATTGTCTTAATTAAGTTTTCTTCTTATCTAAAATATCTAATCTATTGATGTTTTCCATTATTTTTTTTTCAATATGTCTAACCTATTTCTCATTTTTTGTACTAGTCGCTTTTCTTAGTGAAACAGAAGCGAGGCTGTCACGATGAGAATTATAATCCTGCACTCCTAAGACCTAATTGTTGGCTCCATGACAAGACGTACGCTGCTGAGCTGTGATTGGTCGATCAATGTGCGCGTCGCGGCTGCAGCGTTCAAACGTACGAGCAGCGCTGGGGAGAAATAGACAAGTTTTCTGAGCTAAGGTGGGACAGATGAATGCTATCGGAGC
Source organism: Ancylostoma ceylanicum (assembly GCA_000688135.1). Lineage (NCBI taxonomy): Eukaryota > Metazoa > Nematoda > Chromadorea > Rhabditida > Ancylostomatidae > Ancylostoma > Ancylostoma ceylanicum. Next base: position 66,167 of record JARK01001586.1, read on the forward strand.
TGGAAATGTGTAAAGAAATGTGCACCGGTGTCATACAGTGCGTAGCGACTCTGAAGGAAGAACCTGGATTTAGGGAGCATGCGCGTGCGGCGCGGTCGCGTCGCGGCGTACGTCTTGACCGCTTCCCCTAATTTTTTACTATTTTATTCTTCAAGAAATTTTTTACCATTTTATTCTTCTGCCTTGTCGATTTGTACTCCATGAAATCTGGACATTTTTTTCCAGTTACATATTCCTGGTTGCGAAAGAAAAAAAATATGGCAAGCTTTATCCACGGAAACAATACAACTGAAGGCACAGAATTCTTACTACAGTAACAATAAATTGGCATACGCAATTATGGCAAAACAAAGAAAAGCGGTTATCGGCACGGGAATACATGTACGTAGGAACAAAAATAAAAATGTGGATTTCCTGATGTCAGGATGTCTGAAGCGTGGATTAAAGAAATTCTTGAATTAAAAAAATTCTAAGAAAAATTCATGGATCAAAAAAAAACAATATAGCTTATCTTAACAGAAGTCCAGATTTTTTGAATTTTAAAATTTGTGGGATAGAGAACGAGTTCCTGTTTCATTGCAAGTATAAATTGTCGGTCTGGCGACTAAGGTGATACTGATTCCGGGACGTTTCGACTATCGGTGACACATGGGGTGTTGGGTGACACGTGGGGTATGCTCCGCCCAGAATCGATATGCATCGAAAGTGTGGCTGGTTACTTTGATCAAATATGGTATTTATTCCATTTATTTTTGTGGCAAAATATTTCCTTGTGATCTTCGATGGTCAGGTGGACGATTAAAGGTTAGATCCATCAAAACTCGGGAAGAAAACCAAGATTTCAGGAAAACTTTCCGGGAAACGAGAAGCTGTAAGGAAGTGATTTTCCTAGGTACAACGGTGTCATAGCAGCTCGCTAAACACTACACTATTGCCCTCTTTTACCCCTGAATTTTCTCATATAATATTAACTATTTCCTTCTAGAATCCCGTAGAGATTATTACATTTCTACACATTTCCGCTGATATATGTACTATCCGTAGTTACAGACCATTAAAACTACAGTAGACAAAGCAACCTTGACATGGACGTGATAGCACTTTAGATAATTGCCCAAGCTCTTGACGTAGCCTAGAACTACAAGTAATTGTCTACTAGTAGTAGTTGTGATGTCGCGGGCTATTAGCGACTAATAGGTGAAAAGGCCCTCAATCTAAACCCAAGCTCTTCCGGAACATCATCTACTTTGACGACTTCTTAACAGACGACGGCCTCTTAGCGCTTCCGGCCCGCGGCGCCTTGGCCGCGGTTTCGCTGCGGCTCTGCGACCGCGCCCGCGTCTTGCCTGTGGCGGGGCGCGCCGCCGCCTCGTCGAGCATGTCCAGCATGTCGGCGCCTTTCCCTTTCTTCTTCTTCTCCTCGTTGGACGTCAGCTTCATCTGGAAAAATGTCGTATTCACATGGAAAAGTCGCCACGTGTCGCTACGCTCATCTATCGGCCGTTTATACTTAGGTGTGGATGCGTGCGTCAGACGTGCGTATTCATTTGCGCAGAATTTTTCATGAAAACCGGTCAATGCTTCATGGAGATCATAGATGCCACGCTACAAATGCGTGCGTCCCACCTGGGTCAGAAGTTCGTCTCACGTCGCACGTCTATCGCACGCATGCCTGCGCCTGAGTTGCGTAAGGAGAGCGTCTCAGTCTATCCTACGTCATACAGTTGCACCTCTCACGCACGTCTGACGCACGCACGCACTGGGTACGGGAGCTACACAAGAAGTGCATCTCAGTCTATTCTATGTCAGACAATCGCACGTCTGACGCACGTACGCAGTAGGCCATATTGCTGGGAGGGATGGTCAAGAGGTTTAGAATGACTCCGAGGCCTGGATGCATTAATGAGATTACCCAGGGTAAACGTGTGGACATCTGCTGGGCCTGGATGCACTATTGAGATCATCCAGGGTAAACGCGTTGACCCCCATGCTAACGATGGCTAAATTTTTGTGGTGTTGACACATTTACCCTGGGTAATCTAAATTATGCATGAGATACTAACGGTGGGTAAGTTTGTGTGGTGTGAACATGTTTACCCTGGGTAATCTCAATGATGCATGAGGCCGCCGTGATAGCGGTGGGTACATAGTTTCGGATGATGCGAGCATTTTTACCCTGGGTAACCTCAACTATGCATGAGGTCACCGTGCTAACTATGGGTAGATCCTTCTGGTGCGAATAATTTACCCTGGGTAATATCAGTGGCGCATGCGTGCTCAGAAGAAAAAAAGATGTCAGGATTGTAGCTTGTTTTTGCCCCAGATTTGTAGTTTGTTCGCAGTTAGTCTCAGTGCCCTCTCCGCCATACGCACGCACGCATCCAGTTCGTGCCATTCGCGCAGCTTAGTCGTTCGCCTGGAAGTCGCCTGTTCCTATTCCTAGTGAGAGGCAATTTTTCATCGCTGGCCGATTCCCAGCGGAGCCATAGTGTTCCGAATGAATTCCGCAACACATCGCGTATGTTCGACTGGGTTCCCCGGAGCCCTGGGGACCCTGCCAACTCCGGGGTTCTGAATCGGGGAAAAATGCCTCACCTCTGACATAGCTGTCGATATGGACTTTTTGTCCTTGGACGCGTCGATTTTGAGGATGTTCTTCAGGCCCGCTTCAGTCTCTTTGATGTACGTCTTCTCCTCGGATGTCGAGTCGAACATGTTCAGGTCGACTTCACTTTCTGCAATGAAATTGCACTGATTTGCTGCTACAGTAATCCGAGATATGAAAAATTGCTGGTTGGAAAATGGTAAGCGGACAGCGGGAAACAGGTGTGTAGGGAAATTGTGGCGGGAATTCTGGAGTAGGCGTAAATCAAAGTACAATTTAATGCTTTCTCGGACAATTTGTCAGTTTTTCCGTTTTCCATAAATTACGGGATACTGTAACACTGGATTTTTTCGAACGTTGCCGTGAAAAAGCTAATTCTCTCCGCGGAAATTTATCAGTTGGCATTTGGTTTTTTTTTCGAAATATACATATGATAGGGATACTGTAAGTAGAACAGCCATAGGACTACTAGGAATACCTGACGACAAGGGTATTTCGAGGTATCATGGCATCTTATATAGTAAAGGTGGGGCGTTGAAAATATATGAAGTAAAAAAACAAGATTCTTCACGCTAAAAAGGGCACTAAGCAGATGTTTTCCCCAATTTACCGGTAATTACCCAGAAAGGCTACGTATTCGAGGAAGTGGACTGTCTAATGGTATTCCAGTACAGATAAACAGTCTAGAAGGAAGTGTAGTAGGCGATATTTTTATAGTTTCATTGGATCCCCCGGGGGGCAGTCGGTGCTTTGTGTAATCTTTAGTGATCCATGGTTCTTTGAAAGGGAGGGGGGAGGGAACAGTTCTCCTCACTTGGGTAAGTGAGGTCACTTCCAAATATGAAAATCTGTAAAGTACGTCCATGAAGGAGGAGGAATTTCAGTTTCAATTTTTTCTATCGCCAAAACCTCTGAAAAAACGTAATAACCAAACAGTGATTACTTGGATGTTTATTTATCTGGAATATTGATCACTGATTGGTCAACAGCGGTAAAACCAGGATTTGTTTTTACTTTTTCTCAATGATGTGAACTGTGCAATAATCGCTGAGCCTTTGAAAGTAGACCGGTTTTTTACTTCATGGAATTATTTTTGAAGTTTTGAGCCTTGGTAAATAAATACATTAGTGCCACTAGGTGGATTTCAGAACAGCCTGTCACATCCTGTAAATCTGTCACAAATCCTAGTACCAACGATCTCTCAGGTGTGCTCAACGGGCCTAGACTTCAGAAGGGAGCGATGCCTAGTCAGATAAGATGCGACACAAGGCCTGGGTGCATAATTGAGATTACCCAGGGTAAGCATACTGACGCCTATGTTAACGATAGGCGGATATGGGGGTATTAATACATTTATCCACGGTAATGTGAATGACGCATGTGGCCCCAACACTCTGGAATCTAGGGGGAGCTGGTGAATTTAAAAGAAGAACGAGTTTAGGAGTAAAATTTGGCAGCAATATTCCGTCCGGATGCCATTTTCCACCCGATCGATATTTTCCACTGAAACCTCTACTCAAAATAAGGTTACATATGGTAGGGAAACCTACTTCTTTGAGGTAATTTCTAGTAGTGTCTTGCCCGAATCTTTTAACTGTATTCGAGATTCGAATATTCGATCTTGACTAAATTATGAATTGGGTTATCCAATGAATGAAGGAAATGAAGAGCCCTACAGTCCCGGGAGATGGGCAAGAATGGATGAAGAGGTTTCGATTTTTTAAATATCCGATTTTTCGAGTGGATTTTTGAATTTTTCATCAGATGAATTGGTTTTCATTCGGTCAATACTGTAATTAATAAGTAGCTGACTGCCTTGATTGGTCAGGAAATCAGGAGAAAGCAAGAATAGGCCTGTTAACCAGGATAATTATTATTCGGGTAATTTTGTCCAGGAGGTAAGGTGCTCCTTCATGGATGTTTTGCTTTTCGAAAGCTGCTAGCATTCCTGAAATGCCTAAATTATGTTAGCCAATGATCCACGTGCGGGTTGTCCTGGAGACTCTCAATACGTACATAATTCCAGAATCGGATCGAAATTTCCATTTCATTCATACAAAAAGTAAATAATCTGCGCTGCTGTGATTGGGGAGTTTCCTAGATTTTCCATGGCAAAACAACTCTGGAAACTTCCTTGAATTTTATTGTGCTGGGGCAGAAACTTCAGACGATTCCTCGGTTTCTATAATACTAACGCCGCGTGCCTCATGCGTGTCTCATTGAGATTACCCAGGGTAAACGCGTTAACACCAATTAAGCTCACCCATCCTTAGCCCAGGCGTCAGTAGGTTTACCCAGAGTATCTCGACGATGCATCCAGGCCCTGGGCTTCGACCATTATCTATTAGAAAAGTGGAAATGAAGCGATTTTCCAGGAAAAAAAGATGACAATATAGGCGGATAAGCAGCCAGCGAGCATTGAAAACAGCTAAAAATCGGATTTACGCATGAATGCGTGGATTGAGGAAAAGTGCAGAAGATTTTCGAGCGTCTTTTTTCTTCTTTCCCAAGGGCAATTTGCGTCAATTACGAGCAATTTCAGTGACTGAAAAGTCAAAGCGCTGACTAAACATATCAGAACGCGGTGAACGGGCGACGGCTCAGACAATGCGCCGCTACTCGATGAACGTAGTACGCGAAGGCTGAAAAGTGCACTGCACAGGTGGAAATTGATTACAGTGTTCGCCACAGGCGTCTACAGCCGGCGCTGGCGAGGTTTCCAGAGTGACACGCGGTGCTCGTGGGCGTTTACGATGCTGAGGGGCTTAAGCTAGGGGGCACATGCATTGCTGAGATTACCCAGGGTGAATGTGCTGAAACGCCATAGATTTGCTTGCCATCAACACGGGCATCAGCACGTTCACCCTGGGTAATGTAATCTCAATGATGCATCCACGGGTGCCATTCATACTGTTTTTACACGTGGTAATAGCAGGTTTCCCCGAAGTTAACCTATTCACCATGATTCATCGGAAATTTTACCTCCGGACTGTGGTGTAAAGGCTGAGGTAAAGACTGTTTGTCTAGCGCCAGGTGAAGTTTACTACTGGGCCTGAATGCACCATACAGATTACCCATAGTAAACATTTTGACGTCCGTGTTAATGAGCGCCAAATCCGTGTGGTGTTAGCACGTTTACCCCGGGTAATCTCAATGAAGGATGCGCTAGCCGGCGTTAACCCCGTCTCGTGACACTACCCGTCTATGGGAATATCATCATAAATACTATTCTAAGCTCTACCCTGAACTTTACCATGGGGTCTGTAACCCCGTGATAGTGGTTTACCCCGACTTGCAATTATGAATACGCCCTCAGGCCTAGGTTAATCCTAGGTAGGGTAACTAAAACAGGAAGTCGTCCACGCTAGAGTTCATAAACGCATGACCAAGCGAAACTATGGCCTGGATGCATAATTAAAGTTACCCAGGGTAAACGTGATGACACTTGTGTTAGCGATGGGTAAATCTGTGCAGTGTTATAATTTATCCTGGGTAGTCTCATTGGTGCGTGCGGCCCCAGGTTACCAAACCTGCTTCCACGTCCTGCGTCCCTTAACATTACGCAATCTATAGGATAACAATAACGCTGACCCTTTGATTTGCCTGTTAACATTTCATGAATTCCAGCTCCGAGCCGCATGCATCATTGAGATTACCCAGGGTAAAAATGTTGACGCCCCTGGATTCGCCCATCGCTAGCATTGGAATCAGTGCGTTTACCCTGGGTAATTTCAGTTATGCATCCAGGCCCTCGTATTGAGCCGGGAAGCTCTGCAATTGACCAGAACTTTACAAAAACCAAAGCGAATTTATCTGCCCTTTTGAAAGTACACAATTCTTGTGAAGATCAACCAGAATTTACCTAGAAACTACCGGTTAGTGCTGGTTAGATTCGGAAGCGCAGATTTTATTCCGTCGGTTCCTTCACGAGATTAATGCCTCTGATTACCTGGGATTCCGAAAGGTGGGTAAATCTAACGAGGCGATCAACATTTAAAAAAAAAACTTCTTTAAGACTATGATTCATATTTTTCACCCCCCTATTTACTTACTTGTATCTACCTAACTTAACTTACATATAACTTATTCCCAATAGTAATTATCTGGACACTCAAATGGTTGATACTCTATATGTTAACCAAGCTCATGCCCATCTATTCTACCCTAACTATTATTCAGAGAAATATTGCTTTAATTTTATAGGCGAGTACTACAAATGGCTGCTGCCCCCTCAGTGACTGCGAAGCTCCAACCATTAGGGAAAACAGGGCTTGTTGTTCGAGTTTTTATGACCAGGTGGATTTACGTGACCTTAACTCAGTCAGCTGTTCTTGGACAACTAATTGTGTGTGTCTGCTGTTGGTAGGCAGTTAACCCATAACCATATGTAGTCTTTGATTCTGAAGGGAAAAGCGAAGTGTGAAGGAGCTTTGTAGGGATTCAGGCCTTATGTACCGGAGCAGATCTTGTGGAATAAACACATAGCACTCGAAGCCTCATTGAGTCAGCAAAATTAGGGGGACAAGGAACCGAGGGCTCCTAGCTGACCCGCTTTTAATAAACTTGATGATTCTGCTAAAACTCCTGGGCTAGGATTCCTGGGAAAAATAGGGAATGCTTTGTTGCAGTAACCTGACTAAGATAGTGATGAGAAGTAATAGTAAGGATTGCAATAAGTATCACATTTTGGCTAAAGAACCGATCAGTCAACATGAACTGGTAACGTCGAATCCTTCCCGTGAACGTTCATGAATCCCACCACACAATGTTCCAGTTTGCTGAGGCTAAACTCTCCCAAATAGAATACTCCCTCATGACTTACTCTACTGATATGACTCATAGCCGGCTTCTATACCCCCAGAGGCTATTCTATCAGCCAACGACTTTGATCCGCTGCTTGCCTAGCTGTGTCGCACAACGCGGTTACCACGGCGACGTTGATAAAGTCCGTATAGAGAAGCCAGCGCCAGGCTACATTACGATGATGAAGTCCAAGGACCGACCGACCTGTCTTCAGTGAGCTGCCGAACAGCGACTCGAGCAGTTTCATCTCGTCGCCGTACTGCACCGGCTCAGCCTTGGCGGTGCCACCGCCTCCGTTTATCTGGAAATCGAGGATATAGCCTGGGGTTTGGCAAAAAAAGACGTGAGATGGGGATAAAGCGAAGTTAGGGCTATTGACTAGAGTATATCGCACAAGCAGCAAAAGTAAATAATGTGCAACAAGTGCAGTCATGATAGAACACTTCATAGAAACAGGAAACAAGGTGTGAATTTTTGAGGAAAGAAAAAGAGGAAGAAAAAAAAAGAAAAAAGTGCTCAAGCAGTTATCAAATGGGGGTTACTTTATCGTCACATTCTGACCGTAAAAGGACTTAGATTCAGCCAGGTTTCATGAATCTTTTTGATTCCCTATATCTTCTGCAGCTTCTAGGTAAACATCAGGTAAACATAGAGATGTGGTCGGTACTTTACTTGGACCAATCCACAACGACTGTCCTGAACACGCTGCTCCTCCAGAGGATTTGCTGGACCATGGACCCACCCCAATTGTCGGTCGCAAGACACTGCATATTTCTGCGGAAATTTCTGTTGAAGCCCAAAAAAACTGCCTTGTCACTAAAGTTCGCCGGTAAAGCGCTTACTGTTGAGGTTTCCTAGAAGAACTCTTTTACTGAAAAAGCCGTTGTTAATTAGCACTAGTGATGAACTTTTAACTGATCATCATTAGGGGTAAATGACTCATTAAATATCAAGTGAAGGGTGTGTAAAGGGTAATTCAATAATTTGTGGCATTTTAAAGTGTTATTGGACCTATCCTAACAAATGTCAGCGTTTTTACGCTTTATATTACTTTTTACTTTCAATTTACTTTGGCTTCTTCACCCTTTTTACTTCTGGGGTCGTACTCATTGAGATTACCCAAGGTAAACGTGTTACACCACATACATACATCTACCCATCGTTAACACGGGCGTCAACACGTCCACCCTGGGTAATTTCAGTGATGCGTCCCTTTAGTAAACTTTACCTGTCACTAGACCAATCCCTATCTCAGCCCTTCTCCCATAGCCTGGGGGTAAAATTCTCGATGAATCGTGAGAAATGGGTAAGCTTTGGGGATAATTGCGATAACCACGGGTAAACTCAATAATGAATGCCACCCCTGGCGATTTCATTCCAATACAATTCTCTTTTTGACATTTTCACATAACCAGAGGACAAATGCATCATTGAGATTACCCAAGGTAAACGTGTTGACACCACATACATCTGACCATAGCTAGCACGGGCGTCAACACGTTTACCCTGGGCAATTTAGTGATGCATCCAGAGCCCGGACTTATTATAGGGCCCGCCTCAATAAGTATTTCTGGATCACCTAAATTAAATGGGTAAAACAAGGAAAATACAATGATTACCTGGCAAAAAATCTGTGGAACTGTAGGTGCTGCTATCAGTTTTCTTTAGTACTGTATCAGTTGGATTGATGGTAAGGGAAAAGAGCGTTTTCGTGGAAAAATTTGAGCGGTGGATTCATGGAAGTTTCGGGAAGACCGTGTCCTATCTGTGATTCCATGGTGGACGAGTTTTCCAGGCAAAAAACGGTAGGTACTAACGAAGAATCCCGTCACAATACAACAGAGAAATGAAATATTGGTGTATGTACAGCCATTGTTCGTCCAGGAAACTCGTCCGGAACTTCTGCTCTCTCGAAAATTGAGTGGCGGATTCATAGAAATTTTAGAGAGACGGTATCCTATTGGTGAATCCAGGATGAACGAGTTTTTCTGGCAAAAATCGGTAGGTACTAGCGAAGAATCTCATCGCACTACATACTCGAGGGAAATTGGTGTTGCGAAGTACAGTCAGTTGTGTCCAGGAAACTCGTCCGGACCCTCTCCCCTCCCCCTTCATCTCCACATTAGTGTTGATCAAATAATGTGTTAGATACATCCGATATTCGAATATTCAATTTCGAATAAGTTGAAAAATTGAAGTGTTCGGGAAAGAGAGAGTCCTACATCCTTGGGTGAACGCAAGTAAGAGCTGTGAAACTTTGTGTTTGGGGAGCGGAAAGGTCTGGACCAGTTTCCTGGACAATAAGTGGCTGTACTCCACTGCCACTAACATTTCTTCATGTAAGCACTCTAACGAAATCTTCTGTTCCTACGCACCGTTTTTTTTCTTTTTTTTCGGAGGGGGGATTCAATATTTTGGATGGATCTTTAAATTTTTAGTCGAATTAATTACATTTATTCAATTTTTATTCGGTCCACACTCTACTCCCCCTTCCCAATGTCCAGGGGCAGCATGCATCATTGAGATTACCCAGGGTAAGCGTGTTAATATCCCGCCAATGTACTTATCGTCAACGCGGGCGTGAACATGTTACCCTGGGTAATCTCAATTATGCATCCAGGCCCAGGAATCCCAAATAAAGAAACTAGTTATCCCCAGCGTCAACTGTAGCCGGCTGCAGCTTGCTTTCCCCCCTGGCCGAGCTCCTTTCTCATTCGTTAAATCCAGGTGTGAAATAATCCAGCCGCCATTTCATATCATGAACGTTGTCATAGTTACGACATTTTTATCTCCGCCATTGTACGACGCTGGCGCTCGGCGAGTGATTAGCCATCGCTCTCGGAATGAAAGTGGCCACGAAGTGCCAGGCACTCACATTTACGCTCATCTCGTTCGTGAATATACTGATGCCGAGCGTTGTCGAACGCACCTCAGCGTCGAGATTACGGCTTTCCTGGAATGGAGAATGGATAGACAGCGTCTTTACGGATAAAAGAATGGAAAAAGGAAAGGTTACCGTATTCTGGAGTGGCATGTAAGTCCTGGTCACTGGCCACTGGGTGGACTTCACAAACTCTCCATTCTCGTAGTACTTTGTGATTCCTGGAGGTTCGACGTCAGGAGGGAGTTCGATGGGATCCCTAAATGGGGAAATTCGGATAAATGGCAGGAGTTGAACAAAACCACAAATTTTTACTACCCCAGATTTTCATTGGATTAATATGGCTCGGCGCCCTCTACAGTATCATCTCAAACTCCAAATACAGTATCCTAACTAGGAATTTTCGCAAGCCTGCCCCCCCCCCCCCATTGTGCTGGGG
>JARK01001586.1:83744-99016 GCA_000688135.1 Ancylostoma ceylanicum
CAGTGGCTGGGCTTTGTCGTACAGTCACGGGAGGGAACAGCGTGGGGAAGCGAGGAAAGAGTTGCGGGAAAAATTGCTTGATGCTGGGATTTCTGGATCAGTGCTTGAGGATACAAAGAAAATTCTCGGATAAATTTAACCATCTGGGACAAGTGGAATGGAAGTTGTTGAAAAGTCGAGAAATAGTCTCGTCCGGCCCAAATTTTTACCCTTTTGCCTGATTTGGGTAAATATTTTTGTGCAATTTTTCTCTGTCTGGTACCCTTTCACTGTAGTTATTAGTACAAGAGTGTCATGCCTGGTATTTATTAACGTTCCCGGGAAGGTTCTAGTCCACCCGCCTTCCAAAAGTGGACGAGTTTTCCGGGTTATAATGGTAATTTTCGTAAGAATGACTAAACCTAGCCAACAATGAAAGGTAACGGCAAATATAACGAGATTTAACACATTTTGCTGGGAAAACTTGCCCATTCTGGGTAAAAGTGAGGTTAAAAACATTTCTGGCAACATTCACGTGTATGGACACAGATATGTATGTAATGTAATGTAATGTAATGTAGTTGTAAGGAGGTTCGAAACCTTCCTGGCAACATTCATGAATAGGTCACAGGTATGTAATGTAATGTAATATAATATAATGTAATGTAATGTAGGCACAGAAATGTAAACAAGCAAGTAAATAAGTAAATAAACATCATACTGGACTGTAGGAAATGAAGTAAATGTGGGAAAAAGACACCTAACCCTATCCCTTCCAGGTAAAAGCCACCAACAGCCTTTGTGGAGGCTCGAGCCGACTCCGCTACGCACTCCAGGATGGTGGAGATGCTGCCAAGGTTTGTGAATTTGTGGATTTTCCACAGTTTCCCTTGGATTTCCTGGATTTTCCACGGTTTCTAGCTCTTCAATATTGATTCCACGAGCGGCACTATTTGCCTGGAGAACAAGCTGGACTTTGAGAAGGAGATCAGCCACCAGCTTACTGTAGCAGCTATCGATCAGAGTGAGTCATGGTTTTTTCCCAACGTTTTCCCACGCTGGAACTGTGGAATCCATTGAATTTACCCGCTTGGGAAAATTGCGACTTTCATAGCAGGGTTGGACTCGGAAGGAGACGCATATAGAGAAATTGGGGTCCTAACCAATTTAGGGAAGAAAAATAATGGAAATTTTCAATGATGCTTTCTATTCTTGTGCCAACCAGGCTGTTAGGTGGTAAACTTGGAAACACTTTAAGAAACTTGAAAATAGAAAACATCGTTGAAATATAATGCCAAGGTTCAGAGATTATAAAAATTTTCATTGTAATATTGAATAATTAATAATGATTATCCGCAAATAATAATAAATGATGTGATTTTTAAAATTTGGCAAACCACTCTCGGGGAGCGGGGGGGGGGGGCTGGTATCCTAGCCTGACCTGGATGCATCATAAGGATTACCCTGGATCGCCCAGATTGTCGCCCATGTTAACTACGGCTCAATTTGGTGGTGATAACGTTTACCCTGGGTAATCTTAACGATACAGACGCCCACCTGGAAGGCTAGCGCTGGCCCTTAGTGAGGATTTTACTTCGAATACAACCTCATCATTGCCTCAAATTTGTGTAAACGTTTTCCATGAACTGTCAAGTGCCTGGTGGCGGATTTGATGCCGCGACGTGCCTTATTTTCCTGGAGTTTTCGTGGAATTTCATTTGTACTTCTGAAAGTTAACTTCATTATCCAAAAAAGTTAACGTGCGTCACTGCAATACCTTTACGAATTAGCAGCAAATGTATTTTAATTGCAGGATCAGTATGCAATTCAGGTATGATTACGAATTTTGCAAACTTTTGCGAGGACAATTTCCCTATTGAATTCTTCCTGAACAAAGGTTCAAACTTTACAAAGCTCACTCACTTTAATGCCACGTTGCTAGGGGCAGTACATTCGAGATACTGTGCTCATTGTTTATCCGCTATGAGAAGGGATCAGGCAAATCCGATGGAGCGGAGCGGGGACTAGGGATGCTGGCTTGGCTTGTCGCCAATCAAGAACGCCATCCGTCTAAGAAATCCAGTCCAGGTTAGATTAGCCGGGTAATACCAGGGAGCAGTTACCAAGGAGGAGAAGGGAGCGCCGCTAGGATTCTATGATTGGTTCTCTTAAGCAGATTGTCCTCCCTTTTAAGATAACTCGTACATTCATCATATTTAAATTTGTAAATCTTTTAATGCATGTAAGTGACGGAAGGAGAAAGTAGGCGGGAGGTAGAGCGGGGAGGGGGGAGCGGTAGGAAAAAAGTTGGGTATTCGCCAACTCGGGAACCAGGGTGGAAAAAAAACATAATGAAAATTTATTTGTATCATAAAATAATTAATAAAAAATATACAAAAAAGAATAATAAACAGTTGAAAATAAACTAATACGAATATTTCATTGAGAATGAATGAATGAATGAATGAATGAATGAATGAATGAATGAATGAATGAATGCTATGAATGAATGAATGCTATGAATGAATGAATGCTATGAATGAATGAATGCTATGAATGAATGAATGAATGAGTGAATGAATGAATGAATGAATGAATGAATGAATGAATGAATGAATGAATGAATTGAATGAATCTATGAATGAATGCGTGAATGAATGAATGAATGAATGAATGAATGAATGAATGAATGAATGAATGAATGAATGAATGAATGAATGAATGAATGAATGAATGAATGAATGAATGAATGAATCTATGAATGAATGAATGAATGAATGAATGAATGAATGAATGAATGAATGAATGAATGAATGAATGAATGAATGAATGAATGAATGAATGAATGAATGAATGAATGAATGAATGAATGAATGAATGAATGAATGAATGAATGAATGTGAATGAATGAATGCGTGAATGAGTGAATGAATGAATGAATGAATGAAAGAATGAATGAATGAATGAATGAATGAATGCTATGAATGAATGAGAGAATGAATGAATGAATGAATGAGAGAACGAACGAATGAATGAATGAATGAATGAATGAATGAATGTACACCACGTTACACCTCGTTTTTTTTCCATTTTTAAAGCAAAAAAAATTTCAGATGGCTCAGCTGGCACATGCCTGGTCAGCATACGAGTCCTGGACGCCAATGACAACTTTCCTGTCTTCTATCCCACACAATACAATATTACGGTACGAGAGGGCTACAAGCCCAGTGGCCCTCTTGTCGTCCTGTCGGCCACGGATGGCGATGAAGGGATTTTCGGTGAGGTAAGAACGTTTTTCTGAGATTTTCCAGGAAGTTCATGTCCCTCTAAGCAAAAAAAAGGACTGAAAGATGCTCAGGAATTTTGTTTCCCTGAGAGTTTTCTGCACCTTCTCCAAGGCTTTCGTTAAAAAAGATTCATTTCTTGATGAAGGGTATATGGAAGAAAAGTATATCCAATCTGCTCAACTTCAGGGCATTGATTTAGCCCTAATTCGCAGTCCAAAATTTTCTAGGAATTCCCAAACATGGCTGAAACTTTCTTTGTTCTACTGTCCTGGGAGCGAATTCCCTGCTCTAGCACCTATTACCCGATTGGGACCGTTAAACTTCGACCATTTCCTTGAACCCCTCGTAGTCCTGAATATATCTGTTTTTGTCCGTCAGAAGTAGCAAAGGATCCGCTCCTATGCCTAGACTTTATAGTACTTCTTTCAGGTTCATTTCCATCTCAAATCCGGAGATCCTGCACTGTACGAAGTAAACGAGAAATCTGGCGAAGTCTTTCTGAAGAAGGGGCTCACACGTGGGAGACATGAGCTCACAGTTCAAGCAAAGGATGGGAGTGGATCTTCTAGTGAGGAGCCGGTGAGGACATCCTGAGATCATTTTCTTTCCTTCTCTATCATTTTTTATATAGAACTGCCGTGATTGAATTTTTCCACTGTGGCTGAGTGAAAATTGCCTTACTATTCGTCTGATGTTGTTCTTTGTTTTGAAGATTTTTTATATTTATACGAATTTAAAGTAGGAGGTTGAAGGGGTAGAAAATATAAAAATTAAAACGAAGCTGAAGCGAAATTTTCGGATGTAAAGCGTCATTGTACCTGTGAAGGGCGGTGCCTTTGGGTTCGGCGATTGGTCCACTGGGTAGATTGACCAGCTGCATAATCCATAAGCATCTTTCTTTCGGGTATGATGCTCTACAACCTAATTTTTGAACAAAAATATCGTTAAATTTCTGCTGGGCTTTGAAACTATTTGCTGAAACACCTACGGCTTTTTTGAGGAGTGAGATAATGAAAGGATTTGTCGATCAAAAATGTGAACGCAGACGGTTATGGAAGATAACCTGGTTAATAAACAGGTGAACATTTTCTTATTTCTATTTACAATTAATTTTCCAGGCCCATGTCTACATTTACGTGATCGGCTCGGACGCTAGCGCTCCTTCCTTCACCCAGTCGAATTACGTGATCAAAACCCCTGAGGATATCTTGCCGGGGATATCTATTGGAGCTGTCCAGGCTACTGGGCCAGGAACCATTCGTTATAGGTAAAGATTCAGGATAATTATTCGAGACATAACAAGGTACTGTAACCTGGGAGAGGAGTTAGGAATAGGTTAGCTTTTTTCAGTTTTCGAGTAGAATAATGATTGATGACGTGCTATTTATATTTATGTTTATATATTTATTCATTTGATTATTTATTCGTTTATCTTTTTGTTTATTCATTTTACACAAGGGACACCAAATGGATGTCTGGATCCGGATGTACACTTGAGATACCCACTGTAAACTGTTGGTCTACCTATTTACTCTCTACCTGGGACCCGTCATCATGTTTACCCATACGTGATGTCTGTGGTAACCATACCAATGGGTAACAGATGGATGTAAATTTAGCCCTGGGTACATGACTAAGATTACTCAGGGTAAGCGTGTTGACGGAGATGTTAACTATGGGTAAATTTAGGGGGCAGGTGTATTACCTTGGGTAATCTCAATTGCATGCGGTCCTCGGCATGCTTATTCATGGGTCCTCGGCATGCTTATCCAAGGTTTACCTAGGGTGAACGTGTTGGCGCTCGTGTTAACGATTAGTAAACTTAGAGGGCGGGCATATTACCCTGGGTAATCTCAGTGACTCAATGATGATGATGGTATGAGGTTACCCATGCTCACAAGGATGCGTCCGTGCTGCGATGTGTGGGTGGCATAAGAAACAGAGTGGGAAAAAGTCTGGAAACCAATCCATCGTAATGATAAGAAAGGGAAATAAAGAGAAAAGCCATAATCAATTTTTCGTTTGAAAATTTCATCCTAAAATTTTATTCCGGAAAAATTATTGAAATACTTATAATCATTTTAATAATTTTAATAATTTCTTTCATTACAGCATCTACTCAGGAGACACCGATCACCAATTTATGATCCATCCAGACACTGGCCGGATCACTGTGGCTCGCTATCTCGACGCTGATAAACACGATCGAGTTGTCCTGAATGTTCAGGCAAGCGGCCGTATCCTATTTTTGTGACACACATTCCTTAGAAGGCTATTTTTAGGCAGATCTTGTCAATGGAGGGTCAAACCACACGCAGGTGGTTATCCTGATTGAGGACCATAACGACAATTCGCCCAGGTTCCCCATAGATATGGTGGAGATCACTGTAAGCGAGAATCAGACGGTTCACGAGCCCTTCTATATCGTTCATGCGACGGATAAGGATAAGAGAAAGGTATGAAGATGTAAATAAATAAATAAATAAGTAAATAAATGTGAGTGTAACAAGCCTGGCCTTTACCAGTTCAGCCAACCCCTGATACCGGGTGTGGCGGGGTATACCCGGAAAGAGCGACAGGGCCGAGCTCTGCGATTGGCCGATGGCGTGGATTGACCAATAGCTGAGCTTGGCCGCGTCACCCTTCCCGGTTATATCGCTCTACACTCCCTGATATCGTGTACTGTTCCAGTTCTGGGTCATTTTATCCAGTTTTTATCTTTCTCACCCGTCACATTTCCATCTAGCGTGTTCATATTCATGTCTTATACTTACTATCAATAGTGGGTGCCTAGTAAATAAATAAATAAACAAGTAAACAAATAAGTAAATGTTGCAGAACGGCGCCATCACCTACTCGATCCTCTCCTCGCATCCACCCTGTCCAGTGATGGTGCAACCGCTCACTGGGCAGCTTCAGCTCACTGACCCGCTCGACTTTGAGAACGTCAAGGATTACCGGATACGGATAAAGGTAACCTAACCCCTCTGTTCCTGGGAAATCTTAGTCAAATATCCATGATTTCCAGGCACAAGACCATGGAATCCCACCACGATCCACCAACATGACGCTAGTCGTGCATGTGTCTGACTTTAATGACAACGCTCCTGTTTTCGAAACTACGAGTTATGAGGCAGAGGTGGGTGAGGAACAGTTCCTAAGAAGTTCTAGACCTGGATGCGCCCTTCGGAAGAATGGGTAATCTCATACCCATAGATATGATTGTGTTGGTTTGCAGCTATTTGTACATAGATAACGTCACATATGGTAACATGTCATTAGATTTGAGGTGAGGGGTAAATTTGAGCACGTCAACAGACTACCATGGGTAATCTCAGTGATGCATCCAGGGTTTGGGGTTGTTTTTCACATGGTGGAGCTCATGTCATATTGTTAGTATGTTTCCCTGCAAAAAAGCCGATAGCTGTGAAGAAGGTAAATCTTCGATCGAGGGACTTCGGGTCAAGGGTAAATTTGGGTGGGTTAACACACTACCATGGGTAATTCCAGCGATCCATCCTGAATCTGGTATTGTTTTTTGCGTAGTAATACTCCTGGGAAGGGAATCTTGGTAGAATTCTCTGACCTTCTTTGTTGGGGTCTCTGAACTTAGCATGAACCTGGGTACACTGACCCTGGAGTACAGTATTATCCCGTGATCTTAGTTACCCTGAGCCCGGATACATCATTGGAAGGGTGAATAATCTCAAACCCAAGGGTATGATGACCCATAGGTAGCATTTGGGTATCCATATGGTCTCGGTCACCTGTTGATGGGTGCGCAATGAACCGTAAACCGTTTGGTACATTAACCAAGCGTACCATGGGTAATCTCACTGATGGCTTCTTATCCCTTCTTACCAAAGTTGGGTAATTAAACCTTCTATAGGTGCCTGAGAACTCACCTCTGATGACGGCGGTGCTCAAGGTGAAGGCCAGAGATGCGGATTCGAGGGAGAACGGCAAAGTGTTGTACAGAATCACTAATGGATCGAGTGTGAGTATTTTCACTTGTCTGAGGTTTTCCCCAGTTGCTTGGATGCTGGGAATTCCAAGAATCTTCCCAGAACTACGACAATGAAGGGTTCTTTATCCAGGCATTCGGGATCGATGAGAAAACCGGTATGATCTACGTGAATGAGAACATTGACAGAGAGGTGCAGAGCGTCTACAACCTTACCGTAACCGCCCAGGATCAGGGAGAGGTAAGCTGTGGTCCTGCCGCGGGACCAAGTATTATTTTGTTACATATATTGTGAAATTACTGTAAAATTCCCGGAATTTACCTCGAAATTCACCACTTCCAGCCATCCCTGTCCTCATCCGTTCCTGTCCGAATCCACATCACTGACGTCAACGATAACGCGCCATCGTGTAGCTCTGTCGCGACCATGGTGGTGCCCCTGGATTCCACACCAGCTACAACTGTCGGTACTGTAGTGATAACTGATCGTGACAGTGGAATGAACGGTACGGTGGTGTACCGTAGTCAACAATCGCATCCGCTGTTTGTGGTGAAAAGCAACGGTGAGGTTTTCCTGTGATTCACCACTTTTTAGCTTTTGATCTACGTGCATTTTTCTCTTTTTTGCGGTGTTTTTGAGGAAAAAATTACGCCTCTACAGGTGATGTCCAACTTCGACGCCCACTCACTGAATCCGATCCCACTGACGTACGCCTGTCCATTATCGCTTCTGACCAAGGAACGCCGCGAAAATCTACTGTCTGCCATGTACAAATAAGGATTGGCCGGGGTACTTCAGCAGTAAAGATAGTGGAACCGTTTGAGAGGTAAGTGCAGCTAAGCTATTCTGTACTGGTACAGTGTCTTGAAGGATTACCTCATCTTAAAATCAATAAATAAGTCATAAATTAATCATTAAAATGAAAATAAATGAAAAATGGCTCAACTTCCGTTTCGTACTTTACCCTTATACGGAACCTAAAAGCGTAGGACTTCCCCCAGTACTCGTCAATAAGGGAGGGGAAAGGAGGGGAAGTCCTAAGTTTCATGCAAACGTGAACAAATCTCACCTACTCAGTTGGATCCTTGCTCTTCTTGCTGGCCATCGGAATAGTAAAAATAGAGAATAGGAATAAGAATTAAAACCTCAAACTTGGGTAACTAAACCTCACCTTATCCTAAAAAAACACACAGTTCTGAATTTGAATTCGCCATTGTTTGGAAATACCTGGCAATGAATTATACAATTTTTTTTCAAATCTAACTCACTGGATTGTTGGAGACCCGAACCTTAACCTTAACGGTTTTTTAGGAACATTCGAATGCCCAGCGGCTGCCAGTCTGGCTGCTTCCTCCGTCAACTAAACGCAACTGGAGTGGCGAAGTGGCAGATTCAGAGCAATGGTATGGGATTAACTTTGAGCTGACTATCTCACCTTACTGAGGCACCCCTTCACATGAAGAATGTTTTACAAAATTATTTTTGTAGTTCTTTTCTGGAAAGAATTCGGAGAAATCCATGATTCATTTTTTTCGGGAGAGATTTTTTTTGGTTTTAAATTCCAGGTTCTGGTTTTTTTCTTGTGGTTCGATGAATTACTGTGGTGATAAAATTGCCAGCACAACCATAATATAATCCCTGCATGCATCATTGAGATTACCCAGGGTGAACGTGTTGAAGCCGTTGTTAAAGGTGGGAAAATCTGTGCAGTGTTTACACATTGACACAGGGTTATCAGTATTCTGCATTCGGCCAGAGAAGGATATACTCTTGAGCACAATATAATGCAGATAAAATTAGCATGTTACTTCTGAATCTAATAATCATAATATAATCCAAGGAACGCGGTTGCTTTCTGGATATAATTATCTTTTGCTTGATTAACCGGAGAGATATGGAGTCGAAAGATTAGCGAGAACTGGTCCCCAGTGCATGGAGCTCTATGTGTTTTCCCTTCCAGCTAAAAAAAGTAACTTTATCTCCGTTTTTGTTCAACCAAGGTATTCCTGGAACTGTTTACTTGTATATTTTAACATTTTATTAACGAACTACAGTGGGCGTCGATGACGGTGACCCGTTTGCGGCCTCGAAAAGCACGCGGAGCGACCGCGCCGCTCACGATAGAATCATCGCCGCGGTGGCGATTCTGGGTTCACTTGATAGTTGTTGCTCACATTTGATGGTAACTAATAAGAAAACTAACTGACTATCAAGAAAACCCCATAATTTGATGTCCCGGAGAGGATTCCTGGTCGAGCGGCGCGGTCGCACCACGTGCTTTTCGAGGCCGCAGACGGGTCACCGCCATCGACGCCCACTGTACATATTCTTTGAGGAATCATACAAAACAACCAATGAGGAGTTAAGTTATGAGGGTCAGAGACGCGGTAATATTGAATTCTACACATGGTAACACTACGGTTTTTCCTTCAAAATAGTGCGCTTAAAGGGTGGAGGTGTCCAGAAATTTTTGAAAAACGCTACTGAAATTTCTTGAAGAAAATTCGGAATGAGCTCATCGTATTGCAGTTTTATTGTCTTCTTCCTTCTTTAGCACAATTTTGCAGACATCTCCAACCACTTCTTTATAACTGACGGGAAACTCTCCATGTCATCTCATCCACAAGCACAGCCACCATGGTCACTATCGCTAATCCTTTCTGACAAGGAGGGACGGCAGAAGCACTTGTCCATCAAGGTTCTGGAGTCCAATTCAGCAGTAAGTACATTAACGTTCCTCCTCCAACAAGGAACTGACTGAAGTGGCTCTTTTAGGTGCCATCTGAGCCAGTGAAGCTCTCTCCATTGCTTGCTATTGGCTCAAAGGTTGCCAGTTTGGGTTCGAAATCGAAGCAGAAGAACGGAGGTTTCTACTACTCAATGAAGAACCAGGTAATTTTTTTGAAAGTTTTTCGGGTTTTATCCGGAATTATGGGAGTCATTTTACCGTACTGACCAAATTTTCCCGCAAAAAAAGGAATGGTGAAGTAAAATAGCAGCCTAGGATGCTGCTAACGTTTGTATGTACCAGCGACATCTTGATAATCCTGATGATTCTAACTAAATCCTGAGAAAAAAATTAAAATTTAATTTGTCAACATATAGGTCCACTGATGGCTATGTAACTATAAAAGAGAAGAACTTAGTATGTGATTCTTATTCGGATGAGGTTGATTTTTTTTCAGTCCTCATACTTCGAAGTGGACCAAGCGACCGGAGACATCTATCTCATGAGAAAAATCCGCGATTTGGAAGGGCGCCAAATTTCTCTCCCATACAATCGAATCGACGCTTTGACATCTGAATCAGAAGCGAAACAGATCGACTTCGAGATTGGAAGCGGCTCTGTTGATGCGCCATTTTTCACCGATGACGTCATGCGGATTACTGTAGCGGAGGACGCTGTGATTGGTTGGTGTGGCCCCGCCCTATTTTACTGTATTTCTATGAGGGATTATGATTCTAGGTACTATTGTTGCTAGTGTAAATGCAAGCAGTCCTGATCCATCCGCAGCACCAGTGTATCGATTGGCTGAGCCGAGTAATCGATTTGCAATCGATCAGTATTCTGGAGAAGTTAGTGTGATCGAGGATTTACACTGGAAGGAGGTACAAAATTTTAAAATTTGGTTGGAAAGGCTAACAAATTTTGGGTATTACTCTTTGTTTTTTTTCTTTCATTTTCTTGCGTTACCCTTGGTTATTCGTTTTTTACATTACTTTTTATTTAATTTTTTTGTGAATTCATCCAACCCTCGAGTTTACCAAATACTTTATTTCCAATACCTTTTCCTTACCAGTCCAGATAAACCTGTGCAAAATGACCTCAAATTCTAAAGTACTCTCTTTCAAGTCCCCGCATCATCTCGTCGTCGTAGCATCAGCTGGTGGAGGGAAGACGAGCATGCTTCTGGTGGTAGATGTCCTGGACGTGAACAACAATCATCCTGAAATCATAAGGTGCGTGAAGTTAATCAAAGATTTTATCCATCTAGATTTTTGTTTCCAAACAAAACCTGCCTCATTATCCATCTAGCTGAACTCCTGTTGTCCAGCTGGTTAAATAGTCCATTCATGGATATTTTTTGATTGCTCCTCATCCATTGCATGTAGAATAGCACTATGTCACATGTGAAATATGCACTTTATTTTCTGTACCTAACATTCCAAGCATAGTTTCAAAATTTTCCGAGGCATTAACGGATTCGTTTCCTTGCCGTTAACCGTTAAGCGTTAAACAAACCGTTAATAACGGAAAAAATCCATATTTCAGCGCCAACGAAGTCATTACGTTTGCCGAGGCAGGCAGGATTATCCACTACGTGGTGGCAACTGACGATGATTACGGTAGGAATGCTACCGTATCCTATGACATCATCGCTGACAACAGTAACTGCTTTGGAATCGACCACAAGACAGGTGAGGAATATATTGACGGACTGACGAGAGACTGACAGACAAATAGACAGACAAACAGACAGACAGAAAGACAGGCAGACAAACACAGATAGACAGAGAGATGAACAGGGATAGAGCGCTCACCAGCGACATTAATGCGAAAGAGTTTGAAGAAAAAAATCGTGTTACCGCGACTTGGGGAGCATACAGTAATCCAAAAACACTAGTGCAATAGTCCTAACGACGCGTCGTAACGACAATCCTGGAATGTCCTGCGTTTAGCGCGGTGGATGTTCGAGTCGACGATTTATGCACAGATACTCAACTATTGTCACTCATGGGACGCACTATACAAAAATAGTCAGGGAGACAGACAGACAGACAAACGGATGGGTAGACTGCCAGGCATACAGACAAAATTACAGACAGGCACATAGACACACAAACAGACCGACCAACCGACCGACTGATAGACAGTAGGCACGCAGAGAGACAGAGACAGAGAGAGAGAGAGAGAGAGAGAGAGAGAGAGAGAGAGAGAGAGGAGCGGTAGATAGGCAGTAGAGACAGACACATTGACGGAACCAAAACACAGATAGAACGACAGACAAACAAACAGACAGGCAAACAGACAAACGGACAGAATAGCGGATAGGTTGATAGGCAGAAACCAACAAAATGGAGGAGTTTCTGCAAACCATAGGTGATTAATCCTGCCTCCGCCCATCTGTCCTACTAAGTCTGCATAAATTTATCCATATAGGACTAATGAGAAAATCCTGCGTGTCTAGGTGCCCTTTCCATGCTACGCCGCCCTCCAACTCCAGAAACCACGATCACTGTCAGAGCATCCGACCACGGCTCCCCAGCCTTATTTGTGGACCAGATCCTGAGAATACGGTAAGATAGTGGAGTCGAACTTATTCTATGCACTCAGAGAAGATGTGTATTGCATGTTTTTAATTTGTAAGTAGTGAATGATAACTAGTAACAGTAACACGTAAGTAATTTTTTAGAATAACAAATGGAACCAAGAAATGGAGCTACTTTGCGGACGGCGAGTTGCGAGTGGCGATATCGGACACTGCTCCAGTCGGATCTATCGTGACCACTCTTCCAGTTGATGGTAAGAGTGAAAGTAGTGTTTCCATGAATCGTTGGTATACGTCCTAGGCCTGCATGTATCATTGAGATTACCCAGGGTAAATGCGTTTACGCCTATGTTAGTTTGGGTCGCGGCGATTCATTTGCTGACAGGGACTTTTATTTTAACACGTCCACCTTAGGTAATCTCAGTGATACATACGGCCGCTGTGAGATGTAAGTCGAATCGAAATATATCCGAATAATAGTTCAAATATTCGAGCACGTGCAGGAATTTTGGGATGTGTGCCCCATATAATTATGGTAGAAACTTCCCTTTTATTTCCTTATATCCTCTGTATTTGTTGCAGGGGATTGGCTCCATTCAATGATGATACGCATCGTTTGGATTACCTAGGGTAAACGTCTTGACAACATACAATTTTACTCACGGTTAAACACCCTGGGCCTGTATGCATCACTGAGATTACCTAGGTTAAACGCGTCGACGCTCGTGGTAACGATAGATAAATTTGTGTGGTGTTGACACGGTCACCCTGGGTAGTCTCGATTATGCAAGCGGCGTTGGGTAATATCAAAGATCCATCCAAGCTCAAATATATAAAACTGTTCGAGTATTGCTCGACTGAACCAAAGCGATTAAATCGCCGCGATTGGCTATTGTTGCGATTCGTATTAGTCGCACGCTTAATGTCCCTTTTTTTTCTCCATTGCAGTGAAGTTTTCTAACGCACTATCGCATCTTCTTTGGTTTTGGCTTCTCTCTGTTTTTTTTTCGCGTTTTTTTTCAAATTTCACAAGGTTTTTGTAGTTTTTTAAAGGTTTTTCTTCCTTTGTCCTTTTCTTCTTTTTAAGTTCCTTTAAATTTAAAGTTTTCGTCTCAACTGGATTGACAAATTTATGGAATTGGTTCGGAATTTGTTTCCACACATTAAATCCGGACTCACTTTTCAGGAAAAGCAGCCATTCGCCTCTTTCCTACCAGCTCCACTTTCAAGATCGACGACTACGGCAAGGTCACCTTGCTCACCACAGTCAATCCAGGAACTTATCAATTCTCAGGTCCTTTAGGTTCTATAATCCCGTTTAAAAATTTATATACAATGTAATACAATGTGAATACAAATGCTATATATAATTTTGATAGATACAGATGCTATACATGAAAATATCGCACATAAATATTAATAATTACCTATCATCTTTCCAAATATCGCACCATCGCCAATGTTCCCCCTGTTCAGTCCTGGCCAAGTCCCCCCAAGGCGAGATCGACTCCTTGACGGTAGTGGTCGAGGTGACCGCCGCGGAAAAACTCGGACCTCGGATAAGCTCCGCCTCCTGTGGATCGATAACTGTTCCGGAAAACCGACCACTAACGAACTTCAAGCACATTGTTGCAATGAATGCAACAAATGAGGCAAAATTCAGCATTCGAGGTACGCTATATTCTACGGTTTTCGTGTGCTACAGTATCCACAAAATGCCATTGCAGGATCCAGTAAGTACTTCGAGATTGACCCGCGATCTGGACAGCTCTCCTGTCCAGCATTGGATCGAGAAGAGCAGTCTGAGCATCTGCTGGTTGTCGTTGTTCAGGATGGAGACAGAAAGGTAAGACAAACTGCACCCCTAGGAGTATTGTCCCATTGCAGTACGTGCTTTCAGGACTCGTGTACGGTAAGGATTACTGTAGCTGACGTCAACGACAACGCTCCGCAGTTTGCATCATCGACTCTTCAAGTGATTTCCATTAACGATACGGTAGCGCTGCAGGATGTTGTGTGCAAGTACGTTGCTGTACTCATCGTAACATTACTTTGGTTGTTTCTTTATTGGCTTGCACCCAGAAAAGAGCCCAATAGATTAATTGTTACAAGGAAAGGAGGTTTTGGTGAAGCTATGTCACCATATATGCTCAGCAAAGATCCTGAAAATCTTGGAAATCCAGCACTGCTCTTCTTCTAGTTCTACTATCCCTTGTAGACAATTTCTATTCGATTATTCCCTAATACATCTACCACATATACCACATGTGACCCCATTACGATTGGAGTGGGCGGACCCCACCTGCAAGAGGCGGAGCACGCCTACAGCTTGCGAGTTTAGACAATTCAACTCCGAGGAACTGGAACACTGGCTGAACACGTTTCCCTAGTTGTGCCACTGTGAGAACTAAGCCCATTTTGGGTGTGGGATTCTCCCTCTCCAACCCCTCCCCCATTTGCTGACATTTTTCCCTTAATTTCCGCCATTCTCTTCTACAGATTCCCTCTATTTAAAGGCAATTGAAGGGAGGATACCAAAAATAGGGAGGAGACCACCTCCAAAGTTGGCTACAGTTTTGCGGTTTGACTGCTGGAGCCATACGCATTGTTGGGATTACCCAGGGTAAACGGGTTGACACCACAAAAATTTGCCCATCGTTCACACGGGCGTCAGCACATTTACTCTGGGCCTGGGTGCATCATTGAGTTTACCTAGGGTAAACGTATTGACTCCCATGTTGAAGAGGGATTATTTGGGGGGGGGGGGGGGG
>JARK01001586.1:99195-127438 GCA_000688135.1 Ancylostoma ceylanicum
GGGGGGGGGGGGGGGGGGGGTGTTGGTACGCTTTCTCTGCATGATGCGCCACTTGGTTAATCTCAGTGATGCATCCAAGCCCAGGAAAATGTGTTCTGGATGCCTTTGCCACCCGCGAATCTCTAAGCATACTACATAAACCTCCGCTTCCTCTCCTGACAAATCTCCATCATTCTGGAGCAAAAAAAAACTGTGTGAACTTATTAGGAGAAGAGATAGTTTTTCATCCGCAGATTTTGAACACGTCTGTGCTGGAACGTCTGTGCTCTCATCTGAACGGAAATTTTCTCAAATTTTTTTTCGAGATCTGCTTATTCAGGTACACTAAAGTGATCAAATAATTCCAGATTTTCCGCCTTCGACCACGACGTGGGCGCTAACGGACGTGTACTGTTCGATCTGGTAGAAGACTCAAGCTTCGCTTTTGACTTGGTACCGGAGACTGGAGAGCTGGTCCTTGCAAGGTAAGATCCAAGCGTGCTTTCTCTTTTATTCCAGGAACTTCTGTAGGAAATTCTGGGAAAAAAATCAAGTACATTTTTCAACAGAAATTTTATTGCGTGGATTTCATGTGCTAAGCTTTTTTCTGCCGAAATTATCAAGTTTTAATGGAATTTTTGCATGAATTATTCACTTTTTCCAGGAAGTTGGTCTTTTTTCTCCATCAAACTGTCATTTTGACTATACTGTTTATAGTTTTAAGGTGTTATTTATTGGTAATTCTCCTGGTATTTTTCCTTACTAGTAATTACACTCAAGCCTATGAGATGCAACCCTTTTCTGTCCATAGTATAATAATTTTTATCTTATAAGATTTTTTCTTACATCTTTGAGCGTTATTCTTCCAGAGAGCCTGAACGAGTCGGGAAGGACTGGATGATCCGAGTGAAAGCCCACGACAAGGGCGTTCCATCCCTAGCCGTGGACCGTTTCATTAGGGTCCAGAACTCACGCTCACCACCTAAGTCTCGTGACAGTCAACCCAGTTTCCTCCGGCAGAAGTATGTGTCCTCAATTGATGAGGGTCTCACTCGTGGACAGATTGTTTCCAAGGTTCGCAAGAGGATTTTTGGAAAGACTTTCTGATCTACCTTTCCTATTTTTCTCTGTTTTTTAAAAAATTTTTCTTCTCTTAGATAAATTTGCATTCACTTATTCTAAACTTTGTAAACTAATTGCCTAATATTCTAGCATGTACTACTGATTCTAGGTAGCAACCTCATCCAGAGACTCCCGCATCACGTACAGTATCGTTGAGGGAAACACGGATAGCGCTTTCGAAGTGAGTTCCTTTTTCTCTCTAAGGTCGAGAATTGGTATTTCTATGGTTTGGAACTTACAGATTGACAGCGAAGGGGTTGTTCGAACATCGCAGGAGTTGGACTATGAGATCAAGGATCTGTATGATTTGAAGATCATTGCCACAGGGGCGTTCGCCAACCAGATAAAGACGCAAATGATCGTGGAAGGTGAATTCGTTTGCTAAGTTCTGGAATAGGTAGATGCTTCATTTTGTTCGTACTTCGAACTGTTCGAATGATGATTATTCGAGCTTCTTCGAGTAGATCTCTGTTTGGAAACATAGTCGGACATCGAAGGCACCCTCCCACAGGTCGTTTTCTAGAAATTTTTTAGAAATAGAATCGTTTTTGAGATTTTTATATGGAAGGAATTTCTAGGAACTTAAAGGCACACGTTGATACACATGATTTCCGGTAGAACTGCCGAAAACCCCGATATGAAGAACCTAACCATAATCTCGATTTCAAAATTTGTTAATTATGCATTCCAGTCAACAACATCAACGACAACCCGCCGGTCTTCCCTCGACAAAGCAGGAAGAAAGTGCTAGAAAGTAAGTTTGTTCTACATTTTATAAGGGGCCTGGGTTTCTTTTTATTTGTTTTTTTTGGTTCCTTGATTCCTTTTGGATAATGTGGTACCCGAATTTGTAAATAACTCTAATGCACCTTGGAATCATCACTCTCCTTCAAAGCTGACGACTTTCCAAAAAAAAAAAACTGGCTTATTTTACTATCTCTATTATTTCTCTTCTCTTGTTTGCTTGAATCTGGCGCCTCCAAAGTTGTACCAGGCCTCGGAAGCATCATTGGAAGTGTGACTATGGTCATGATATTGTAGTTAGGTATGATTACCATGGATAGCAGGGCCTGGACACATCATTGAGATTACCCAGGGTGAAGGCGTTCACGCTCGTGTTCACGATGAGCAAAATTGTGGGATGTTAACGCTTTTACCTTCGGCAATCTCAAATATGCATGTGGCATTAGCTGGGTGTAAACAGCGCCATTTCTTGATAGACATTTTTATGGATGCCACGTGATGGGAAAATTCAGGCACGTTAGTACGTTTACCATGGGTAATCTCTGCGATTCATTTCGGCCTAGTTTCTTACCCGCAGGCTTCTCCATTCTGTTGTAGGTCATTTGTGAAATGTATTCAAGGATAGCCTTGGGATGAATCAAAGCATCCAGCTGATCCAAACCTTGACGATTTTCGAGGGCCTGGAACGAGTTGTTGGGATGAAATATTTGATTCATTGATAACTATATTAATTTATTAATATTTATGTTTTACATATTTATTAATATTTATTTCTCCTAGAACCTCTATGATATGCATTCATATAATATGCGTGCCACATTCACGAATTCCGTGCCTAGAGTACCACGAAATCCGGAAAAATATCCAGGATTTTCGCTAGTGCGCTCCAAAACGAGCAGCTTTGCCAGAGCCCTGCGCCATTTTCAAACGAATCTCTCTTCAGCACTTCCTGTCGGTTCCTATCTCACCACAGTAACTGCCAATGATGCCGACAATATGGGAGCACTGGAGTACAGTCTGGATCCCAAAGAGGAGCGGTTCGTTATCGATCGGTGGGTAATCATAGTTTTTATATCGGATACTAATTTTAATTTCTCTGTCTTAATCTTCTATCGCTCTACATATTCTTCAGCATTTCCTAGTCGTTTAGTTTCACTGGAGTTGTGCATTTGGCCACGGGCTTGGATTTCGAGACTGTTGAAGAGATCGATGTTGAGGTGAAGGTGAGGGCTGCCAAGGAATCTTGCCAGAATTTAAATTATTGCTCTTTTCATTGGCTGTATAATAATACGTATGATTAACCTTGTAAACTAATCAGTAGAATGGTTACCAGCTACTATTTTTTTTGTTTATTCTTGTTTATTTATGACCAAATATGGTCTGAAGAGGGAGTTTCTAAAAATTGATGAACTGGTTTCCAAGAATCCTGCACTACTCTTGAAAATTCCAGGACAGTGGTGAAATTTTTTTCCGGAATTTACGACAATTTCTGGTTATTTTCTAAAATCTCTGAGGTTTTTCATCAAAGTGGTACTAAATTTTAACAAATTCTCATCGAGTAACCTCATTACCAACAGTTCCAGGTCACTGACGGGAATTTCAACGCCACAACGTCCTTCCTGGTGGTTGTCATGGATGTCAACGACAATGCTCCAGAATTCCAGCAGCGTTTTGTTGACATCAAGGTGATCCAGTTCTTCTTATCAGTGATCTTTCTCAATATTTGGAGCATTTTCGAAGAATTTTTACTCTATTTTTTATTTTGTATTTTCAAGCGTTAATTGATGTGTAGCCTAAATATTCTGAATATAGTGGAGAATAATTTTCGTTTATTAAAATGCTTGGTTACTTCAGAAAAAACTACTAGAAAATCAAAGTTTTCCTCATTTCTTATTGTACTACCGATAACCAATCGTCGGCTTCTGGTACTATGCCTTTGAAAATCTGCCAAAAGAACCAAGAAACTGACCCTCGAGGGAGCTCAGCAGGCATTGATTGCTTTGGGTATTTGTGCACAAAAAACTATTTTCCTTATATTGCCCTTTTCCTTCGTGAAAAATTAGACCGAAAAAATATGTGTGGCTGAGTTTTGATGCGATAGCCATTTCCTATAAAATTCCTGTTTCATACATGGTTCAAATGACTTTACTGGGGCTTTTTAACTGGTATGTCGTCGGTAAATGCAGCATACTGCGGTGCGGTAGTAGGTCATTTCGCCGCGCCGCCCCAATTATGCGGTGCGGCAGGGCAGGTAGACGCTGTTGTCCTGCTTCATTTTCGAGGCTTTTCTCTGTGTCCTTGTCTCCATTGCAAATTGCTTGGGCGAAAACATAGGCAAAACGTGCCCAACTAACACAGCAGCTCAGACCAGGCTGGCGGCATATTATGATGCATTTACCAGCACGGGAGCTCCTTGGGGTCTAGGTCTCACAGCTCCATTGAGGGTTCCTATGGAAAGTGTAGATGTTTCCTGGTAATCCTATATAGGCATAATTCCGCCTAAACTGCAAAGGAAGAAGTGACCAGTTTGGCAGGGAAGCAATGAAAATTGGCCCAGAAATTAGTGGAAATCAACGGGCTTTCCTGGCATATTACCCGAATATCAGGCGAAACACGTAAGTAGTCCAAGAGTTGTTCGAGATTTGGTGATTTCTGCGAATTACTCGTAGGAAAGGCAGTGAAAGTAATGCACTGCTCCAAAAATCATGGCAAGATTGCCAAAACAACTCTTATTACATTTGTTTGTTCACTTCTTTATCTTACGTATTCTGGAATATAGCACAGTTTGTACTTAATTATATTGGATACAATATGGATAAAATTTTCCTTTTGAGGTCCCGCAATCCGCTGGTGCAGACGAGGTGATCGCCAAGTTAGTGGCGTTTGATCGTGATTCCGGGGATAATGGACGGGTTTCGTATTCGCTTGTGGACACGCATGAGCTATTCAAGCTGGATGGTAACGATGGTGGGTCCGAAAACATTTGAATCATCTTCTCGAATAAAAAAAGAAAGCGAAAAAAGAAAAATTGAATAATGAAATGAAATTGAGGGATCGTCGTTACATTTTCTAATGTCCTTTTTTAGGAACACTCACTCTGCTCTCTCCGCTACCAGCCAACGCTGATTTCTTGCTTACCGTCACCGCTAGCGACCATGGATTCCCCGTGATGTCGTCGTCGATTCCTGTCAGAGTCAGCGTCACTAGGGAGCAGGCACAAGAACGGCCGCAGTTTCTTCAGGACTCTTATGAGTGAGTTCATCAGAGGCTTTTTCTTCGAGGGGTTGTTTTTGCATTTTTTAAAAATATTCACAAGAAGTGGTGCCAAGTGCACAAAATTTTCGAAGATCAGGTGGAAGGTTGGAGGTGTTTAATTTACCTACCCCTCTAGGGAATCTCCAGTAGCCAATTCAAACCAACAATTATTACTCACTTATTTATTACCTGCAGTGGTTCGAACCCAAGAATGTCACCCATGAATCAGCCAGTCCGCAGCCGCATGGCCGATTGAGATTACCCAGGGTAAATGTGTTAATACTCTGATAGTCTACCCATAGTTGACATGAGAATCAATTTGGCTAGTCTTAGTGATGGGAGGCCAGGGCTGAGATTCATCGACGCCAACACATTTACCCTGGGAGTCTCAATGATAAGATTCTAGGGCTAAGATTCTTGAACGCATCACCAAATGAAACCAGCACGGCCCAGATGCATTACGGAGATTACCCAGGGTGAACGTGTTGCTGACCATGCTAACGACGGGTAAATTTGTTTGGTGTTGACAAGTTTACCCTGGGTAATGCCAATTACGCATGCGGTCTCCAGTGGTTTGAGTGGTTACCGTTTCATTAATCTGCTCCCCCCCCCAGAGCCTGGACGCATTATCGTAGTTACCCAGGGTAAACGTGTTGACGTCCATGCTAACGATGAGTAAGTTTGCGGCGTTGACACGTTTACCCTGGGTAATCTGAATGATAAGATTCTAAGGCTGAGATTCACTGACGCATTACTGAGTGAAACGAGCACAGCCTCAATGCATCATGGCAATTAACCGGGAACGCGTTGACGCACGTGCTGGGTAAAATTGTGTGTTTCGTTAGGCTTACCCTGGGTAATCTCAATAATGCAAGCGCTAAAGTGGTCTGCGTGGTTACCGCTTCATGAATCCCCTGGGGCCTGGATGCACCATTGGGGTTACCCGGGGTAAACGTGTTGACGCCTGCGCTAATGACGGGCACATTTGTTTGATGATGACACGTTTACCCTGGGTAATCTCAATTATGCAAGCGCTAGAGTGGTCTGCGTGCTTATCGCATCGTGAATCATATGTAGTCCTGGGCAGGATGCATTACTGAGGTTACCCTGGGTAAAGATGTTGACGTCTGTGCTAACGATGGGTAAATTTCCAGCGTTAACACGTTTACCCTGGGTAATCTTAATGCATGCGGTCCCAGATCACCTGAGTAACAAAATGGGACCAATTTGTTGGGAGAGTGTAGACATTGTGCGTGAGAAAGTGACAGAAACAGTGCGATGACGTCATGAAAGCGACATTAGTGCTGGTCCTGCGACGAAGATTACGGTGCAGCATTTGAAGGAGAATGTGGCACGTGCAAATACAGATACAGTATTCAATGAAGAGCTTTGCAAGCTAATTTTACATCATAATGATAGTACTGCAAATAGTAGCCGTAGTAATACACATTCACATCATTGTATATCATGGTATCGCAATCAGACTGCTGCAGATTCGTCGTCTCCGAGTCCCTTACCCCTCACATCGTCTTCGGCAATGTATCAGTGGGCAAAGAGCTGTACTTCTACCGTGTCATGGACTCCAGAGCGTCAGAAGTGTTCGAGGTCGACCACCTTGGCCGGTTATCCTTGCGGGTTCCACTAGACCGGGAAACCAAGGATCGCTACACCTTCACTGTAAGTCCTTGGCGACTACGCTGTTCCCCAGGAGATCCCACATCACCTCAGTTCACTCCACTTCCAGGTAGAGGTAGGCTCTCAGCCGGTCAGCTACCACCAGAACTCCACAACCACCGTGAACGTGCGCGTCACCGACGTGAACGACAACTCGCCCGTGTTCAGCCACCCGAACTGGGCGGTGACCGTCCGCGACGGCATGCGAAGCGGAGAGGTACTGCAGCGGCTTGTAGCCACGGATGCGGATGACGCGGAGAATGGTCGCATCAGTTACCGTATCCTATCCGGTGACGATTACGGTATTTTCTCTGTGGCACCGGACACAGGTGCGCTGATGTTCAACCAGTGGGATGATGAGCAGTTGGTGCGGCATAGCGATGGCAAGTGGACGTTGTTCGTGGAGGCTAAGGATCATGGATCGATGCGGAGGTGAGCTCACCAGTACTCAGCTATCTAAAGGTACTTTACCTTGGTCAGGAGCCTAAGGTCATATTCCTTGGATTTAGGTCGACCATTCTCCCAGTGCAGATCTCGCTCGAACTGCAGACGTGGTCTGGCTCTGCCCCATTCTTCGTGGTTCCTGGATATGTTGTGCCTGTTTTGGAGACGACCAGCAGGGATAGCACTGTTTTCACAGCTCGTGCCACGAATCGCTTTGGGATCCCTATGAGTACGGTGCGCTACGACCTCAAGGACAATGATCAGGTGAGCTCTTGTGGCTGGCTTAAAAATATGTGGGGAACGCTCGCTATAGCTATATAATATTTGATCTACCTTGGAAAATCCATGTACGTACCTGCAACATCAACAAGACCATTTAGGCAATTTTGAAGCGTTCACATCAATCCACTCAATAATATTTCCCCTGGGGTGGTTGGCAGCTATACACAGTCACACTGAATTTCCCTCTCATTTTTTGAGAATCAGGAATGAAATAATTCAAATTTGATATCGGAAGCATTTAATTGCATAATTATCGGCTGCATATATGTTTTATTGAAAACAAATAACTTCCAACAATTTTAGACCTTCTCAATCGACCCTGTCAACGGCAGTATCCGCCTGAAGCAGGATTTGGACTACGAGACCAAGATCTCATACAGGATGTCGTTGCTGGCTTCGGATACAAATGTAGGTCGATTTTCCATTCAAATTTCCTTTCACAGCTTTTTTTCACCATTTTCTCCTCAGTTTGAAAGAATTTTCCCATGTTACCATAAATTACGACTCAAATATTCCGGTAGTTTTATCCACTGTTGTTTTCCCACCAGCTGGAATTTCCGAGAAATTAAAAGAAACATCTTTCCACGCGCATTTCTTCGCTTAATATCCACTTATTTAGCTGCTGACTGGTTCTGTTCATAGCCACTTCCCTTCCCAAAATTGTTGGAAAAAAAATTTAAAATTTCAACCTGGCTGTTTCTCCTTTCTCTGTCCTGTCCCTCACCTCTTCCACTCCTGTGCACTCCCCCCACCCCCACCCTGCACTTTCTTCCAGGGCTGGGATTCAAGAACGCATAACTAGGCAAAACTAGGCTAGCAAACCAACTTTGATGGTCTGCGTCTCCTAACAGTGCGTTGTCTATGGAATAACCAGTCATGCTAACCGTCGTTGTTTTAAGTGATTAACATTTCATGAATCCTAGCCCGGCACGGAAATCCATCACTTCTGAATCGGGTTCAGTTCTGGGTTGTTAAGTTGCTTCTGAGCCTGGATGCATCATTCAGACCACCCAGGGTAAACGTGTTGACAGTAGACTCAGCGGTGGGTAAATCTGGGCGGCATTAACACGTTTACCCTGGGTAATCTCAATGACACATGTGACTGCTGGAATCGCGGAGATCAACAGCGTGGAAAACCACATCTTCCCTGAAAAATTTTCCATGCTGCGCAATAGCTTCCTGGAAGACCTCAGGATGTTTTTTCCCTTAAATTTCTCATTGGTGTACTTCAAAATGATCCTGGAATAATAGCCCTCATAAGTAACTGTTATTTAGGGAAGATCAGCTGTCGTCCCGTTGGAGTTCATAGTTTTGCCCGTCGACGAGTTCCCTCCTGTGTTCTCACAACCAAGTTACACATTCCAGGTATGACCACCAGGTTCTTTTCCACTTCCCTCTACCGATTTATGAGGTCTGGGTTCAATTCCAGGTGCCTCTTGTTGCCAGCGTAGGCACCATCATCGGAGAAATTCACGCTGTCGATGCTGATGGAGGTGTACACGGTGTTCCTGTATACCGTATCGAACCTGCCAGCGACTTGGTTACGGTAGAGAAGACTACCGGAGTGGTGGGTCCTGCGACGGACTGTTTTGCCCACGTGTAACTACAGTAATTTAGCTAGTAAATTCAGATAACGCTTCGAGCTCAACCCGACAAGCGAAGGAACCACACTGTAGAGCAGATCACCGTGATTGCTGCGAGCAATGACGCTCAACAGGCGAAAGCCACTGTTTTCTTGGAGGTGACATACCTTCCTAGGAATACGGTAACCTACAGTAATAGAGCCTCATTGTGATTGGTTTTCAGATTGGTGACTTCCCCATTCGTTCGGCGAACTCGGCTTTCTCTTCGAATATCTTCAAAATCGGAGCGATAGCAACTGCAGCGTTGTTTGTGTTGTTGATTTGTTTGTTGGGATGCTGTCTGTTCGGATATAGGTCCTCGAAGCCGAAAGAGATTGAGAGCCCACGAAAGCAGGTGGGGATTTTCGTTGCTCACGATTTTTGACCAGAACAGCTCTTTTAAATCACTTTTCTGCGTATACTTATTTGTTCTCGTTGCTATCACTTGTCTTAGGACACAAGGTTGTGTACTAAATCAGCAAAGTAAGTAAAAAAAGCAAATATGGTAATTTTCAGGTCTACTCCGTCAGTAAAGGGCAAGCGAACGGTGCTAATAACGGTATTTGCCGGTTAGCTTCTTCTCCGAAACCAGCCTTACCGAGCAACGTTTCGCAGAAGGTCAGTATCCTTAGCTATCCTAGTTATAATGGACCTATCCGACCATGGATTTTTCTGTACTCTCTTGGTTTTCTTTCAGAAGGAGTTACTAATAATAAGTACCTAGTTTGTTTTCATAATTAGAATTAATTCCAAAATTTTCCATGACTCTAGCAGACGTGCTAAGTTTAACATCCACTAGGACTTGATCATTAACTTACAAACAGAGCCTAGATGCATCACTGAGGTTATCTAGGGTAAGCGTTTTCACGCCCATGTTGGCGATGAGTATACTTATGAGGTGTGGACGCGTTTGCTCTGGTTAATCTCAGTGATGCATGCTGTCACAGAAGAATGAGACTGTGCATATAATAATATGTTACGATCTCAATAATTATAAAAAATAAATAAATACACTCTAGCACGCTCAGCCTGCTTTTTTTACTGCCTCTCAGCTTGAAAATTCTTAATTTTTTGTCTTTTTTTTCTTCTGAAATTTCTCTACTGCAGTTCCATGACCCCCTACCGCTCCTGTATCCTGGAGCTGTACCTTGGAATTTTCCACAGTTTGAATTCCCAAGGCTTTTGACGATTTGGCCTTCTTTCTACCTGATTTTTGTAGAAGAATTTCCTTTCCTTAAATCCACAAGAATTCTGATAAATGTGATTACTATAGGGCGTGAGTCTTCAAGTAAAATACATATAATAATAACTGATTAATACTTTCTGGATATAAGTAATCGCACGAGATGTTTCCTCCGTATTTTACAGTCTTGAAACTTTGTCGTAGGAGCGGTCGGGTGTTACTGGCCAATGCCTGGCTTGGTGCCATACCAACCCCGTCCTTTGGCTCCCAATGAACTGAAATAGGCTGAGCGGGTAAAATTTCGCCTACGTTCCCGACCTGTATAGCGCCCTAATTCATTTGTTCGCCTGTTGGCGTATTAATTTCTGCTAGGACCTCTTCCTTCCTCTTTTTTCTTTCCTTATAGTGACTTTTTCAACTTTAAATGCTTTTAGCAAAAGTCGAACCGTCGAAAGCTCTAGAAAAGTTTTGAAAATTAGCATTTCGAGCTTTTTTTCATTTGTTTATACATATACGGTCTTCCTATGGCAAATCCGTAATTTTTGTCCTGCTTGGTGCTAGTGCACTCTCCTATAAACAAGGAAAGATCTCCTATAAAAAGATCTCCTATAAAAATAAATATAGAAAAGTTCCTCAGAAGAAATCAGCTAGTTTAGTTCATTCCCATGTTATGCTTTCACATCTTAGAACTCCTCGATGACGTCATCAGCGTCGTCAAACTCAGGACTGCGAAATTCGCTGCTCTCACACCGCGAAGGCGCCTCGACTCGTTCGCAGCCTGATTCAGGCATCGACCAGGATACAGTATCTGTGAACAGTTCAGTCACCGAATATCTGATCTCTATAGGAGTGAATCCAAATCCGATCCAGTCACGTCCACGGTACGTTCACAATCGATATATCGATTGCTTCGGGCGATTTGGTAGGCAGATGGAAGGCCATCTGTGTCTCTTTAGGTATCGTCGACCTGACACGATCGATGCTATGCTTAACGACTATATCTACGCTCGGGTGGAGGATATACTTCCTCCAGGGCCGGTCAGCATGTCGGAGAATGTTGACCAACTTGAGGGTCTCTACCAGGTAGCAATGCTTAGGGTAATCTTACCTACGCAAAGAATTTACCTCTTACCAGAAATCTCGTATTTGCAGTATACTCAATCTCGACACATTGCTCCCACGTTCCAACCGTTGACGGAGATCTTCGACGAACTTGAAGAAATCCAACGGGAACAGCCGAAGAAGCGAGAATACATTCAGGTGGAGATCTAGGAGAACTTCGGGAGCTCTGCGATATCGCAACCTTATGGAACCAACGGCTCCGTGTCCACGCTGTCCATGACATACCGAGTTTCTTTCACTCGCTAGTGCGAGTTTTCCACATTTCTTTCAATTGTCCCTGTTTGTACATAAATACAGTGTTCCCATCAAAGACTGGTGCTCAAATCCTTGTGTTATTTTGAGATTGTGAGATTGTAAAATAAAGTTTTTATCATTTTATAATACTCAGTGTTCCACTCTGCATATAGGTGAAATATGATATAATAATGAATGAGTGGATGCGATATTTTCAATGACCCGGATAACGGTGCGAATAACGGATAGGTCAAAAATGGCCGGATAACGAATACCGCATAACGAATAACGGATAACGGATCGTAGCGAAACGTGATTATGAAGAGAATTTGGTTTAAAAAAACAGTTAGTATAGAAGTTTATAGGTACCTCTCACAATAATAGCAGCTTTAAAGGCAGCACCCACGGAAAATTCCGCTTTGAACATCCCAATTGTTTTGAAAAGCCCAGGACTTGGGGAATACCTTCGCCGTTTAAACTGCGTTGGAAGTGTCCTTTTACTTACTTCCAAAGGAATCGCCCAGGATCAGGTAGACTTGTTCCTCAGCTGATTGTACGCCTTTTCTCTGTTGCACTTGGTTGCGTTAGTGCACCGAAATCTTCCTGGGACGCGGGAAAGATCGATTTCCAGCTGATCTATTTGCCAAATAACTGACCTGCTCCAGTGAATTTTCTCGTTGTGCCTGGGATCGTTTTTTTCGCTCATGATAACTACGATTCTTTTGCACTAGCATGATACGGTTGTTTGATTAGTACTAGTAAAAGATTTCAACGAAATTTCAGTTTTCTTTCATTCCTTTTCTATTAGAGGACTCTACAATGTTTTGGTTCTTGAGTGACCTCTTTGTTAATCGGTGTGAATTTCCCTATGGATATTTCTTTTGCAACGATGTGGAGAGGCCGCAATTCACTAAAAAATAATTGATTTTGGCGAAATCCGCCTGGTGAAAAAGGCGGCCTTACCGTTCTTTCGCTGTCGGTCCTAATCCCACAGTTCGCGCAATTCGACCACACCTGCTGGACGAAGCCTGATTGCGAACTTGCAAAAGCAGTATTTTTCATCCTAATGGGAAGTTTCTTCTTCGAGAAAGTGTTGAGCAACCTCAGTACCTTCGATATATGCTGAGATCTTAAAGATGGAAATTTCCGTGGATGCGGCTTTTGACTTCTTCACAGGACACGTCATCTTCACGGAGAACCTTTTTTTCTAATTTACTTACTTTGTCTCCGTAGGCAACACACTTGCAAACTGAAAATTGTTTCAAAGTGTGAACACAATATCGGAAAGCATGGGAGCAAAATATTATGGTGGAGAAAAGCCATTGTTCGCTTAGATATGAAACCTATCACAGTACCCTACACCCTCCTATTCCCTTCACTATAAAGTCAAGCACAAAGAAAGCTTCAGACTTTCATACCCTCTTTTGAGTTAATGCAATCTCATGAAGTCTGAACGGACGCTCATTTGGTTTTTGCCCTGATTTACGCGATTTTGTCTGCCAAAACGTTGTATTGTTGTATGAATCCTGCTGTACCGAG
Organism: Ancylostoma ceylanicum; assembly: GCA_000688135.1. Classification (NCBI taxonomy): domain Eukaryota; kingdom Metazoa; phylum Nematoda; class Chromadorea; order Rhabditida; family Ancylostomatidae; genus Ancylostoma; species Ancylostoma ceylanicum. The sequence goes on from JARK01001586.1 coordinate 112,396, forward strand.
CAAAACATTCATGAAGAGAGAAATGTTGCGTAATTTGACAAGGTAAGCAATTCTACCGACACTCCTTCATTTCCGTTCACCTAGACATCAATATGCCTTCATTCTTGTAGAAAAAGTACTAGCGTTTTACTATAAAGTCGAATGCTGTGCAGAATTGAAATCTTTCTCCAGAACTCGTAAGGATCTATTGAGAAGCTACGTTTCTTCGACAGATAATCTTCCAGTTTCTGAACGAAGAGTCAAATTACAAGTAAGTTTACAAGGTTAAATAGTGAGATTATAAGGGCAAAAAAGGTGCCTACCGAGGACGCTTTTGCCTCTGCAAAAGTTTCCAATCGAAATCTTCGGATTCACACTTGACTCACACTCACAATCTAGCCATTAGACTGGATGAATTAACGGACACAGATGTCGAAGGATCGGAGCTCTCTACTGATCCCTTCTATGACGTGCCCTCCACCCCAATCTGAAAATCCCCCCCCCCCTCACCACCACTTCACCACGCCCTCTTACGAGCGCACTTGGGACTATTCCATCGGAGGCGTGGCCTTGTTCATTACAAAAGCATGATGTGGACAACGTAGAAAGCACATCCAGACAATGTCCTTTATGTTATCATTCACAAGAACTGACCATGTGAAAACCATGATAACTCATTAAATGAATGTAATAGTCAATTTAAATCTTTCGAGAAAGTTAGTGGTGAAGCGTGTTGTAGATTTGCGTTTATCCCCATCGGCAAAGGGCCTGACCATCACACTGACCACGAGGACAGCCGGAGCAAACAGCTCCAACTTGATAGACATACTGGTTGACGTTAGCGCCACTGAAAAAGATTTTTCCTTTTAAAGAGAGCTTTATTTTGTGCTATGTTGCAACTCACCCAGGGTAATACATGCAAGATACCGCGTAAAATGAGCCGCAGTTCCTTACAGCGCATCCCACATACCTGGTATTCCACCAAGCCATCTAAAAATAAAATCAAGGAGTCGGTGACTTGAAGCCGAATGTCTTATCTTCTACACTTTACCTTTGCCCACTTCAAAACATTACGCGCACCGCGATTAAACTCGCTCTGGTAGAACATCATGTTGGAACGCATGCCAAATCTTGCAAGCTGACTCCACCACTGTTTTATTGCCTTAAAAAATTTCGTCTTAGGGCTCCGTAAGTGTTCTCTTCCAGAAACATACATATAGAGCGGCTCGTTGTGGTGTGACTTGAGGGCTGTTGAAAATGAACAAATTCTGTTTGTGTCCTCCTAAAGCATAGGCGGGCAGCTCCGTTCTCCTGCAAGTGTTAACGGCTTGCTGTGCGTAGGATTCCGCATTGCAGTCGTATTTCTAAATGAGCAGGGTTTTCACAAAGAAGAAGTTTTATACTACTTAGCTGCCACCATATTTCTAAAGGCCACCAGCGCCTTCGGTACTGGAGCGGCACTGGTTTCAGTGAAGTATGGCAACTGCCTGAGAAGTTGGACATCAAACTCTCACCATACGGTACATAAGTGTAGCAGGAGGAGCGATTCCCCACCCATAGCTAGTTTCCGTTTGTCCTCTTGCCAAGCTTCCCCTGAAGTGATTCAATCTAAAAAGCAGGGTCACCGAACTACTGACTGAACAAACTCACCTTAGTTCGTTGTGGTAATAGAGGAAGACGTTTCTCAGCCCATTGTTAAGACTGGGATTTCTACAGTTGGGCTCTGAAGAAGCAGTTCAAATGCCTGAGTTTCATGGCAGAAATATCAGTAGCTCACTCGGCCAAGGCTTTCTGGTCGGAACTGTAGTCGCCACTGGAGCTGCCGTTGTTGCATTCGTTGATGAAGCAGTTGTCCCCGTTTGATTTGTCGAATTGCTACCCTGTTGTTGTGCTTGGAGTGCTCCGAAAAGAGCGAACAGTACCTAGAATTTGTCTTTTCTCACCTGTCATGATTAGAACTAGACGAAAGTGCCAAATCGCAAACTTACAAAGGAAACACCTCCGATCCCGGCCATGTAGCTTGGTGCTTATTGAAAGTCGTGGTATTTATGTCGTGTTGGTGTGTTATGAGTTCAATTTTACACTTTTCAACTGGACTGTTATTAGATCCGCCGTTGCACTTTTTGAGAGAGCTGATACTTAATTGGATTTGTTATCCAAAACTCTTCGTTTCGATAACAGCCTACTTTTGATGTGTACAAAAGTGCAGTGCCCTTTGCCGTACCTATTTCTGCACCATCTATGGAATGATCGAACGAACTCGTTGTAACATCGATTTGGTTTCATTTTATTAGCTTAGGTCCGAGCAAAAGTTCATCATATTAATTGTTATAAGGAAAGGTCTTAGAGAGGAAGGAAGTTATGTGCGCCGCAGAGGTCCAGAAAATCTTAGGAATCCAGCAGTGCTGCTCTGCTTTTATTCCCTTTTTCCTTCGAAAACATTCTCTTCGATGATTATCTACCACAACTACAACAGGTTACGCTACCAAAATTGCAGTAGGAGGCACCTACCTGCAATGGGCAGAGCACACCCACAGCTCGCATGTTCAGAACCTCTCCTTTCCAGATCCCCCTCAGAGATTCGGAGAAGACAAAGACGGGACGAACAAAATTCTCAAGTAGTATTTCTCTAGTAATGGCATTGCGAGATGAGACCTCATTTTTGGCGTAGGCCTCGCTTACCCCTCTCCCCTGCTGCTGTTTTCCCGTAAATTGCCTCGATCGTCTTCTAGAGCTTTCCACTTTGAAGGCAATTGGAGTGAAGTTGGCGAAAATGGGGTAGAAGGCTACTCCCAAAATTGGTTTTAACCAAGGGGTGTTACTGCTGGAGCCATACGCATCGTTGGGATTACTCAGGGTAAACGTGTTAACACCTCCAAAATTTACCCATTGACGGGCGCCGACATGTTCATTGTAGGCAGGGGGCACCATTAAACTTACCCAGGGTAAACATATCGACGCCTGTCGTGAAAAGAAGGGTAATTTTCGGGGTTTTAGTACGAATATTTCCTCGACGGTAATCTCGATTGTGCATATTGTATGCAGCCCCTGATTAATGTCATTGATGTATACAAGCCCTGGAGAAATGTGACCCGGGTGCTTTTGATACTCACGTATCTTGGAGCATGCTCCGTTGGCCTCCACCCTTTCCCCCTCACAAATCTCCATAACTGTGAGGGGGAAATCGAGTACTTACTCCGTAACCCCACAATTTCTCACTAGCTGTTACGTGTGACAGATAGCCAGACAAAGGGTATATTCGAGTACGTTAACACATTTACCATGAGTAATCCCAATGACACATCCGAACCCATGTTTTACTAGGAAACTTCTCCATTACTTCGTAGTTTGCATGAGGAGAATTTGAGATTGACCCCATAATGAGCTAATGCTTCCTGCTGCTTCAAATTTTTTGACGATTCGAAGAGCATGGAACGAGTTGTTGGGGTAAAATATGTATGTACATTTAGTCTCTGCTAGAATGTTCATCAGCTTGAGACCTACTTACTTCTTTCCTTGATAAATCATGAATTCTTCTGTGCCGTATCCCCGAATTTCGCTCGTCGAATGCCATAAAATCCTAGGAAATGTCCAGAAATCTCGCTAATACGCTGGAAAACGAGTAATCTCACCAGAACTCTGCTGTATTTTTCCAAAGAATTTCTCTTCAGCACTTCCCGTCGGTTCATTCCTTGCTTGCATAATGAAATATTTGTTCATTGACCAATCAATAAAACAATTACTAATAAATCTATTTTGTCTCTTTTGTTTCTTTTTTGTTTATGTAGTGACCTGATATGGTCAGAGGAGGGAATTTTCTGGAAAAAAAAAACAGCACTATTCGCAAAAATTCTAGAACCCTGCTTGAGTTTCTTTTTAATTTTAACAGAGATTTCTCGGTATTTTTTTGGATATACTAAGATTTTTTATTGAAATGCAAAAATTCTAGCGAATTTCCAAACAAGTCCGAATTGTCGCCGTCGCAGCTGTTCCAGGTCACTGATGGGAGCTTCAACGCTACGACTTCCATCCTGGCCGTTGTAATGGATGTGAACGACAATGCTCCAGAGTTCGAGCAGCGTTTAGTTGACGTCAAGTTGAATCTCGTTTTCTCATAAATGTTTTTGTAGTATTCACCTCATTTTTGAAAAATTATGATTGGAAGTACATGTTCAAATGTCTATTTAAATGTACTCTGAGGATTTTGAGCACAGTGGGGAAGATTTCCCATTCATCCCAATGTTTGATCACTTTAGAAGAAACTACTAGAAAATCAAATTTTTTTCTAATTTCTTATTGTACTTGCGAGAACCAATCGCCGGTGTCTTGTACTGTTCATTCAACAATCTGTCAAAAGAACCAAGAAGCTGACCCCCGAGGGAGCTCAGGAGGCACTGTGTGCTTAGGGCACTGTGCGCGCAGAAGAATACTTCCTTTTTATTCACGAAAAATTAAGCTGAAAAATACAGTGTGTGTTATAAATATACGGGCACCCCAAAAATGGCGATATCTGCTTTCACACACATTCCTGACAAAAGCCACTACAACCAGTGAATTCAACGTGCCCGAAAACCCTGTATCACCGCCATTCAGTTTCAAACATGGAAAAATTAAGTGTAGCCCGTGTTTGGCCCCATCCTGCAGTGTATCATAATTATACGGGTAAAAATAAATAAAATCATCTACTCATCCGGAATCTCCTGCCTCAAATTCGCAATAAGTGATCATAAGCATTCCTCAGTTAGGCCTTCAGTGTGGCAAGGATCGGAGCCTTCTGAGGCGGAACAGGCGCAGATATGGGGTCGTCACTTTGCAAACTTCAGCAACCGCATGATCGCCAAGCATATTGACCGGAATTCGAGTACGGTCGAGCCTTGGTGAAAATCCATGATTCCTACGGTCTGTATGAAAGATCTGCACGGTCAGAGAAGCTGTCATCATAGGATGAGCGTCGAGTAGGACTGATGGTTTCGAACATCATGGTGCACATCATCGAGGTTCGAGCCAATTATCGACTACTGTCTCTAGAACGACGATATAGAGAAGTATAAAATGAAACGGCAAGACTGTCCGCTTTCTCCTTCGACATGCTCATAGGCTCACGAGGTCCCATAAAGTTGCACGGGTGCGGTTTGCCAGGGAGAACATGGCGACAGACTGGTCAAAGGTACGCATAGTTTTTCTGAGACTCACGAAGACAGGAATCCGTGTCCAGGTGATGTCTTTTGATTTAAATAAGTTCAACTTCGATGGTTTGAGGGAAATTGGAGCGATCTCCGCAACGAGCCGCAGTTCTTCAGCAGGCGGTATTTCGGAGGTGACCCAGTCATGGTGTAGAGCCGTTTCTGTCCGCAAGGAGGACTCGACATCGCCTTCATTTCAACTCGAGTGAACTGATCCGATTACAATGAAGTGTTTCGCGTCTAGTTCTTGTTCTTCCAGAACCAGCACAATGGAATTCTGTTCATTTTCCAGCAGAAAAACGCGGCCATCCACGGCAGTCGTTCGAAGACGGCATGGTTTGTGGACAACAATGTGACTGTTACGGCATCTCTTACCTGCCAGGGCTCCTACTCTGAGTGTGGGCTTTAAAACCTTTCATGAGGGCCACGGAGGTACTTGAATTCTGACCAATACACTTGGTTATCCTGCGGTTGCTGAAGTAAGCAATGTGAAGAGCGCATATCTGCGCCTGTTCCGTCCCAGAAGGCTTCGATCCTTACCACATTGGGGGCCTAACTGAGTAATGGTTATCGTTACTTATTGCGGATTTGAGGAAGGGGATTCCGGATGAGTAGATGATTTTATTTATTTTTAAATGAGGGTGCCCGTATAATTATGATACACCCCAAGATGGGGCCGAATACGGGCTACACTTAATTTTTCCATTTTTCAAACTGAATGGCGGTGATATAGGGTTTTCGGGCACGCCGAATTCACTGGTTGCTGTGGCTTTTGTCAGGAATGTGCGTAAAAGCAGATATCGCCACTTTTGGGGTTCCCGTATAGTTATGATACACACTGTATATACGGCTGAGTTCCGATGAGATTGGCATTTCTTATGAAGTTCCCGTTTCATGCATGGTTTAAATGACTTTACTGGGACTTTGGCCGTCGTTTGGTGGTCGGTAGACGCAGCTCACTGTGGTGCGCTACCAGGTCATTACACCGCGCCGCACCAGTAGCGCGGCGCGGCAGGCCAGCTAGACGCTGTCGTTGCTGGGCGGTGTTTTCCAGTCTTTTTTGTGTATTTGTCTCCAATGCAGAATGCGTGAAATACGTGTATTTGTTAGGTATAAACGCACCCCAGAAAATGCATATACACGGTTCCTCATAACTTCTTGAGAAAAAGTATGAACATGGGTCGAATAAGCATGCCAGAAAACCCTAGTTGCTGTCGTATTACCTGGAATTCTGGGCAAATATGAGTTGATTCATCACTTTGCCCTCATAGCGACCGTTTCATAAGTATAGACGCACTTTCAAAAATCAATAATTTCACATTGGGAACTGCTTCGCAAGAGCGGGTTGATAGTTGTTAGGTTCTCTTACTTCCCAAATAACTCAAAAACGTGTGTTAGCGCAAGTTTATCCGCGGCTTCCAGCAGCTGGCTACCGAAAGAGCTCTAAGTACATGCCGAGTTTTTGAGGTTCGTTGTGTCCTAAATGGTTGATTCTTACTATAAATGTCATCTAGTAGGACGCCTAAGGGATCTTCCGTGTTGCTAGTATCACAAGAGAATGATGACGTCGGCTAAGATGCACCAGAGTGCTCTTTCAATGAGCGCCGTACAGGGGTCGGGTCAATTTTTTGATGGAAAAAGGGTTTTCTCCCTCTGTGAGCGGCTCGGAGGGGGAAGAATCGACCACCAAAAGTCTTTCGCTGCTCAAGGAGATCAAATATGTAGAAATGGAAGAAATGCTGACGGCGTCGCCATGGTAGAAGCCGACTCTAACCTCGGTAGTGCACACCTCCAAAAGTGTTCTTTCAGAGAGAGTCTGGCTTTCTCTGTATATCTTTCCAGAAGTGTGCCTTTACCTTTGACCACTCCAATTCAACGTTTTCTCACCTTGAAGAACAATTTGGACATGATACAAGCTCTCAAAATGTTAGAAACAACGGACCAGTTTTTGGACGTGACGATTGTCATGTTCCCTCCGACAAAATGAAGCCGTGCGGCTTTTCCGAATCAGTCGGTCCTAGTTATGAGATGGCGGCAACATTGTATAATGCAGTGGGGGTCAAGTTTTCCATCTTCTTGCAGCGCACATAGAAAGAAACACCTCTTCATATCAAAAAACTGGCGCGACCCTTGTCCGCCGCTCAATGAAAGAGCACCTTGGGAAACCCCAGCTCATGGCCGTAGTTGTCTTTTGACACTAGCAACTTGGAGATTCCCTAAAATGTCCTGCCAGGTGACATTTATGGCGAGAATCGATCATTCAGTGACACAACGCACCTCAAAAACTCTGTGGCCTGTACTTGGAACTCTTTCGGTAGGCAGCTGCTGGAAGGCGCGGATAAACTTGCGCTAGCACACGTTTTCTGATTTATTTGGGAAGCAAAAGAACCTCACAACTATCAACTCGCTGTTGCGAAGCAGTTCCCAATGTGAAATTATTGGTTTTTGAAGGTGCGTCTATACTTATGAAACGGTCGCTATGATGGAGAAGTGCTGAATCTACTCATCGTTTCCCAGACTTCCAGATATAGCGACAGCAACTAGGGTTTTCTGGTATGCTTATTTGACCCATGTTCATACTTCTTCTCAAGAAGTTGCGAGGAACCGTGTACATGCATTTCTGGGGTGCGTTATACTTATGAACCACACTGTACTCTTATGCAAGATTGACAAACATTGAAGCTCTTTGGGATCTAAGTCTCACAGCTCAATTGAGGGTTCCTATGGAAAGTGTGGATGTCTTCAGGTAAACGTATACCGCTATGACTCCGATCAAATTCCAAGAGAAGATGATGGAAGTTTGGCAGGAAAACAAAGATAGTTGGCTCAGAATATAGTGGAAATCTAGTAGCTTTCCCAGCATTTTCCCCACATTTCAAGAGACACTCTTCAGTAGTCCGAATGTTGTCCGAAAAGTGGCACTTTTTGCGAATTAATCATGAGAAAGGCAGTAAAACACTGAAAGGAAGTTTATACGAAGCGTGCGTGTTGGTAGAACTTTAAAAATCCAGGGGCGTAGTAATTGCGCCATCACCGACGGTTACAGAGAAAGCTATGTCCTTAGACAACTGCCGGTTCCCCAAGATAGCCGATTTATAACCAGGATATAACCACATTGCAGCCATCACTTGAACGAAATCCTTGTAGATCCATTTGTCTGTCAATCTTGTTTGCAAAATTCCGCTCACGGGCGGAACCGAACGCGTGACAAACAGCACGTGAGACTGCAGCCATCGTACTGCGCCACCGTGCTACTAAACCCACTTACATCTACATAATGGTGGGGGAAACCAACGATATATACATCGCTGCTGTAAATACATATATTAGGTTGGTGCAAAAGAAATGGCGCACTTTTTTTTTCAAAATCATATAGTTTGGTTTGGACGTAGTATGACATCTAGATATATTAGGTTGAGGAATTATAAATGTCTGCTGTCTTCGTGATCATATTTCTCGACCGCATCAAAACTTTTGAAGGTGAATGTGTGTTCATTTTAAAGAGCAATCCATTCCGCATCTAATGATTTAGGAACGGCTTGGATTCCCTCAACTCCCGATATTTAAATAAGTTTAGAAGCTGACAGATCTAAAAAGTGGAAATTTTGTCAGCCAGTTGTACAAACACAGAGAAAGGATATCACCGGTATCACCTGAAGCACCAAACTTCATGTAATGCCGTAAGAGGAAGTTTGCTTTGCCCTTCGGCCACATCCGTGCGAAAATCTATTCCTTGAATTTACCCTCAAACTTGGGTAACTGAACCGAAATCCATGGTGCCAATCAGTTTTTTCGACTGCATCCATCTGCACATTTGGATTTTGGTCTCGTTCAAATACCGCCTCATAGCCAAGGTTTGACACTACCAAAATTTTGCTTGCATCCGTGGACCAATCGTTCCTTGGAGGAGAAAAACTTCAAGAAGTTTGATGGAACCAGAATTTGGATGGGTCAACATTTTGACCCATAGCAAACCGAACTCTCCAACTAAAGATTTGGCTTCTTGTGTGGACGAAGGAGAAGAGTCACTGATTAAGCGAAACAGTATCTTTTATATTGGGCTATTGAACATTTGTCCTAATAAGAATTTTAATTTGCTCCTCAAACAGACATTTATAATTCCTCAACCTAATAGTTACAATCTTGTAGAGCGAAGCAATCTCTTTCGATCTATACGTATATGCATTGTCGACTAGGGCTAGGAACCACGAAATAACAGAAAAGCTCCGAAAATCCCGTCCCTTTATATTTGAATTTTGATTATTTTTCTGTAATACCACAAGCGACACAGTCCAAAATACCTTCCTTGTGTTGGGTTAGGACGTCAGTACCTATTTCACATGGGAGCTCTGGTACAACGAGATTGCTGTTGGTGAAACAGAGAGGAGCACTTTTTGAAGGTTTTTCTTTGGCATCTCTGGGATTCTTGGTGGGTGATTCTCTCAAAGCTGCTTTTTGGAAACAACACCCTCCGCAATATCTGCAGCTGTTAATTACATCAGAAAGTCGCGTGGGGTCTGTTAGGAAAACGCTAGAAATGCTCAAAAGCGCATTTTCGGCACCCCAACTTTTCATCAAAATTTGTTTTCAAAAGATGGTTTCAATTTTGATAACTTCCATGAAAGACAGGTGAGCAGTCATTAGATTCTTCAGGAAAATTGTAGCATTTTTGTCAATTTTTCCAGCTTCGGAATCTTTCATCCTGCAAGAAAAAACTGTCACACATGACGACCTAAGGACGAAATTTTTCTTGTTCTTCTGTTCTCAGTTTTCCGGGTCCCCTGCGCAAGACTTCGAAAACCTGTCCATACAATGAGCAATGATCCCCGCTAATCAAAGGTATTATGTCGTCCGTCGAGGTTGCCGCCTGTTACAGTTGTGCAACAAAAATGTAGTCAACCCGAAATCGCGCCATTTCTTTTCCACCAATCTAATATTTTGTACTAGTAGTGAGTAAACTGATTCATAAAGGATAGAGGATAAAGTGGTCGGCGTTGATCAATCCCGTCACGAGGGATGCGCCACGCATTCGACTTCATCTGGAATCGTAAGAGGCGTTGAATGCGTATGTGCCCTGGCAGTGACTTGCGGGGGGCATCCGATGAACCAAGTCAGTGCTTCATCCTCCCAGACTCCTCTGGTACCAATTTACGACCCCGGAGAGGATGGATGGCTTGGTTGGCCACGGGCGCGAGATCGAACCATCGACCGTGTGCGTGCGCAGCGAGCCTCTTACCACTGAGCCACACGCGCCCAAACTGATTCATAGATAAACTATTCATTGCTGACCATGAGCACTGTGTCTAAACTGAATTAATACATTTATTGTGGTTTTTTATCCATTCCTATGGCAGAATCAAGCACAACTAATGTGTTTAAACCTCTCTCACTATTTTGAATGAGGGCAAAAAATGAAGTGCAAAAATGCAAACCTTTGACCAACAGCAGGACTCGAACCCCGCACTATCATCCCAGTGGCCTATCTCGTTTACCACTCTGCCACGTCTCACTCATGCGATTCATCCATGAATGGCCTCAACAGCCTCATAATACAAACTTAACTGGTCAAAAACTGGTAGACAGTGCACAACCTTAATATGCAGTTCTTCAAGCACTGTTGGTTTTATTTCAATTTGCTGAATTCACCTTTTCCAATTTAAGATGCGATAGGATCCATTTCCAGAGGTGGTTCATTGTTTTGACGGAAAGAACCATGCGAGGCTTTGAAACAAACAAAAAATAATTCCCTCACTTTCTTGGCCCTTTGAAGCATCAGATTCACAGCTGTGATGCGTCACGGATCTCGATTTGGAACTGTGGACGCTTTTAAATATACATGTAGCAGTGGCGGACGCAGGGGAGGGGGGATGGGCGGGCGCCCCCCCCCCTCCCGAGAATGGGTCGGCAAATTTTTGAAATTACATTACAATACAAATAAAAATCTTGTATTAGTGTATTTTTATTTGTTTATTTTTATTATTTTTTTAAATATTTATTATTTCTTATTTATTATTTAAATTAATATTTTTATTAATTATATTTTCCGTTCGGGTCCCCGAAACGGCGGAGACCCCAATTTTTTATCCACGCCCCTCCCCTCCCGCCCACTTTCTGCGTCCGCCACTGTTGGATAGCTATGATGCGAAGTTGGAAGTTTGGCGTGGAGCACTCCATAGAGATTCTACAGCGGTAATCTCAAAAGATCTTGCCTCGATTTAGCCACGGGATATTTTCTCTAGCTAAACATTCGAAGCAGTCCGTAATTTTTGCCAGGGTTGGCGCCCTAGTCTTTTTTTTTCTTTTCTTCCCTGGTCTCTCTTTCTAACTCTTTCTCTCTGAACCGAACTGACGTGTGAAGTCGTTGATTTTATCGATCGGACACATCGAGACTCGTTGGCTAATGTTGCAGCCGTGGTGGGCAGCCAATACACACCCAGACCGCTCCGCCCAAGTGGTCCGAGAATAGCACATTGAACTCTCTCAAAGAGTAGTTTTTTGCCACTCTTGTAACATTTTGTATACATTTCTGAAATCAGCATGGCGAGGATATCAAAGATCTGCTGATATCTCCAACACGCGAGATGAGGTGAGACACTACCTTTAATCACCAGACAGACCCCATCCTTTAGTTTCCGCGCTAGCCCCGGTCACTGGTTTGAATCACGCAGCATACTATGCATACCACTGAGGAGTATGCATACTTCCTCCCAGATACTCCCAAGTTGGAAGCGGAAGCCTCCTACCTTAACTATCTGTGTGCAGATCATGTGTGATTGAAACCCTAAAATATCAAAAAGTGGTACTCATAGAGGGTCATTGCAAGATCAGGATGTGAGCAATGTAGAAAGCATAGCAGCCACATTCTGACAATGTCCTTTAAGTTTACATTCACAAGAACTCACCATGTGAAAACCGTGATAACTCATTAACGCTTCATTTAAACTCGAAGATACCCCGTCGAATTTTTTGTATCAAGTTTGGAAGCAAGTCGATTACACCAATTGAATGTAATAGTCAATTTAAATCTTTCGAGAAAGTTAGTGGTGAAGCGTGTTGTAGATTTGCGTTCATCCCCATCGGCAAAGGGCCTGACCATCACATTGACCACGAGGACAGCCGGAGCAAACAGCTCCAACTTGGTAGACATACTGGTTGACGTTAGCGCCACTGAAACAGATTTTTCCCCTTAAAGATTATTCATTTTGTGCTATGTTGTAACTCACCCAGGGTAATACATGCAAGACACCGCGTAGAATGAGCCACAGTTTTTTACAGCGCATCCCACATATCTGGTATTCCACCAAGCCATCTACAAATAAAATCAAGGAGTCGGTGACTCGAAGCCGATGGTCTTATCTCCTACACCTTACCTTTGCCCAATTCAAAACATTACGTGCACCGCGATTAAACTCGCTCTGGTAGAACATCATGTTGGAACGCATGCCAAATCTTGCAAGCTGACTCCACCACTGTTTTATTGCCTTAAAAAATTTCGTCTTAGGACTCCGTAAGTGCTCTCTTTCGGAAACATACATATAGAGCGGCTTGTTGTGGTGTGACTTGAGGGCTGTTGAAAATGAACAAATTCTGTTTGTGTCCTCCTAAAGCATAAGCGGGCATCTCCGTTCTCCTGCAAGTGTTAACGGCTTGCTGTGCGTAGGATTCCGCATTGCAGTCGTATTTCTAAATGAGCAGGGTTCACAAAGGATGAAGTTTTGTACTACTTAGCTGTCACGATATTTCTAAAGGCCACCAGCGCTGTTGGTACTGGAGCGGCACTGGTTTCGGTGAAGTATGGCAACTGCCCGAGAAGCCGGACATCAAACCCTCACCATACGGTACATAAGTGTAGCGGGAGGAGCGATTCCCCACCCATAGCTAGTTTCCGTTTGTCCTCTTGCCAAGCTTCCCCTAAAGTTATTTCATCTAGCAGGTGTCACCGAACTACTGACTGACCAAACTCACCTTAGTTCGTTGTGATAATGGAGGAAGACGTTTCTCAGCCCATTGTTAAGACTGGGATTTCCACAGTTGGGCTCTGAAGGAGCAGTTTAAGTGAATGCCTGAGTTTTACGACAACAATATCGGTAGCTCACTCGGCCAAGGCTTTCTGGTTGAGACTGTTGTCGTGGTCGCCGGTGGAGCTGTTGTAGTTGCTCCTGTTGTTGACGAAGGTGCTCCTGATGTTGATGAAGGTGCTCCTGATGTTGACGAAGGTGCTCCTGATGTTACTGAAGATGATGGCGATGTTGGCGTAGTCACTGATGATGCAGCAGAACTTGCAGCCGGTGTTGAAACAGATGCCCCAGTTGCTGGTGATGGACTTGGCGAGACACTAGGTTGTGCTTGCAGTGCTCCAAAAAGAGCGAACAAAATCTGAAATTCGCCTTTACTCACCTGCCATGATCGAAAGTGCCAAACCGCAAACTTACGAGAGAAACACCTCCGATTCCGGCCATGTAGCTTGATGCTCATTGAGAGTCGTGGTATTTATGCAATGTTGGTGCATTATGACTTCAATTTTTACACTTTCAACTGTATTGAGGACATTAGATTAGCCGTTGCACTTTTTGAGAGAGCTCATACTTAATTGGATTTGTTATCCGAAACTCTTCTTTTCAATAACAGCTAACTCTTGATGTGTACAAAAGTGCACTGCCCTTTGCCGTACCTATTCCAGCACTATCTATGAAATGATCGAACGAACTCGTCGAAACATCAATTTGGTTTCGGTTTATTGGCTTTGGTTCGGGCAAGAGTTCATCATATTAATTGTTACAAGGGAAATTTTTAGAGAGGAGAGATGTTATGTGCTCCGCAGAAGTCCTGGAAGTCTTAGGAATCCAGCAGTGCTGCTCCACTTTTACTCTCTTTTTTCTTCGAAAACATTCTCTTCCATTATTACTAGGGATGATCAGCTGTCGTCCCGTTGGAGTTCATAGTTTTACCCGTCGACGAGTTCCCTCCTGTGTTCTCTCAGCCAAGTTGCACATTCCAGGTAGGGCCACCACGTTCTTCTTCACTTTTCTCCACGGATTTATGAAGTCTGGGTTCAATTCCAGGTACCTCTCGTCGCCCATGTAGGAACTGTCATCGGAGAAGTTCAGGCTGTCGACGCTGATGGAGGTGTACACGGAGTTCCTGAATACCGTATCGAACCCGCCAGTGATTTAGTTACGGTAGAGAAGAATACCGGAGTGGTGGGTCCTGCGGAGAAGTTTCATGTCCGATTGTAAAAAGTAGTTTATCTAGTGAATTCAGATAACCCTGTGAGCTCAGTCCGACAAGCGAAGAAATCACACTGTAGAGCAAATTGCCTTGATTTCTGCGAGGAGCAACGCCCAATAGGTAAAATCAACAGTGTTTTGGAGGCAGACGTCCAATAGGTTGAGACGTGTCTCAGCCCACCATCACTCTCGATGGTGCCAGGATGGGGAACCTCCACCTATGGTGAAGAGGATAAGATGGGTCCGGGACGCAGTCCCGGACCAATAAAAAGGGAATGAAACTATACATTGTAATTCGAGCAGAGCAGGTTTACATGAAATGCGCAGTTGTGTCTTAAATTTTTCACATAATACAGGTCAGAAAAAAGCCGAAGTTCAAACATGGCCGGTTAATTCCTTTCGAGAAAAAGTTTCCGTAAAATTGGTGGGAATTTGCGGCAAAATTACAGTTTGAATATGCGGCCTCTGATGCTCTTCTGGAACAGCATTTTGCTTTGGGGGGAGCAAAATCACCGATTCGTAGTTCGAAGCTCTGTACATTTGAAGGTATTCCAGAGTTTGCCCTTTGGACTCGCACACCTCGCAACGCTTTTGTACGCGAGACCGCTTTGTAACCTCTTTTGTACGGTCTCGAAATCTTCCCCTCCCCCCCCC